>CM055265.1:110334585-110934585 GCA_029237695.1 Conchocele bisecta
GGAATGTATACAGGAACAGTTGGCTGCTGTTGTAGTTGTTGTTGTTGTGGTGGCTGGAAGGTTGGTTGATATATTTCATTCATCGCCTCTGCTAATATATCAAAATCTTGAGCGGCAAAATCGTAACTTCTGTTGTCAGCCATAGTATCGAATGTAAATTAATGATTTTATGATCGTCTTTTATACCCATCAGAAGGATTGACCTACTTAGAAATTGATAAAATCAAGTGACCAATCACAGTGTGTCTTACAAAACGATAGCTGCTAACCAATATTCCATTTACAGTACTCTTTTCTCACATTTAATTGAGGGATACTGGGATAACTCTTAATAATTTTAGTTTCTATGTTCAAATCCCTCGAAAAAGGAATTTTATGGCTGTATAGATGAAGCAAAGGTTTAAGATCCTTGTCAAAGTAAATCTGACTATCCTTCCCGTATGTTCTAGAACTTACTAACCTATAAATTTTATTTTTTTCTATCACAGTTATCTTTGGACAAATACCAAACGGTATAAATCTAGAATTGTTTGTTATGTACCCTATGAAAGGATAATATTGATATTTGGGCTATTTATAAATGTTTACATTATTAATAGTGTATTCTCCGTTTACTATGCCTATAGTACAATTTTTGAGAAAATCGAAACATTTACATTCTTCGACTTCCGGATGCTGATCACCATGTTTTATTAGTTAATCCATTTTAGCAGGGTTGTACTCTGAACAATGTAATGCTTTCGCTTCAGAGTTCAGTAGACTAATGATGATCATATGGAATTTGTGGCTTCTTTTATAAACGTCACGATGTAACGATAGTATAGAAGCTGTTGCAAAATGCTTAATGTTTAACAACTAATGATACAATATACAAAGTTATTAGGATATAAATTGCAAAGTAATATTTTCGTAATAATGTGTGGTGGCCCTGAAAAGGGCCGTTTTTTGCTTAGAGTGTACAACTGTACAAACTAATATTCAATGGTAGTACGACGCCATTTGTTGTTTGATTCTCGAGTTTTAACTCTCAAAACGCCTGTAGTGTCAGGTTTTGCTTCTGTCGTAAAACTCTTGCCGTCCTCCATTTCAAATTCTTTGTAAGCAGGTTTTGGCTTTTCCTTTATTTTCCTCAACAGGTCAGCCGTAACCATTTGCAGCGTTTCTATGTCTTTCTGCATCGACCCTACGACTTCAACCAAATCTGCAATCCGCCTTCCCATCATATTGCTTCGCTCGGTATTCATTTCTTTGAGTGTTCAATGAAGCATGTGAAGTATGTGTTAAAAAACACATGCTTTTATACCCATCAAACGGATTGACCTACTTTTGGTAGTTTAGTCATTTTTCAGATTTTCGTTGAAAATCATCCAATGAGAGGGGCAGAATCCTTAACCAATCAAATCCTCTATTTTTTAGCCAATGAAATCATAGCTGAAATCATTTCTGGATCTAAAGCGTATAGTATTCATTCTATTCATTCTTACATACCAGAATGCAGATCAAGAAATTCTTCCACCGTTTGAGAAACATTGTATTCTCCAGGAAAAATGATGTTAATGAAGAAAAAGAGAGAAATAAAGAATTATTACAACAATTCTTTGCAAGACGTGGTTATCATTGGCCTTCCAAACAAAAAATTGTTTGTAAAGTTACATTGAATAACTTATATCCTGATCTGTCTGAATTCTATTAGACAGAGATCAAACGGTCCTTTTCAGGACCACAATATTTTCCAGAAAGAAACACTTGCATTTTATAAATCATATGAATTAACCATGTAAATTATAAAAATGATAAATAACAAAACACTTTTTTACAGTTAAGCTTATTTATTTAACAATATTTTATTGAACAACAATATATTTACAACATGTAATACATAGTGTCTATTCAAAATTGTATTCATCAAATCTAAAAGTCAATTTTTATCTTCTTGACTGGAACCGCAATTTTCCTCTTCTTGATTTGAACACTCGGTTCATCTTGGCGTTTACGTTTACGATTGTTCACTGGTTTCTCTGTGGACTTAACATCCACTGTGTTAGACGTGGGTTTCTGGTCGCAATCACAAGCCCAATGTGATTTCGATTTACAGATGAAACATCCATCGTACAAAACATTTCTTGGTAGCTTCAGATGACTCTTCGTTGTAATAAGACATGAATTTTCCAACACAGGTCTTGGGTAATACTAGGAGAATCCAAAAATTGAACTTCATGAGAATATGGATTCACAAACACATCCATGTACTTTCCTTGTAGCTTCTGGCTACATTTATTAGCCCAATGCTCCGTTGATTGACAGATGTAACATCTGTTAGGTGATATTCCCCCCCCCCCCCTCCATATTTCTCATCGATGCTGAATTTTGTAAACCTCTTTCCTGTAGAAATCAGGTACTCAGAGTCGCCCGAATAATTGTAAGATGTAAACGATCCAACAAAGTTTCCAATATGTTTTATCGGATAGGTTTTCGGTATGTTGCTGAATTCAACTTCATGAGTAAACGGATTTACATATAAATTCATTTCACATCCTTTATGCAAATATTTCATACTTTCGAAATAGTCAGCAAAATGTTCCTCGTGTTTTTTTAGTTGAATGGGAGAACGATCTGTCGCTTGAGAGTCCATGTCGCTTCAGAGTTCAGTAGACTAATGATGACCATATAGAATTTGTGGCTTCTTTTATAGACGTCACGATGTAACGATAGTATATAAGCTGTTGTTAAATTGGTTATTACTTTTATTTATAAAATTCAAACATGCCACTTGTACCATACTCGGACACCGAGAGTGAAACCGAAGAGTCACCAGATGTTAGAAGATTTTATGATCTTACACAAGAAAAAAGTCGAAGATCAAGAAAATTCAGAACTGAATCATCAGTTTTTAAAACAACATTCAAGAAATTTGATGTAGACGAACACCCTCAAAATTTCGTTGGGGTATTATTTGATGATATCGTTCATCAAATCATCGAACGAATTGATGGTGATCCACACGACAAAATCAGGGTAACATTAAATCATCCTGCATTAAAGATGGGGATACCGATTCCATTCTTGAATGTTGAAGATTTGAATGGTAACATACTGTTACAAGAAATAGAAAAAGTTATACAATCGAATATGGATTTTAATTTGAACGATGGTGAGATGACAATCGAAACAACGTTTACCAAAATGCCAACAGGTTCTGGAAGAAAGAAGACGACATCTGAAATTGATTCTCGAGTTTTCACGAAAAAAAAGAAAACTTGTGAAAATTGAAAATTCTCAAGACAATATGTGTTTAGCCCGGGGTATTGTTGTTGGAAAATGTCATGCTGATCGAGAAGTTTCTTCAACCTGGAATATGCGATGGAATGTAATCAGAGATTCCAGAAGATCGTTACAACGAATTGAAGCAGAGAAATTATTGAAGGAAGCTGGAATTTCACCACAGAAAGCTTGTGGAATTGAAGAATACAAGAAAATACAACAATATATGTATCCAGAATATGTGATCAAGATTCATCAACAACATGTAAAAACAGAATTGTTGTTTGAATATCCAGAAATTCAGTCATACAGCAAAGTGATACATGTATTCTATAATCAAGATCACTATGACTGTATTACAAATATTGTTGGATTTCTTGGATGTCATTACTATTGTGAGATGTGTAATGTTGGTTACCAAAATCGTGAAACACATATATGCCCTACTTCATGTAAGGCATGTCGTTCCAAGACAAAATGTCATGTGATAGAATGTATTAAGTGTAAAGATTTTTTCAGGACATTTTATAGTGGAACGTGTTTTGCAAATCACAAGCAAATTGAAGGGCGACAAAAGAAATCAATTTGTCAACTCATAAAATGTTGTAACAAAATGTGGAGGACAGTTTGCCGATTCCAAGAAGAATCATACATGTAAAGGAAAGAAGAAATGTAAATTTTGTAAAGAGATTGTTATTTTTGACCATAAATGTCATATTCAACAGTATAAAAGCAAAACTGAAGAAGATGATCATGAACCGTTTTTCATATTTTATGATTTCGAATGTCAACAAGACACTGGTTGTACACATTAACCTAACTATTGTATTGCACACAGAGCTTGTGATGAATGTATCAATGAACCATTAGAATTCAATTGTGGATGTTGTAGTCGGTTTCCTGAAGGCCGAGAAGTAGTATTTGAAGGAAAAAATACTTTGACAGAATTTTGTAATTGGTTGTTTTCAAAACAACATAAAGGTGCTACAGCTATTGCCCATAATTTCAAAGCCGTTATGATTGGTTCCAGTTTTTTTTTTTCCATACTTCATCATCTCATTGAAAAGGGGATGTTACAACCGAAGGTAATAATGAACGGTAATAACATCATGGTTATGGAAGCTGGAGGTATACGATTGATTGATTCATATAATTTCATAAATTCAGGACTGGCAAAATTTCCACAAACCTTTGAATTGAAAGAAATGGCTAAGGGATATTTTCCACATTGGGCAAATACTGATAAATTTGCCGCTTATGTTGGTCCATACGTTGATGTCTCTTATTATAAACCAGATTCAATGGGGATAACTGCTAGGGAAAAGTTTTTATCATGGTATAACGAACGTGTGAAAAACAACGATTGTTTAAATTTCAAACAAGAAATGGAAAAATATTGTCGATCGGATGTAGATATTTTGAGACGTGGTTGTGGAGAATTCAGGAAGGTATTCATGGAATATGGGGGTATAGATCCGTTTCTAGAAGCCAGTACAATCGCTGACGCATGTAACAAAGTTTGGCGTAACAAATATATGCCAAGTAATCAGATCGGAATTATTTCAAGCAGAGATCCGATTAAACGCAAATTTTCAATGAAAGGTATTCGATGGATGCAAAGTATTGCACACGAAAACAATATTGTTATCCAACATGCAAAAAATGGTGGTGAATACCAAATTGGTCTTATACTGTAGATGGGTTTCACAAAGAATCAAATACTATCTATGAGTTTCTCGGTGACCTATGGCATGGTTGTCCTAAATGTTACCCAAATCGTAATCTAAAAAAACCCGGTAAATGGAGAAACAATGCAAAATTTATATTCTCAAACATTTGAAAGATTGGAATATTTCAGTGTAAGTGGTTACAAAATTCACACTATATGGGAACATGAGTTTGATTTAAAAATGAAAACTGATAAAGAATACAAAAAGTTGATCGAACAATTCTTTTCAAACTGTGATCCGATTGAACCTAGGGAAGGATTGTTTGGTGGACGTTGTAATGCTATAAAAATTAAATATGATATTGAAGAAAATTCAGATGATGAAATCAAATATATTGATATTTGTTCATTGTATCCATTTGTATGTAAACACAAAGAATATCCGATAGGACACCCCGATATTTTAACAAAAGAAAATATTGATATAGAAAACATCCGACAGTATGAGGGTTTGATAAAATGTAAAGTTCTCCCTCCGGACAATCTATTTCATCCAGTGTTACCAACACATTGTAATAACAAACTCATGTTTCCATTATGTAGAACATGTGCAGAAGAAAGTTCTACAAATTGTACACATACAATTGAAGAAAGAGCTTTGGTTGGTACATGGGTGTCAATAGAATTGTTTAAAGCATTGGACTGTGGCTATACGTTGTTAGACGCATATGAAGTATGGTATTTTTCGGAAAAATATAATGATTTTTTCTCGGGGTATGTGGACAATTTTCTTAAAATCAAACAAGAAGCAAGTGGTTATCCAGGATGGTGTGTAACAGAAAAAGACAAAGAAAAATTTGTAAAGGACTATAAAGAAGCTGAGGTATTTTTCTTTGATCCATCAAACATACAAACAAATACTGGCCGTAGAGCATTTGCCAAGATTATGTTAAATTGTTTATGGGGTAAATTGGCACAACGTGAACTCATGACACAAACGGAATACATCAATAATCCTTCAAAATATTTTGATTTGATTTCAAATCCATGTATAATGGTAAAACACGTAGAAATATTTGATAATGAATGTCCATTCATATTGGTTAACTATGAAACTAGACTTGAACACATTGAATCCCATGCAACATCAAACGTTATAGTGGCATCATATGTAACAGCATATGCAAGACTTGAACTATACAGTGTTTTGGAAAAGTTAAATGAGCGTGTCTTGCATTTCGATACAGACAGTTGTATGTACATACACAAACAGAATTCGCTTGGTAAATGGACTGATGAAGAACCAGGAAATAAAATAATAAGTTTTAGGGGGATAGGACCAAAGAGTTATGCATATAAGTTGATAACAAAAGCTGGGGAAATGAAATCCAAATGCAAAGTTAAAGGACTGACACTCGATTACAAGACAAGTCAAGTTGTGAACTTTGATACGTATGTTCAATGTGCAGAGGATCGAAGTACCGAAGTGAAAGTTGTATATGCATGTAAAATCCGGAGACATGCAAACAGAACAGTAACGAGTGAATGTCAAAGCAAGACATTTAGGTCTGTGTACACAAAACGTGTCATTGTTGACAATTTCAATACTGTACCATACGGCTATAAAACATTGAGACTTTGATTGACTATACACTGTGTATTAAGAATTGTTGTTTGAATATCCAGAAATTCAGTCATGGACACATTTAATAACTACAGTCGGTTAGCTGTGCTACCAGAGGAGTTACTGGTTATGTTAATAAAATTGTATCTGTCGGAGAGTGATGCCAAAAGTCTTGCACGTGCTGACGAGCGTGCAAAACGCATCATTGAAGATGATGCGTTTTGGACTGCTATGCTAAGGGAAGACTTTAGGGGCCACTCATTCACAGTTTACAACATGAGACCATTTGGTGTATATAAATTTTCGCAAGATATAATACACAATTTTTAACTGTAAAAAGCGTGTTTACAACACGCTTTCTGATTGGACGAATATCTGAAAAATGACTAAACTATCAAAAGTAGGTCAATTCGTTTGATGGGTATAAAAGACGATCATAAAATCATTAATTTACATTCGATGAGAAGTATTACATTGTTCAAAGTACAACCCTGACTCTATACATCTAGGATGATAACTTTAATATATTTATTTCATGAGTACGTGGTTAGGAATTTAATTCCCTACTATAATTTGAAATTTGATGCACGAGAAGCCTCGAATAGCTTCGTATATAACTGGAACAAGTTCGATGATTTGATGAACCATATCAACAGGACACATGTTTCATCGAATACGATGTCGAAGCCTACAGAAAACTGGGATAATGATGAGAGAGCGAGTTTACAACCACAGCAAGAAGACTGGGATGAGGAGATCCGACGAGCTCCGACACCATCATTTGCGATTCCTGGAAAACCCAGCAAAAGGTCTACACACAGATTTCTCTTAACATGTAGAAGCTGTGGATCCAGGGACTGTGGTGGCCATAAAAAATACATTGAACGAGTGAACAAGTATGATAAACAGCAAACTTGAATTAGACGATCAAGACAAAAGGCCCTTTTCAGGGCCAATACAAATATTTAGAATAGAAAAAACTTATAATCAGTTGTACCTATATAAACGTTTTACATTTTGTCATAAGCCATTATATTCAAGGTATTCGCTCTAGAAACAACAAATATTGTACAGTACTTTTAGATAATAAACAATAAAAATGATGGGTCATAATTATGAGTTGTGGTTACAAAACGATGTTTGTCTGATAAAGAAATCCCGAGAAATACCCCGACAAAGAAAGACAATACATGACACATTCAATAGATGTATGGTTGAACAACTTCAATCATTAATTAAAAAAGAAGTAAATGATAATTGTTATGGATGTCAGGTTGAACATCCAAGTCAATTACGACATCTACTGTGCTTATTCACAGATTTATTCATATTGGCCGCTCTACAGAAATTAGACCCCTATAAAATTATGGAAGAATGGTATCCAATTCTCAAAGATATGACATTGGACGATCAAGAGAAATTGGAAGCATACAGACTGTGGGTACAAATTAAAAACAAAATCCGTTTTAGACCCTTTAGACCCGATGAATCGTGGTTGGAACAGTTGAAGAAACAAGTCAAACAATCCTGGAAGTAGATTGTTACTGAAGACTATAAAGTAGGAACGGATTATAACTGAATCATTCTATGAATAGACAGTTGAAGAAACAATGAATCCTCTGACAGATCTATTAAATCACATAGCAATCAGGAAACCAGTAACAATGAATCCTCTGACAGATCTATTAAATCACATACCATACAGGAAAGCATTGATACTTGCTTTCAAACTAAAAGTATCAATTGAACAATATCTTACACCCAAGATCATCAAGGATGAATTAGAGAAAATAGTGATGTTTGAAGAGTTCAAGGAAGCCTTATTAGCAACAACGGGGTTCTCCAAAGATTCAAGGAATAAAGTAGAACAAATAACATTTGAACAATGGAGAAACGAAGTTGTTGAAAATGACAATATTGTGAATTTCTTATTTAACCGCTGTAAACCGTACTTATGGAATAGTGTAAAGATTGAAACATTGTCTGGACTAACGCTCCCATTGCTCATGCTTCCTGGACATAGAGACAGTTTTGAACCAATGGATATAGTACAGATTAGTGAGACTGAATCAATGTGTGTATGTTCCCATTGCTCACGCTTCAGGGACAGTGATCACGCTACAGGGACAAAGGCAATTTTTGAACCAATAGAAATAGATCATACCTCTTGAATGTTAAACATACATGTTGTAAATATGTTATTGTTCAATAAAATATTGTTAAAACTTTACATATCTTGTATTCAATTTTACCATAAATTGAAAAATACCAATATATTGATTTACAATCAATATTTATTTTCATTAACTTTTGTCAATTTTCATATGTATTTGATAATATTGGAGTTGTCAAAAATATTTGAAAATTATATGGGAGAACAGCACACCCCACTAGGATATCACAAAACGCGTTTGCAACGTACTTTATGATTGGACGAAAATCTGAAAAATGACTAAACTATCAAAAGTAGGTCAATCCTTCTGATGTGTATAAAAGTAAAAAACATACAGCTATATTTCATTTGTCATTAAACTGTTCATCCAACTACATAAGAATGCAGAAGAACGGTGAATGCTCTATGTGCAGTGAGTCCTGTTACATAGAGTGTAGAAAATGTTATGCAGTGTAGGACACTCACGGGGAAGATCACAATTGTCCAGAGCTCGATGAAGGCTTTTTCGAGGAAGAGGATATTAAAGACCGTGAAATTTGTGAGGCGTGCGAGTTAGTCGTCGATTGTATGTGGAGTAAACTGAACACTACATAGTTTACTAAAAGACAACAGCCCTTTTCAGGGCTATATATACACTTTCTCAAGAAATGAATACCTTACATACTGCTCTTATTGGTTCAGGGTGACACTATAGCGTAATACAAGAAGTTTTCACCCCGGATAAAATTCACGAATCTCCATCAAAATGGTTCAAGGGTGCCACTATGGGGTACTTTTAACCACTATAGCGTAATACGAGAAGTTTACACCCTGGATAAAATTCACGAATCTTCAACCAAATGGTTCAGGGGTGCCACTATGGCGTAATACAAGAAATTTCAACCCCTGATAATGGGAGTAATAAGGGGTGCCACCTATGGGGTACTTTTTTAACGTGTGTTTTTTACATAGACAACCGGTGCAAGGGTAAAATTGTCTATGGAAAAAACACATGTTAAAAAAGTACCCCATAGTGGCACCCCATTACTACTTGTGTCCAATGACATGAACAGACTCATAGCTCAAAAGAATATGAAAATTCCTATACGTAGAGTAGAAGTCAAAACATTCACAATTGCAACTGGAATGCGCTCAAAAATAGATCATCTTTTTCAGGGGCAATTACCAAAACGGATATTCATTGGTATGGTTGATAATGCTAGTTTCAATGGGGAATACGCAAAAAATCCATTCAATTTTCATCATTTTCATCTATCAAAAATTGATGTAAATTGCAATGGCCATGGTATTTTCAACCGTCCATTTGAGCCGGATTTTGAACATAAATTATATCTTAAATCATACATGGCTTTGTATCAAGCTGTGTCTTCACTAGGTCAAAACAAATCATTTGATATTACTAGAGATGAATATGTAAACGGATATTGTTTGTGGGGATATGACTTGACACCTGACCAGGGCAGCGAAGAACTGGAAATCTACGACTTGAACTTCAGTTTGCACTTCAGTTTGCCAAGGCACTTGAAAAAGTCATCAATGTCATAGTGTTCTCAGAGTTTGATAACCAGATTGAAATAAATAGTCTTCGTGAAGTGATCACCGACTATTAATATTGGTCAATTATGAACAAAACCAATCCTAAAAGTAACATATTGGTGAAATCAACATCCAAAGATGGAAACCATCGAATTACAACACATACTGGATCGAGAAATATGGTTGAAGAGACTAAACGGAATAGTATGCCCAAAAGACAAGCTACCAAATCACAGACCATTAGACGTCCAAGCGTACATAATCAACACGGATAATTCTGATCAACCTGGAAAACATTGGATAGCCATTGTATTCGACCAGAAGAATGAAGCAACCTACTTTGACTCCTATGGATTACCACCACTACATGAAGAAATATTGTCTTTCTTGACAAACAATTCTACGAAATGGACATTTAACAGAGACTACAAAGTGTATTCAGTACAACATGTGGAAAATACTGTGTGTTTGTGTTGGTCTCTGTATTCAACAAACATTCAGTTCATCAGATTACTTCAAGAATGATAGGACTATAACGATCTGGTTCAAACATCACTTTGGAACACTCTACGAAGGACCTCAACAAAGTTCAACATCTGTCGGGTGTCAATGTTGTAAACCACAACAATATCATCATGCCATGTCTTTGCATTTTCCAAAATTACTTCATGTTGCAAATATGTTAACATAATATTGCATGTACTTTTGTAAATATCAAATATGAATATCATATCTGGTCTATAATTCCATGTTGTAAAATATGTTGTTCAATAAAATATTATTAAAGCTTTACATATCTCGTATTCAATTTTACCATAAATTGAAAAATACCAATATATTGATTTACAATCAATATTTATTTTCATCAACTTATGTCAATATTAGAGTTGTCAGAATTGGATGAAATTTTCATATGTTTTTGATAATATTGGAGTTGTCAAAAATATTTGAAAATTATATAAATGGTTCAGGGGTGGCACTATAGCGTAATACAAGAAGTTTCCCTGCCTGGATAAAATTCGTGAATCACCAACAAATGGCTCAGGGGTGGCACTATGGTACGGTTTTTTAGCCACTATAACGTAATACAAGAAGTTTCCATCCCCGGATAAAATTCACGAATCACCAGTAAAAATGGTTCAGGGTGGCACTATAGCGTAATACAAGAAGTTTCCACCCCGGATAAAATTCACGAATCTTCAACAAAATGGTTCAGGGTGGCACTATAGTGTAATACAAGAAGTTTCCACCCGGATAAAATTCAAGAATCTTCAACAAAATGGTCCAGGGTGGCACTATAGCGTAATACAAGAAGTTTCCACCCCAGTTAAAATTCACGAATCTTCAACAAAATGGTTCAGGGTGGCACTATGGCGTAATACAAGAAGTTTCCACACGGATAAAATTCACGAATCTTCAACAAAATGGTTCAGGGGTGGCACTATGGCGTAATACAATAAGTGTCCACCCCTGATAATGGGAGTAATAAGGGGTGGCACCTATGGCGTACTTTTGTAACTTATGTTTTTTTTACATAGACAAACGGTGCGAGGGTAAAAAATGTCTATGTAAAAAACACATGTTAAAAAAGTACGCCATAGTGCCACCCATTACTACTACTCACAGCGCATTTACCGTGAAACACATCCAACTGGACTGTTTCGACTTTTCCGATGTTCGACGCAAACACTTCAGTGTTACTTCACTTGCGGAGCTATTCCAGGTGGAGAACACTGAAGGTTTGCTTAACTTTCTTCATGAAACCAACTTGTATCGAAAGATCTGATTTTTATCATTGTATACATGTTGTTAATTTATATTGTTCATCATGTTACTATTTTTACCCTAATCATCTGATTGCCTACCACATGTAACATACTATTGTACTGTTATTTTTATTCTTCATCTGCATTGCTTGGCCCTAAATGATACTCTTTTGTGTTGATGTTAAGTACCATTTCATTCCATTTTTTTCGCACTGCTGTCAATTAAGAAATTAATGTTAAGATCACCTAACATTATCACCTCTTTCCCCTCAATACATATCTTGTCTAATAGTATTTCCATGTCGTTGAACCAGTTATTGTTAACACATGCATTGTGGCCTATACACATGCACCATCAAGATTGGTTTTTGCTTGCTGAATTTTAACTCAATTAATATAACTTCAAGTGTATCAGATTCCAGGTCATGCCTCCTGACCGCCGGTATATCCTGGCTGATATATACAACTAAGCCACCTCCTAAAATGTGTCTGTCTAATGCCCATTTATGCAATGAAATGGCTTTCCCCATACAGTTGCAAAACTCGTGTAATCAAATATTTAATTTCCTCCATTCAACGATATTTATGTGTATATTACCCCATGTTGCATGTAATATACTGTAATGGGATGTAATAAAGAGTATTTGAGTTTTTGAGTTGAGTCCTGTGAATAATGTAAGTGTCTATCAACAGTTCACTATCACTAGTTTCGTTATTTAAGAACGTTTCACAAACACAAATATATCGTTTGTCAGTCGCAATAGCTCAGTGGTAGAGCATCGGACTACGGATCGAAAGGTCCTGAGTTCCAATCCCGACACTGGCCGATTCGGCGTGTGCTTGGGCAAGACACCTTCGTGATAGCCTAGTCCTATCGGATCCATGGGGATTAAATAGTCGGTCCCGACATGCAAGGTCATCGAACCAGTGCCGTCGTTAAATCAAAGCATTTACATTTATTTACAAATATATCCAGCTGTTTGTTTTGATTAAATATAAACTTCAACTCATCTAGTTTAGGATATAAGTAATGAATATTTAAATGTGCTATGTTTAATCCCTTTTTGGAATACCAAGATTCAGAACATGAAGGAGGTTCTTGTTGATGATTTATAAATCTTGCATTAGAAATACATATATCATTGTGTAGAGGCACGATATGTGTGCCTGTGCTATTTACATTATCAAGACGATCATGCACATGCATACTGGTTGTTGAGTTAATGTATTCACTGTCATTCGTCTCACTTACAGGCACATTTATGTCCTGATTAATACCTTTTTGATTTTCACTATTTATAATCACACTTCCATTCCACTTACCGGTTCATAAAAAGTCGCATTAATAGAATTGTTAGCATTATGTAAGGAGTCAGCTAGCATTATATAAGGAGTCGGCTAGTCCTGAATCAAATATTATTTCACCACCATTGCTGGCAGAATTGTACTGTATATGGTCGCCATTTGTGCTGCAGACTAATAACTCCTAGTACGATTGAGTCCACAGATTGTGCTGCATATCCCTGGGGTTTTTGGTACGGGCTCCATGAATCTGTTTATGTTCGGTTGGTTGCTGTACATGCTTCTCTGATTGTTGTTGTACCACGGCGGTGGGTAGTACGGCTGTGGGAAATACACCGGGCCATTGTTGAAGTTTCTCCCTGGTAGCCTCCCATTCTAAAAATTCGTCTGCGTTCCGATATGTGACGGGTTGACAATGTTCCTCTTGTGTTTGAAATTCAACTGTTCCCTCCCAGCATGGTCATTTAATCGTGTTAATTAGAGTAACATTTTTCAGGATATTATTCAAGTGTCAACGTATTGACCGAGTGGACTTGGGGACGCTTCCAAGTTACGAACCACCATTTTCATGTAACCTACCTTTACACTCGGCATAAATTTCAGTCTTCCATTTATCATGTTTATCATGTCGCTGCTGTATGTATATAACCAGTAAAATCCCCTTAAACAGTTGACTGTACCACTCGACTATTGGGAACATCAAGAATGTATAGACACATTCTAATCCGTTTAGAATATCACTAAACTAACACGACTACAAACATGTTTGACGTGTTTGATGCTGTGTAACGTGGTAGGCCGTCAGCTAGAAATGGAAACCCTCCCACCCCTTGTGGGATTTTTGCAGACATATTTTTTCTGAAACTACATTCAATTACGAGTTCTATGCCGTATGTCTGCGCTCTGTAACCCGATGGATGAATGTTTAGCACCATTTTGAAGTATACCACCCTCGGACTTTTCGCAATTGTGAAAAATCACATTTTTCATTGAAAATCGACTGTTTGTTGTCATTAGAAACAACTGATATGGCAGTTTTGTATGTTTTCTGATGTGTTCATAACTATACAATGGAATAATGTTCAAGTAAATAATATCTGCTAATTCAGATGAAGAATTGTGCACGTTGTGTTACCACACCCACATAATTGGCAAAACACCTACCTTAATAACTCCATAAAATTATAGTACTTTTGTATTTTTTTTCTTGTCAATGTACATAGTAGTGTTCATTAGACATGTTAATTGCATATATGCCGATTATCTGATGTCTGCCGTCTATGATACAATGTTAAAAACAAAATAGTTTTCACCATTCCCCACCCACACATTTACAATGGGAATTGTACATGTAATGCATTTCATTTATGTTATGCACTGTCACTTACTTATAAATTGTTAAATGCATATGCAACTACTTAGGCACTACTGATAGCTATCGGTGCATACGTCAGATACAGTGTGTCCGAGTGTTCGTCCGTATGTCCGTCCGCTTCGCATTGTATTAATGATGTTAACAACTGCCTAATTTACTACGTTATATGTCTCATTATGCATATCTCTCTCGGTGTATATTAATTGTATCAATGGTAATTGTACTTACTACTGTTTGCAATATATAGTGAATGCCCATATTCTGATTACACAATGTCTACAGCAGATGATGCAATGTTAAAACAAAGTAGTTTTAACTATAAATTCCCCACTCACTGAATTTACAATGACCATTATACATGTAATAAATGTTCTTACTTTATACGCTGCTGGATTTTTATGAAAGGTTCATATGAACGTGTACCTGTATACATGTATGTGGATGTGATTGTAGAAATGGGGCTTATGTGTTTTGTGACCAGTGGAGATCCCGCTCAGCCTGTGAATGCGCACAGTCTGTTCAGGATCTGCACTGTTCGCCATTCCATCAGTGAAACACCCATCATGCTTCTAACAAGCATAGCATATCGTTATCAGGGTACAAGAGTGTGCTATTTGATTAGGAGCCACACTGGGCGCAAATCCCGTGAGCCCCAATTTCTCCCGTCACAGCCACATATTAGTTATCAACACACATTTCAGATACAGAATGAATGTCTGTTCGTCTCTCTATTATGTCCATTTCCTATTTATGGAACCAAGACAATTACCATGTTTACTATGTTGTGTATTCCAACATGAACATCTCTGATGCATATAAGTATTACTCTAAGCTGTTGACAGGCTTTTAAACACCATTAAGTAAAGCAAGTAAATACATATAATTATTACTGTCAATAGTATAGATCGTAGGTACTAATTTGCAAATGGGATATAGAAACTTTTCTGCCATGCTGAATGGATGATTTGTAGCACATATTACTCCATGCATGTCACAGTAAATACTAAAATACAGAATATTAAGATAGCTGTAAATAATACGAGCAAGATAAGCTGGTGTAAAACAGGACAAATATATTGTTATACACTTTCAAGATGACAGCCAGCAAGTAAATGAGTTTGTGTGACATAAAAATAAAAGTAGGTAGTAGAACCGATAAAACTGAGATATATCCCGGTTCCACATAATGTACACACTATTTATTGTGCATTCCAATAATATTCCCTCAACCCATTCCGAGTCATCAGCAGGAACATGATTTAAATGTGTAGTTGGCACATGTACTTATAAAAGCATGTACATAGTAAAAAAATGTATAACTTGTATAACTACTGAAATACAGTATGTGTCATACGAGAACGTGTGTGTTCCAATGTGTATGACCGTAATGCATTACCAGTGTAAGTACACACCAGTGCATGCATCATGGCCATTACGTAATACATGCAGGTATATTGTTCCATCAGTCTTATTTGAGAGGCACACATTACGATATTGTATTGTGTAAGTGAGGCGTTGTAAGTAAATATTTAACCATGATTTCATAATAGTGAGATTTGATAACCTGTAATTTTGATATACCATTTCATAATTGTCATATTAACAAAGACTTTGAAGGTGCATGATCTTTCTAAAAGCATGCATATGCTCTTCAAATATATCCACTATATTCATATATATGTACGCATACATAAACAACTATTGTGTCCAATATGTTTCAACATTCGGTGTTCTTAATTGTAGCATATAGCATATACGTGTTTTTCTGCACCTGTTGTGTCAAATTATCAATATTTACTGTATAGACAAACCAATGTTAGTATGTATGTAGTCTGAAAAAGCCATTCCGGGGTATTCAAACATCAATCTAGTCCAGTTTAAGAAGTATGCAAATCTACCACGGACCATCAATATACATTTAATATACCATGAATGATAACGTAATCTCCATAACATATTATGCAATGCATCAAAATGTTCATCTAAACAATATCACATAGCCTCTATCGAGACACATTGCATTTTGGACTTTACTATGCAATTAAACTATTGTCTATATGGCATTCTAACTATTTACGCAGGCGTTAAGGATCAGGTTTGTGGACGGTGTTTTTTGGCGCATTGTACCAGTTGTGTATTTTGCTGACTCTTTGGTGTTGTCGGAATATATATTTCTCTATTTGACAACAGGTGATGTCATCGTAATGATCAAACAACTCTATAATCGTGTACCATGTGTACATTTATATACTGAATGCAGAATTATATTTACATTGTACCTGTTTAGCACATACATACCACACGTAGTTGTAGCTAATAGACACGTCTTTGCCTTCATATACCGCTATGTGGCATTGAATCCGCATAGCAATCCCTGTGGTTGTCTTTCAAATTTATTACACCGCTGATGGACAATCATATTCCATTACTATAGCAACCAGGGTCGTGTAGTCGAGTATATGTCATTGGCTAGCAGAGTTTGGGGTCATCGGTCGGATGATGCGGGACCTCCTCGGGCTAAGGGTATTATCAACTATTTTTTAGAAATTTAAGCTGTATTAAAAGTGTACATATAGATCCGTAAATATCTCATCTCCTAATTGCAAAAGCGCCCATGTTGATGGTAATCTTGAAACTGATCGACAGTCATGGTGACACTGTATATGATTAGGTTGTTGGTGTATTAGCTTCAATAATGTTCCCTTAGAAGAATGAATATATCACATGTGGTGGTTAATGTTGAACTGATTTCACCAGTGACTGCATGAATTACACATCGTTACCATGTACTGTATTTATTTTCCAATGCAACTCACGACCAAGGGTTAATTTAAATTATTATGTGAATACATATGCGGAATGCTTAATGTGGGAGAAAGCCATGCATGTTTGCAGAATGGAATGGAATGGTGCTTAACGGCCCATCAACACAAAAGAGTATCATTTAGGGCCAAGCAATGTAGATGAAGAATAAAAAGAATAGTAAAATAGTATGTTACATGTGATAATCAATCAGATGATAAGGTAAAAATATTAATATGATAAACAATATAAAAGAACAACGTGTATAGAATTATAAAAGTATAATAATGAGAAACATGTATACAATGATAAAATTAAATTTTCCAATACAAGTTAGTTTCATGTAGAAAATGAAGCAAACCTTCAATGTTCTCCACCTGGAATAGCTCCGCAAGTGAAGTAACATTGAAGTGTTTGCCTCGAATATCGGCAAAATCGATACAGTCCAGTAGGATGTGTTGCACGGTAAATGCGCTGTGGCATGGAATACACCATGGACGTGGCTCACCTTTGAGCATATACGAATGCGTTAGTCGTGTATGTCCAATGCGCAATCGACTAAGGACAACTTCATCCCGGCGTACATGTCTGTAGCCAGGAGTCCATTCGCCCAGAGTCGGTTTCACAGCATGATGTTTATTATCTGTGAGCAGATCCCACTGGATCTGCATTGTATCGGAGATGAATGAGTTGATGGATGATTTAAAATCATGATAGCAAACAGGAAAATGAGAAGTTGGTAGATCCAGGGCGGCCTTGGCAGCACTATCTGCCCTGTCATTGCCCTTGATACCAGTATGACTGGGTAGCCAACAAAATATAATGTCCTTGCCAGACGAAAGTAAAATATGGTGTAGCTCCATGATTTGGCGGATAAGTGGATGTTCAAGCTTCATATTGTACAAAGCTTGTAGTGAAGATAATGAATCGGAAAATAAAATGAATTGCTTTCTCCAAGATATTTTCGCGAAATCAAGAGCAAGTAAAATCGCCCTCAATTCCGCAGAAAATATCGAAGATTTGTCTGGGAGTCTGGATTGAAGATCTCCCTCGGGGACAGCGGCAGCAGATGCTACCCGGTCCCCGATCTTTGAACCATCAGTAAAATCGGAGTGTACGTATTGTATCTGTCTTTAATCTCAAGAAAAAGTGATTTAAAAATGGATGGATCAGTTGTTGCTTTCGTGTGCTGACTAAGATCGAAGATCACCTTGGGCTGCTCCAACTGCCACGGTGGAGTATCTGGAACAGCGTATTTGGCAATGTGATCCAGATCCAAGCCAGCATCGTGTATATAAAAGGATCCATTCTCTTGCCGAATGGTGGCTTGAAGCTTGGTTTCTTATCGAATACAGCATCTGTAGTTCGATGAAAGACAGTGTTATAAGCTGGATTAGATGGATTGGAATGTAGTTTAGTGGCGTATTGCAAAGATAATTTGGTGCGTCTGTCGTGGAGAGAAGGCTCATTTGTTTCGGCATATAAGCTCTGTGCGTTAGACGTACGGAATGCACCCAGGCAGAGTCGTAAGCCTTGGTGATGTATTGGATCGAGCGTCCGAAGATCGGATTTACTGGCAGACCCATATACAGTGCATCCATAGTCTAGTTTTGAGCGAACATGTGCGATGTAAAGGCGGTGCAGCACCTTTCGGTCTGCACCCCAGTCATGATTTGCTACCACTCGCATTAAGTTGAGTGCTTTCTGGCATTTAGCTTTCAAGTATCGTAAATGGGGTTTAAAAGTGAGTTTAGGATCAAAGATAAGACCAAGAAACTTTTGCTCCCGAACAACTGGGATGGGATGTGTTCCCAGTTTAAGTTCGGGATCAGGGTGAAGACCGCGTCTTTTGCAAAAATGCATGTAGTTAGTTTTAGATTTCGAAAACTTAAAGCCGTTTTCTGTGGTCCACTTGTTTATTCTATTGAGGCTCAGTTGTAATTGGCGCTCAATAGTATGCATGTTCTTTGATTTGAAACATATTAAAAAATCATCGACATATAAAGAACAGTCAACACCTGGTTGCAGGCATTTTACAATATTATTCAGTTTAATGCTAAAAAGGGTAACAGACAATATACTTCCCTGCGGTACACCCATTTCCTGTTCATGGGGATCAGAAAGGGTTGTACCGACTCGGACTTGGAATTGTCTGTCTTTCAAAAAATTAGAAATAAAATCAGGGAGATGACCCCTCAGACCGAGGCCACGAAGGTCCTTCACAACCCCATACTTCCACGCCGCGCCATACGCCCTCTCCAGGCCAAAAAACACGGCAACTACATGTTCATTGTTAACAAACCCGTCCCGAATGAATGCCTCGAGTCCAACCAGATCATCGGCAGTGCTTCTCCGGCGACGGAATCCAGACTGACACTCAGATATCAGTCCATTGGATTCCAGAAACAAGACAAGCCTGTCGCTAATCATTCGTTCCATGGCTCCACAGACGCAGCCAGCAAGTGCGACGGGACGGCAACTCGATGGGTCGGCGTGATCCCCGCCCGGCCTGGGAACAGGCACGACTGCAGCTTCCCGCCATGAAGGCGGAAATACGCCTTGTTCCCAAATGGTATTAAATATTTCAAGGAGGCTGCCCAAAGAGTGTCCAGGCAAATGTTTAAGCAGTTGGTAGTGGATATCATCAGGGCCTGCTGATGTATCATGTGCTTTCTCGAGGGAAGCTTTTAATTCCCTCATAGAGAAAGGAGCGCTGCAATGTTCCGAATTGTCTGAATTAAAATTAAGTTTAGTTTTCTCTTGCTCAGATTTCACCTTCAAGAACTCCTCAGAATAGTTATTACATGAGGAGTTCTTGGAGAAGGTATCTGCTAATGTGTTTGAAATGTCTGTTTTGGAAGATACTTTATGTCCTGCTTTGTTGAGGTGATTGATAGAAGTTGATTTACCTTTACCGTTTATCTTACGAATCATGTCCCATGTGGTTTTCATTTTAGATCGCGAATTCAACTTGGAGACAAAAGATCTCCAAGTCCTTCTCTTGCTAGCTTTAATTGTGCGTCGAGCTTTCGCTCTAAAAATTCTATGAGCATTTAAATTATCTGGTGTTGCGTTGTTATTGATTTGACGAATAGACTGCTTACGAGCAGTCATTGCCTCTTTGCATTCTTCGTCAAACCATGGTTTATTGACACGTTTGGGCTTTGCCGAGGTTTTTGGTATTGTCTTTTCTGCAATATCGTGTAAAAGGGAAACGTAGTATTCTAGTGGATCTTCCGCATCTCGAAAGCGATCAAAATCTAGTTCAATCATGCACATATTACGAAATGTGTCCCAATCGGCTTTATGAAATTTCCACCTCTGGACTCTGTCAGTGGATGGTGGTCCATTACTCTGCAAGAAGACAGGAAAGTGGTCACTCCCACATAGGTCGTCACCAACTTTCCACGTAAAGTCCAAATACAGAGAAGGATGACACAGAGTTAAATCCAGAGAGGAATATGAACCGGTTGCGGGATGTAAATATGTGCTCGATTTATCATTAAAAATGCTGAGATTGTGATCGGAAAGAAAATTTTCAATAAGTTCCCCCTTTTTGTTTGTGTCTTTACAACCCCAAAGCATGTTATGTCCATTAAAGTCGCCAAGGAGAATGAAAGGCGAAGGGAGCTGAGAGACAAGATTATCTAGTTCTGATTTTAACAGGACTGCAGATGGTGGAATGTAGATAGAACATAATGTAATAGTCTTGTGAATCGTAACACTAACGGCCACAGCCTGAAGATTAGTGTTAAGATTCACGAGACTATGTGGGGTGCTCAAATTAACAAGGATTGAGACTCCACCAGATGATCGTTTAGCGTTATCTGAACACTTACTGTATAGTGCATGTGATTTAAAAGAAAATGTATCGTCAACTTTCAGGAATGTTTCCTGAAGACAAACAGCAATGGGGTTGTGTTGAGTTAATACAATTGTTAATTCATCACGATTTGCTTTAATTCCTCGACAGTTCCATTGGATAATAGTATCCATGTTTTATGTAGGTGGAAGTATGGGTTTGCGGGGTGGAACAGGTTTGGCCGTTGGAGTGTCAGAAGACTCTTCAGTCTCCATCGAGTCCAACGACTCAAACCTGTTCTTCAGTGGAATGGGGCCGTCTGTCCCTTTCTGCGATCCAGGGTCATCAGACCCTTTCTGCGATCCAGGGTCATCAAACCCTTTCCTGGGTGGTTTTGTAGGGATCCTCTCCATGGCAGTGGGCCTACCCCTGAGTGGTAGTGGAGAGGCCGACCTGTCATCTGGCCCTTGCCGTGATCGCAGAGGAGACACGGCCGTGATTTGTTTCAAGGTCTTTTTAGCCCGACCTTTAGGGCTTTTGGAAGGCGCGACCTTTGAGGTTTTGCCTTCCGAAGGTTTTGATGTTGAGGCCTTTGGGCTCCGGCCTCGGGGAGATTGTGTAGATGAGTTAGATGTGGAAGGCTTGTAGTGTGGCGTATTATAGGTCCACGTTATAGTGGGGTGTTCAGCTGGTTTCCAAGAAACGTCCGTTTGGGTTGAAATACTTCTGCTGGGCTTGCGAGAGACTGCAGCCGAAGCGTAAGAAAAGCCAGGGATAGGAGTTGTTGGTATTTCAACAATCTTCCTGGCTTCAGGGAATGATATGTTGCGTGTATGTTTCACGCGAACTATCTCCTTCTCGATCTTCCACTTCGGGCAGTCTTTCGAATATGCCGAATGGTTACCATTACAGTTGACACAATGTTCGGCCTCCACACAGTTTTCATTACTGTGCTTGGTAATGCCACAGCGTGCATATGCAAGATCTCTCTTACATCTGTCTTTGTGGTGACCGTACAGTTGGCAGTTGTAACAGCGCAACGGGTTTGGTATGTATGGGTCAACTGTGACGAGTAACCATCTGGTTAGTTTAAGTTCTTTTGGTAGTTCAGTCAGGTTGAAAGTTAGAATGAAGGTATTAGTCGGGACTAGTTGTCCGTTCACTTTTCTATTAATTCTTCGAGCATCAGCAACTCCTTGTGGCTCGAGTTGTTCGATCACTTCTTGCTCACTTACATGAGCAAACTCCGGTGATCGGACAACTCCCTTGCAACTGTTCAAAGATTTATGCGGCTGGATGTCGACAGGGGTATCCAAGAACTTGGTACAAAGCAGTAGATTCTCTGCATGACTCTTTCTGTCAACTTCAATAAGAAGGTCACCAGAGCGCAACCGTTTCAAGTTCTTGGGCTCCCCTGCCACACTATTCAGTATCTTTGATAAAACAAAGACAGACAATTTGTCAAGAGGCTTGTCAATGTCAGTTGCATGGACCACAAGGAATCGAGGCCAAGTGGCTACATGCTGTAGTTCTGTTTGATGTTGTAGTGGTCGTTGTGGGAAATCAGATGGAGTAGACAGAAAATTGAATTCTGCAGGTCGTGTCCGTTTCTTAGATGGGCCAGCTGAACAAGGTTGGCTAGACGACTTTGTGAAGTCCGAAGCCTTCCAATCAATTGGGTTTGTGGATAATTGTGATGAGGTTTGTTTTTTGTTTTTTTGGCGATTCATATCAGTAGGCCGGTATATTCATCACTATGTTCCCCACCCTCCATGGAGGCATGTTTGCAGAACAAATCGTTTATTTTCGCAAAAGCATACCCATGCCATTCATCATAACATACTACTACATACTGCCTTGGCCAATGGTCATCATGCTCGCTTAATTGTCAGAAGCATACTCGTTTAAAATAATAACATTGTATTCCTTGTCAACAGTCAATCCATTTTGGACACACTTTGAAACAGTTCTTCAATACTCAAACTCATTGAAATACATCCGTATTAATTTTGTCTTTGTAAATAAGAACAGAATATACATAACAATGTTAGTGTTGTTTAATTACTGAAAACTGCAGCTTCATCATCAATGTTATTGAACATCTGATCATTTTGGCGGCCACTTTGAATATATAATTATAGCATTGTATACCTGGATATGTATATGTTATCAAATGATTTGATTTGTTTACCTCAAACTGGTATGTATACATGTAATAGGTGCATGAAATGCTGTTTATAACAACTCCATACAGTAAGGAATAGAACAAAACAAGAACATTTTGGCGGCCATTTTGACTGTTCTGGAAGGCTATTGCATCACTATCTCCTGTAATTTCCATTTATTTGTGAGGGAAAGCAATGTATATGTGTTTCAACTTTATGAATGTTTGTATTTGTTCGTAACAGCACACGACTCCCAGAAAATTGTTGTAAAACAGCCTATTTCGGCAGTCATTTTGAAATATATTGCCATTTGCGGATGTAATTAAATGTAAGATGTATTCTAAATCATTTTAGATTCAAATTGTGACTTAAGTATAGCAATTTACCTGGTTAATATTGATCAGACTGAAAGTTAACAGTCCTTGATAAAAAAAATATCGTACTGTTTGGCGGCCATCTTGTAAAATGGCCGCCTTTTGTTCATACAGCGGCTTTTTTAGCGCAGACAACCAGGATTGATAGACAATAGGCTACTGAATCCGAAAATCATACTCACCAAAAATCCCACATGGGGAGAGGGGGGTTTATTGCTGGCCACTGACGTTAATTATGACTGTTTCACAGTCCAGCAGGACTGGGTTTGTACATGTTGTAGGGGCGGGCCACCACCAATCTTCATCTCCGTTTTCGCCTTCCTCTGCAGGTTCTTCCATTTTTCCTTAACTTCGTCAACATTCCGAACACAGACCAGCGCTATGACCGCGGACGATTGGCTAGCCCATACATCGTCCTGCATCTTTTTGGTCATCGTGCCGGGGCGCCCACTGTGCAGTGCTTCGTAGTAAGGATGTGTCCGTGCGCTCTCATATCGCACAGGATTGATACCTCGCTTGCGGAGAATTTTTGAGCGTGTTCTTTTCTTTGGAACAGATTCCATGTGTTTAACTGTTATCTCGTCAGATGACGGATACCGCGAAAATATTCGGAACCGGAATTAGTATTGCAATGCATTGTGGGACGACTTGCACTAGTTTGGTTAATTGTATCCCCCGGACTCCGTCGGGGGATACTATGGATTTGACAGCGCGCCGCGTCCGCGTCCGCGTCCGCGTCCGCGTCCGCGGTCCGCGTCCGCGGTCCGCGTCCGCCGTAGACACTTCTTGTCCGGAGCATAACTCGAACACCCTTTGGAATATTTTCATGAAACTTCACACATGCATAGACCACGACCCGAAGGTGTGTCGCGCACAAGAATGACAACTCTTGAATAGCTAATTTTTGAGTTATCTCCCTTTTTTGTTTCTCGCACTGATTTCGTGTCCGGAGCATAACTCCACCACCCTTTCGAATATTTTCATGAAACTTCACACATGCATAGACCACGACCCGAAGGTGTGTCGCGCACAAGAATGACAACTCTTGCATAGCTAATTTTTGAGTTATCTCCCTTTTTTGTTTCGCGCACTGATTGACCATAACTCGACCACCCTTTGGAATATTTTTATGAAACTTAACACATTCAATTAGACCACGAACCGAAGGTGTGTCGTGCACAAGAATGACAACTCTTGCATAGCTAATTTTTGAGTTATCTCCCTTTTTTGTTTTCGCTCACTGATTTCCTGTCCGGAGCATAACTCGACCACCCTTTGGAATATTTTCATGAAACTTCACACATGCATAGACCACGACCCGGAGGTGTGTCGCGCACAAGAATGACAACTCTTGCGTAGCTAATTTTTCAGTTATATCCCTTTTTTGTTTTGCGCACTCTACAAACTGGACAATAATGCATGAAGACCTGTTTTCTCGTCTGCTCTGTATACCTTTTCTCGTGTGCTCTGTACACCTTACCTGTAGAGAGAACAATAGAAACTGGGAGAACCATGTGCTAAGCATGGGCTAGCATGTGCAGATGTCCACTGCTTGACCACTGCTGACCAGGTAATTTATACAGGTAAATCACTACATTGGGTACTGTGTTGAAAATATTGTGGCATTATGTGGACCTCTGCAGATATATGTAGATAAATATAGGACTATTAAAAAAAATCTGGTCTCCAATAGCAAGCATTATTATTTTTAAACTTTTTTTTGTCATTTTTTTTCATTTTTTGTTTTCATTTTTTTTTTCAAATTATTTTTCAATTTTTGTCCAGTAGCATAAGGTCGTAAGTGCTATATACAGACTATTCACCTGTGCATGTGCTAGCATGTGCAACTGACCACTGACCACTTACAGGTAATTTATACAGGTAAATGATTATATTACATTTCCGTAAACTGTGTTGAAAATATTGTGGCATTATGTGGACCTGTGCAGATATATGTAGATAAATATAGGACTATTAAAAAGATTCTGGGCTCCAGTAGCGAGCATTATTATTTTTAATTTTTAAACATTTTTCCATTTTTTTTTTTCATTTTTTTTTTCAAATTCTTTTTCAATTTTTGTCTAGTAGCATAAGGTCGTAAGTGCTATATACAGACTATTATCATATAATAAAACAATTATTGACTAGTGAGCCATAGAATATAATCTGATATTCTATGGTTCACTAGTCAATAATTGTATAATATGTTCGGGCCAGTGAAAATTGCTTTCGGGCCCAGGCTCGAGGTCAAGGCGGGACAAGGCGAGGCATCTGATTCCGCGGAATTCTTGTTTACTTATCTCCCTTTGTTGTTTCGTGCTCTGATTTTGTATCCAGAGCATAACTCGAACACGCATATACGCATTGCTCTAATGGTCCTCTACCGCCCTGTGCCAAATCCACGTTCGTTCTGCCCCCGTCAAGCCCAGGGTCAAGGTCACATACTTAGTGCTTCAAAAACATTAACGCTTGGGTAAATATCTTATACTTTCTGTTTTCTTTCATGGATCATGGATCATCTTCATATTTCATATACGCATTGCTCTAATGGTCCTCTACCGCCCTGTGCCAAATCCACGTTCGTCCTGCCCCACCAATCCCAGGGTCAAGGTCACATACTTGGTGCTTCAAAAACTTTAACGCTCAGGTAAATATCTTATAATTTTTATTTCCATTCACGGATCAACTTCATATTTCATATACGCGTTGCTCTAATGGTCGTCTACCGCCCTGTGCCAAATCCACGTTCGTCCTGCCCCCGCCAAGCCCAGGGTCAAGGTCACATACTTAGTGCTTCAAAAACTTTAACGCTCGGGTAAATATCTTATAATTTCTGTTTTCTTTCATGGATCATCTTCATATTTCTATACGCATTGCTCTAATGGTCCTCTACCGCCCTGTGCCAAATCCACGTTCGTCCTGCCCCCGCCAATCCCAGGGTCAAGGTCACATACTTGGTGCTTCAAAAACTTTAATGCTCAGGTAAATATCTTATAATTTTTCTTTCCATTCACGGATCAACTTCATATTTCATATATGCGTTGCTCTAATGGTCCTCTACCGCCCTGTGCCAAATCCACGTTCGTCCCGCCCCCGCCAAGCCCAGGGTTAACATCATATACTTAGTGCTTCAAAAACTTTAACGCTCAGGTAAATATCTTATAATTTCTGTTTTCTTTCACGGATCAGCTTCATATTTCATATATGCATTGCTCTAATGGTCCTCTACCGCCCTGTGCCAAATCCACGTTTGTCCTGCCCCCGCCAAGCCCAGGGTCAAGGTCACATACTTGGTGCTTCAAAAACTTTAACGCTCAGGTAAAAGAAAATTTTGACTTGCAATTTGGCCTCATTTATTATCAAAGCGATATGTGGGACATCCGTGTTCTATGAACACATTTTCTAGTTTATTAAACTTCACACATGCATAGAAGACGACCCAAAGGTGTGTCGCACGTAAGAATGACAACTCTTGCGTCGTTAATTTCTTAGTTATCTCCCTTTGTTGTTTCGTGCACTGATTTCGTGTCTGGAGCATAACTCGAACACCCTTTGGAATATTTTCATGAAACTTCACACATGCATAGACCACGACCCTAAAGGTGTGTCCCGCAAGAATGACAACTATTGCATCACTAATTCTTTAGTTATCTCCCTTTGTTTTTCCGTCACTGATTTTGTCTCCGGAGCATAACTCGAACACCCTTTTTTCAAACTACTTGTGTATCTTGGGAGGGGGATACACATGCGCTTGTCGACAAGCGTCCATTTCTAGTTTAACCAGTGGTTAAATCTTCCAGAAACTGATTAGTTAACCATTTGGTTAGCGGGTTTTATAGAAATGGTTAGCCAGTCTGGTTAACTAACCACACTGGTTAAAATTTAACCAGTGGTTAATTTAACCAAGGTTTATACAAATGGTGGCAGAAGACAGAACAGTAGTCCAGTGCTGACGTGCCCATCCGGAATGCGCTGTTGCCCAGGCCCATCTGTATCGGCGATGTCTTTGTGTCAGAATTGGCCCAACGTAAAGACGTCGCGGTCGCATCCCTTCATCGCGTAGACGACGGCGTACCGTGTGCTCATTAATCATGTTAATGAGACGGTCGCGCGTCCCAATGGTCTCTTCAGCAGTCCCTGCAGACGTCTGTAAGCGGTTGCAAGCCTGTGTTAAGCGGATATACCAGTCCTGATTTGCTGTCGTGACCCGCGGGCGACCACTTCTTGGACGATCCTGAACGTTTCCCAGTTGTTGGTAGCGATTCCACTGGTCAACGATAGTGGCTCTTCTGCAGTTTATTATGGCGAAATGGCTTTTGAATTTTGCCTTGTGTTTTTTGTCAGCTATCTCGAGGCTGTTCACAACCCATATTTCGCACGGAATTATCCATCCGTAACTGTGCACGGGCCGACATACACTGTTCACGCATGGTTGGTTACGCACTATCAATGGACAAAACATAAGATTTCATTGAAAAATGTTTTTCAAATCGTGTAGAAATATCATGGCGACTAATTGAAAACTGTACGATTACTTTTGTCGCTGAGTATATATATATATATCCGGCTTCAGGAGTGCGCTAGAAGTTTGAAAACGGCAAAAGCCCCGTTTCTCCAGCCGCAGACACAGTCATATTTGAGCCGCCCTCAATTAGATGTCAATAGTGGCCCGGTGGCACGTCCCGCTAGTGGTTAGAAGGTTCCGCGTGTGTTTTATTTATCGCGTTTTGTTTGCTGTATTGCTATCTCTGTAAGTTATGATATCAAGGTACACGTTTTTAGCTGCAAACTAACCATTTTTAACAACACATTTGCACAGTTTTGTTCGCTGACCGTTTCAATGCGGTACACCTCCTGTGATGCTTCCTTGTAGCATATGTATGTGTGTTTATTTCGTTTCATACTACAGTCGAACCTCTCCCTGCTGAGCACAAAACTTGTCGTCTGCTTTATATCGTGTTTTCTTTCTCAATAAAACATGGTTTGACAACACTTTAGAAATATTTCCAATGGAAATGATTCTAAAATGCTGTCAAAGCATGTTTTTGATGAAAAGTATCGAAGAAAATAAACAGCAGTCGACACAATTTAATTCAGCATTAAGCTCCCTACAACAGCCAGTTTTGCGTCTTCCCACGGGTGGCTGTTATAGAGAGGTTGCACTGTACAACTCTGTTTTATGGCCTTTTCCTGGGTCATCATGGTCATAAGAATAAAGATTGAAGGTGCTACATATAAAACGCAAGACCACTGATGTTTCCACTTTCTGTACCGATAAATGCCGATAATAAAAGTAAGAGGACAACATGTTTCAAACTTTCAGCGTTCATCGATATTTACACACGCGTTTCCAGCGCCTGTATTCTTATGTTTGTATGGCTCATTCAAAGCTGTCGCAGACGACTATGAATGATCTGACCGGATACCCCGCATTGCCTAGCCGTTACCGTGGCTGGTAGACGAAGCTGACGGAAGTATATAGAAGATCTCAAACGAGTTTCCATTTGATATATACGTAGTCACAAAAGAAACGATACATACATAATTATGATTGTGAATAAATGTATTGTAAGCGTTACATTTTACTTTATTCTCAAATATGACATGACATTGAAATGTCTTGCGATCATTTCATGTGGTGTATCTGGATCTACACTTTTTTCCAATACCACTATACAGACCTGTGGCGTATCTGGATCTACACATTTTTCCAATACCACTATACAGACATGTGGTGTATCTGGATCTACACTGTTTGCCAATACCGCTATACAGGCATGTGGTGTATCTGGATCTACACTTTTTTCCAATACCACTATACAGACCTGTGGTGTATCTTGATCTACACTGTTTGCCAATACCACTATACAGGCATGTGGTGTATCTGGATCTACACTTTTTTCCAATACCACTATACAGGCCTGTGGTGTATCTGGATCTACACTTTTTTCCAATACCACTATACAGGCCTGTGGTGTATCTGGATCTACACTGTTTGCCAATATCACTATACAGGCATGTGGTGTATCTGGATCTACACTTTTTTCCAATACCACTATACAGGCATGTGGTGTATCTGGATCTACACTTTTTTTCCAATACCATTATACAGACATGTGATGTATCTGGATCTACACTTTTTAGCTCACCTGAGCGAAGCTCATGTGAGCTATTGTTACCGCAATGTGTCCGTCGTCGTCCGTCTGTGAACATTTTCAAACGTCTTCTCCTCAGTAACCATTGGGCCTATAGTCACCAAACTTCATGGTCATGGTCCTTAGGTAAGGGGATTACAACATTGTTAAAATGACGTCATTACGTAATCCAAGATGGCCGTCGTCTAAAAATAGCACAAATTCTTCAAAAATCTTCTTCTCAAGAACCGCCAACCGGATTTAGACAAAACTTGGTAGGAATGATCGATGTACAATGCTCTTTCAAAGTTGTTAAAATGGTGACCCCGGGGTCAAAAATGGGCGTGGCCTGTGGGGTTAATTTGGGGTCAAATTTTATTTTTGTCGAAATCGGATGGTTATGTCATCCAAGATGGCCGCCGAAAGGTCAAAAGGTCGTTCTTTTATTAGAGATTTCAAAATTCTTCTTCACATGAACCGCTTGGCCCATGGTAGCCAAACTTAAAAGTTATGGTCCATGGGTGAAGCCTTTTCAGATTTGTTAAAATGGAGGTCATCGCTAATCCAAGATGGCCGCCGTCTAAAAATAGCATAAAAATAGCATACATTTTACAATGCTCTTTCAAAGTTGTTAAAATGGTGACCCCGGGGTCAAAAATGGGCGTGCCCGTGGGGCCAAATTGGGGTCAAATTTTATTTTTGACCGAATATGGTCATGTTATATATCAAATCGAAGGTATCAACGAGGCCCTCGATTGCTGTGGTGCAATATTTGTCGGAATCGGATGATTGGATGATCGGGTGTATGGGTGTCGCGAGGGCCTGTCGCCACCCAAACTCTCACACTTTCAGGGTGTGTGATGATGTCGTGTGAACATTGGTCCACGACCGAACGGCATCCATTGCCGCAACGGCACAAGCGTTGTTCTGTGGGGTGGGATCCACCACGGTCACACAATCGTGTGGATAGCGGGCGAAATAGAATAAGGTTGATTCCGTGAAGAATTCCGCCGGCAGGAGGGCTTTAATACCAGTATGTTGCTTGACGACATGCCTGCGCAGATCGGTTACCCGGTAGTCTCGCTCCTTGTCGTAGCACCAGGCACAGAAGACGTGCAGCCTGTTGTGAACGGGGCTCATCAGGTGCTTCTTTAGACGTCCCTTGGTCTCAAACCTCTCTGGACACAGTTCACAAGTGATTGTCATTCTGTAACATATATTTATTTTCTGGAGTCTTCGCGTCACATTGCGTTGTATTATTTCACATGATAATTATTGACTTGGGTATCGGACAAGTCATTCATCATCCAGATAACATTACTTGTAACATTTAATATTTCATTGTTAAACGTTTCTGTTGCAATTTGTTCCCAGTTGAGCATATTGTAAGTACACCTTTTATTGCAATTGGTGCATGGTCACACATTTTCAATTTACATTCGGAGAGAAGTTCTTGTTCAATTATTTACACTGTGAGAAACAATTGACCCGTCTACTGCTCCTTGCATTAGGATTTTTTTTATTTTCATTCCTACAAGCTATAGCTTAATTACTTCTGATTGTACCAACATTAAGCGTCATATGGTATTAGCCGTTGCCATATTTGGTGTGTTTATACCTAAGACCTGAGTTTACAGACACTGGAAATAGATTTTTTGTTTTGCCAATACCAGTATTCTATCCCTTGGATATGGCGAATAATTACTCTGTAATTACACACAGATTCTCATCTATCGTAAAACCCTGGGTGATCAGTCCAACTTTTACCATATCATCTCATTCCATATTTAAATTTGTGCTGCGCAGCAACTTGGGCTTAATACTATTCCAGGACTATAACTGGTAGGTACAATTAATACATTTCCCTCAGTTCAGTTCCGTTAGTCAATTTCAACTACAGGTGAATATTGTGTGAAAATACAGTGCATGCACTCAAATGTTTTCCTTATGGGACATCTATTTAAACGCGGCTAGGAATCTATAATTTCATTATAGGTATATAACCTATCCGAGACTCACAAAGTTCCTTGTTTAAGCTATGAATTATTGCATTACCGGTATGAATTGGTACTGACTAGTAAAGTTGAACACTAACACTAACTTGAACACAATAACTAACACATGTTTTCTGTTTCAGGTTGTCTTTCAGAGATAATGTGCGACTCTTTGACACTACAACTTAACCCTAGAAAATCATCGTGGTAGATCCAGTCCATGGTATGGACGAAGTCGGTCGATATGATGAGCCTTCGCTGGTTGCATGGCCTTTCGTTTCACGAGATACATCATGTCGTCGATCTTGCGGACCACGAGGCAGGGCCCTTACTGGTGAACTTGGACGATATTACCACATTTCGACTTGGGTCGAATAACCAGACAGCCTGGCCAACAGCAAGGGACCGCTGTTTGGCGTTAGTGTCATAATGCCGTTTCCTGTATAGAGCATGCTGTTTCAGAGTCTTACGCGCCAAGTCATGGGCACTAGTGAGGGAATTTTGTAAGTCCACAACATAGTCGTCGACACTCGTCGCGGTTACGTCGGTTGCAGGCAGGCCGATCACTGCCGTCATGGGGAGGGAGACTTCTCTGCCGAATACCATTTTATTTGGTGAACAACCTGTGGACGCATGTCTTGAAGATCGATATGCCAATAACACTTGTTGGAGAAATCGGTCCCAATTCCGTTGATCATTTTCGCAGTACACTGTCAACATGCTTGTCAGTGTCCGATTAAAACGTTCTACAACCCCATTGGCCTGTGGCCGCATCACAGATGTTGAAACCTTATGTATATGCAGGCACTCGCACATTTCCCGAAACAGCTTGGCCTCAAAACATTTTCCGAGATCTGATAGGATCATTAACGGCGTACCCATTCTTGAAATAAAATCGTCGATCAACGCAGTGGCCACGGTGGTGGCTTCATTTGGTAAACCAGTCGCAAATGACCAGTACAAATCGATTTCATCGGTTGGTTATTGGCAACGGACCCAAAATGTCAATGGCAACTTTCTCCATCGGTTCACCCACCGGACATGCTCCCAATGGTGCCTTGGTAAGTTTTGCTGGTTTGCGCGCGGAACACTGATTGCATTGCTTGCAGTATTGACCAATGGAATCTGACATGCCGGGCCAGTAGAAATGTTGTCTAACTCTGTCTAACATTTTATTGGTAGCTAGGTGGGCTGCTGTCGGAATATTGTGATAATGATGGAGAATGTCTGCTTGTTTGCATTCAGGCACTACGAACTGAAGGTGGCAGTCTCTGTCATTCTCCACAAGCCACTTTCTGTATAACATTCCCCCGTGTAGTTCCAACCGGTCCCAGTGCCTCCACAATGTTTTAGTTTTGGAACTACAACCTGAAATTTGGTTCCATGTTGGCTGGTGATGTGTCTAATGCACTAATGATTGGGCCTGTATTCTGATCCTGAGCTTGTGCGTTAACTATATCAGTTGGTTGCCGCCCATCTAGTAGAAATGTGGTTGGTTTCAGTTCATCTGATGCTAGACTTTGATGTTGACCACGTGTTATAACCCGAATGTCAATATCCTCAGACCCATCCATCATCTCGGTGGACTCGCTGGACGACATCATCAAGACCGGTACGGTGCTCGCCTGTTCAGTTTCTTGGCTTCGCGTTTCTAGTTTACTGCATACCGTACATGGCCGTCGACTAAGTGCATCTGCGTTATTATGGAGACGACCTTGACGATGGGTGATGTTCAAGTTGTACGATTCCAGGTACAGCAACCACCTCGCCGTCTGACCTTCTGGACATTTGAGCCTTCTCATCCAGGAGACAGCGGCGTTGTCTGTACGTACATTCACTTCCTGTCCATATAAGTAGTGATGGAAATGCTTAACGCTGGTTACTAGGCGTAACAATTCTTTCCGCGTTGTACAATATGAGGCTTCATGCTTATTCAAGGTTTTACTCATGTACGCGATAACTCGCTCTTGGCCATCTTGCACTTGACTCAGAACCGCTCCCATAGCTATGTCTGAACAGTCGGTATCCAGCCAGAATGGATTCCCAGCCTGAGGAAACCCGAGTATCGGAGCAGATGTTAACGCCTGCTTCAGCTGGTCGAATGCCAGCTAGGCTTCTTCTGTCCATAGAAATGTTACTCCTTTCTCCCCTATTCGGTACAATGGCTTGGCAATTTGACTAAAGTTTTGTACATAACGTTTGTAATAGGATGCGAGTCCAATGAAAGATTTTTCGCTGATGTGGGTACTGGCCAATCACGGACTGCCGCAATTTTGTCGTCGTCAGTGGCCACCCCCTCGGATGACACGATATGTCCGAGAACCTTTACAACTTTTTGGAAGAACGTACATTTCCGCGGTTTTAATTTTAATCGTGCTTGCTGGAGTCGCTGAAAGACGTGTTCCAGTCGCCGGAGGTTTTCTTCGAATGATGAACTTGAGACAATAATATCATCCATATAGACACAACATTCAGTCCATTTGTAGACCTCGCAGTACTTCACCCATGAGCCTGCTGAACTCCGAGGGTGCCGTGACTAATCCATACGGGAGCCGTGTGAAGTGGAAAAGTCCTAGGCTGGTGGAGAATGCAGTTTTCTCCATATCTTCCGGTGCTAAACCCATCTGTAGATATCCCTGATTTAGATCCATACAGCTGAAGTATGTGGAGCCCTCCAGAGACTCCAAACATTCATCAATACGCGCCAAGGGAAAGGAGTCCTTTTTTACCACTTGATTAACAGCGCGAAAGTCGACACAAAATCTTGTGCTGTCATCTTTCTTGGTTAAGAGCACTATTGGTGAACTCCAAGGGCTGATACTAGGCTCAATTATTCCTCTGGACAGCATTTTCTCCACTTCTTTACGCTCGGTTTCCCGTTTTCCCAGCGGTTGTCTCCGGTGCGGTTGCTTAATTGGTGCCGCGCCTTGTGTATCGATATGGTGTTGCACAATGTTAGTAACACCCAGGTCATCATCGGATTTTGCAAAAGCATCGTGAAACCGGATTAGTAATTGCTCAAACTGTTTCTTTTCACTTTCACTAAGATGGGTTAAGCTACGTGCCAGTAGATCGGATAGGTATTCCGGGACCTCTTGTAATTGTTCAGTGGAACAGCTCACCTGGGCACACCTATCACCTAATTTCTCTTTACAGGTTACCGATTCACATAGTCCTATATGTGTATTCGAGAAGATAGTGACATCCTTATCCGCAGAGTTTATTATATTTATTTCAGTGGACCGCCCTGGTGATGAAAAAACACTGTCCATGACGTGTACTGTTTTTGAGCTCTGTCGGTCTGCTGCGGTTTGAATATGTACAGTGTCGGCCATATGTTCCCCATTTGGAATGTTAACTTTTATCCAGGCTGATGAGTAGGCTGGTACACTAACAGTGTCTGATGCAAATATTCTGCACACATTGCATGTTTCCCTACCAGTCCAACACTGAATTTCACCCTGTATAGTGTTCATGATATACTTCGCGTAATCTATTTTCTGAATATGCTTCATTAAGAAATCCTGTCCAATAATTCCTTGCGGTGTCATTTCACAGACAATTATTGTATGTGTATACTCTGTATTCCCAAGTTTAATTTTCATGTCTGTATGTCCGTACATCTTCAAAGAACTGCCGCTTACATCATTAACAACATGTTTCATATCTTTCAGTGGTGGACGCGTGGATGAAGGAATTTCCTCATACAGACGGAATGAAATGAGGGAAGCTGTTGACCCAGTATCAATAAGAAACTTTGTCGCGACGCCTTCTACTACTCCCCCCGTGTATAATCCATTGTCCCAGGATGAAATTTGTCCCATTCGCAACGAGCACGTTTCAGATCGAGGCCTATTTTCTCCTAAAACAGTTGACTCATGGCCTACTGTGCCAACTGTGATCCGTTTCCCGCATTATTCTGTTCATCTTGACCTTCCAATCTGCGCCTCGGCTCTGCACGTTCTCCCTGTAGCTGACCTTGGTTCATTTTCTCGGCAGTCCCTATAGAAATGTTCAGGTGATCCACATCGGAAACATGTTTGCTGACCCTGTATTTGACCTTGACGGGTTCCCTGACCATGGCTTCTTCCATTCCATTGACCTTGATTATGTCCATACCAGTGGCCTTGATTATGTCCATTCCACCTCTGTGACTGTTGTCTCCTCCCATCTGCTTGGTTCCTCTCTAGTCGGTCCAATCTTTGACTAATGTGTTCTAATGACTGTTCCACGTTTCTTAGGGTACTGGATGGATCTTTTGACTCGGGCTTCTTCGCTTGCACCATCCGTACGGTCGGTTTTGTTGACCCTTTCTGCGTGGTTTCCCCAACTATGTCTTCATATGTTTGAAGTACATCTACTGCCTTTTCCACGGTATCAACTTCCGCCAACAAACAACGGTACCTAAGTTCTGCTGATGTAGACTTCAGAAGCTGTTGCCTTCCTAACATGTCCTGAGCAGCAGTACCCAAATTCCCATATGCCTTCCTGGTTAATCGCCTGATATCGTATCCCACTTCAGCTAATGATTCCCCCGATTTACGTTTTCTATTTACCAAGCGCGATGCCCACATTGGATTCTGTTTATGTCCCCCGAACCGTAGCTTTAATTTCCTTACTAATGTGCCGTATGAGTCCTTCTCATCTTCAGATAAATGTAATAGGTACATCTGAGCTGGACCTCTCATGCAAGCTAAGAGGGTTAGAGCCTTGTTCCAGGGACTCGTTTGTCCTAGTCGCGCGCATACCTCGAAATGACCAATAAAAGCGTCACAGTCTCTTTCACCCGTGTAAGTATCCGGCTTCATTGCTGGTGCCCTGCGATAATTATTTGTGTAATGTCCTTCCTCATCAGAGACGCGGTGCACTGGATAATTTCTGGTGCCTACACCCTCACAACTCCTTGTATATCGTGGCGAATAATGGGTCTGCCGTCTGCTTGGATGGGCCCGTTCCATGTGACGCCGAGTGCGAAATTGTTCGCATCGAGGAAGCACATCATTGCTATCGCCCTGTGGAAGTCTATAAAAGTCCACCTGTGAATTGCTCGCATGCGGTGGATCACTGGAATGTGGAGGTCTCACATCTGCAGGTTGTGCTGTAGCTGCACTCTCATCTGCCGATTGATAATTACGTAGCCCAACAAGGGTCGGCTCAACCTCGGATGCTGATGCTGTGTCTCTATCAACGAATTCTTCCCCACTAGATGTCTTATGATATGTATTTGTGTCCCCTCGTCCATTGCTCCTGTTTATTTGCACCTCAGAGTCAGAGTCTGACATTTTGCCTATTAAACTTGTTTTAATAATAAAATATATATTACGATTATGTGTCGGTGTGTTTTTCAATTCCTCCTACTTTGTTCACAATAAATGTTTATACATATAATCAATGCTTGTCAGTTCTGTGTCAACTCCCAATTAGCTGATCCACTAGTGTACTGCAAGGTACTGTTCTATTAAATTAAGTATTAGTTGTAAATAGTTATCCGCTCTCCTATAGTATAATAGTTGTAGATCTACCATCACACTGCTTGATATCCATTGTCATTGAAGTTGTCTGTAGCTCCACCGTAGAGTTGTAAGTGTTGACTTAAGTTCTTTATGGTCGCTCAATAACCATCCCACTTCCAGACACCATTTGTAAGGCCACCTACACTCTGGTTGCAGTGCAGGTAGGTTACAGTAAATAACAAATAACAACAGTTCTAACACTCAACAAGTCATGTTTAATAACTTTACTAGTTCGTCAGGTACCAGTGTTATACGGAGTACACCCTCTAGGCTCTAGTTAGGCTTTACTTAACAAAGTATCAATACGTCAGGATTCCGATTAAATGCACTCTAAGAAACGTTATAGTAGAGTAGGTATTAGTGCAACAATAGACGATGGTTATTATAATATTATGGAGTAGCAGTGTGACGGGAAGCGATTCCTTGACAGTTCGAAACAACAGCAAAAGTATGTTTACATTAGTGATGGCGTAGCAACGGTGTCGTAGCAGTAGACGAAAGGTACTTCGTCTCAAACTCGTAATGTACTACGTTCACGGCAGTGGTGAGTAATTGTAGATAGTTATGATGTATATCTCTTATGTCTACAAGACGTAATTAGTTAGGAAATAGTTGGATATGTTGAGTTTTGGTTCTGTCGGGTAATGGTTCTACATTAGGAGAGCGGTGGAATCGCTTGGCTTGACTGCCAATTGCACTTGTATTTATAACATTCTGCACAAGATGCGGCCAGTCGCACAGATACGATCATCAATCAGACTGTCGGTCGCATTTGCGACTAACCGATCTGATTGGCTGAAATCTCCTGTGCGGCTGCACGTCCGCCATCTTGGAAAAGCTTATAAACACAAATGACATAACACATGGAATGTAAACTAAACAAGGAAGTGACTCTATGCGGTCGAACTATAATGTGAACCACAGTGAACAGTGGAATAAATTAACACCAAGAAAGGTATCGAACAGTGTGTAGATCATGGTAGTCGCATGGAAAATAGGGTCAGTCGCATCTGTAACTTCGCGGTTCCCAAACTTGAGGGTCAACATCGAATTTCACTTGGATGCAATAATGCAATGGTAAGTGGAAACTGGAATTTATCGGAATTGGATTACCCAATGAATTATCTCGGTATCGACATATCGGACAACTTAAAAAAAGGTAGTAACATGACTGTAGTGGGCAGTTTCTCAAGTCACGTGATCTCAGAATGGGAGACGACAATTTCATTTCGAACTGCGGAAACCCATGACACTGAGATCACCTAATCAGAGATAGAGCTCATCCCAGCCCTGTCACAGCAGTTTATCACCACTGGTTACTGGGCTTACACAGGCATGTGGTGTATGTGGATATACACTGTTTGCCAATACCACTATACAGACCTGTGGTGTATCTGGATCTACACTTTTTGCCAATACCACTATACAGGCCTATGGTGTATCTGGATATACACTGTTTGCCAATACCAATATACAGGCATGTGGTGTATCTGGATCTACACTGTTTGCCAATACCACTATACAGACCTGTGGTGTATCTGGATCTACACTTTTGCCAATACCACTATACAGGCCTGTGGTGTATCTGGATCTACACTGTTTGCCAAACACACTATACAGGCATGTGGTGTATCTGGATCGACACTGTTTTCAATATCACTATGCAGGCCTTTGGTGTATCTGGATCTACACTTTTTTCAAATACAACTATACAGGCCTATGGTGTATCTGGATCTACACTTTTTTCCAATACCACTATACAGACCTGTGGTGCATCTGGATCTACACTGTTTATCAATACCACTATACAGGCCTGTGATGTATCTGGATCCACACTGTTTGCCAATACCACTATGCAGACCTGTGGTGTATCTGGGTCTACACTTTTTGCCAATACCATTATACAAACCGGTGGTGTATCTGGATATACACTGTTTGCCAATACCACTATACAGGCCTGTGGTGTATCTGGATCTACACTTTGCCAATACCACTATACAGACCTGTGGTGTATCTGGATCTACACTGTTTGCCAATACCACTATGCAGACCTGTGGTGTATCTGGATCTACACTGTTTACCAATACCACAATACAGGCATCTGGTGTATCTGGGTCTACACTTTTTGCCAATACCACTATACAGGCATGTGATGTATCTTGATTTACACTGTTTGCCAATACCACTATACAGGCATCTGGTGTATCTGGGTCTAAACTGTTTGCCAATACCACTATACAGGCATCTGGTGTATCTGGGTCTAAACCTGTTTGCCTTCCAATAAACCACTATAACAGGCAAATCTGGTTGTTATCGGGTTTCTAACAGGTTTTGCCAATACCACTATACAGGCATCTTTGGTGTATCTGGGTCTAAACTGTTTGCCAATACCATTATACAGGCATGTGATGTATCTGGATCTACACTGTTTGCCAATACCACTATACAGGCCTGTGGTGGTATTTCTGATGGCTATACACTGTTTAAAGCCAATACCACTATACAGGCCTGTGGTATATCTGGGTCTACACTTTTTGCCAAAATCATCATACAGGCCTGTGGTGTATCTGGATCTACACTTTTCCCCAATACCACTATACTGACCTGTGGTATATCTGGATCTACATTGTTTGCCAAAACCACTATACAGGCATGTGGTGTATCTGGATATACATTTTTTTCCAATTCCACTATACATGCCTGTGGTTTATCTGGATCTACACTCTTTGCCAATACCACTATACAGGCCTGTGGTGTATCTGGATCTACACTGTTTGCCAATACCAATATATAGGCATGTGGTGTATCTGGATCTACACTCTTTGCCAATACCACTATACAGGCCTGTGATGTATCTGCGTCTACACTTTTTGTCAATACCACTATACAGACCTGTGGTGTATCTGGATATATACTGTTTGCCAATACCACTATACAGACCTGTGGTGTATCTGGATATACACTGTTTGCCAATACAACTACACAGGCATGTGGTGTATCTGGATCTTCACTTTGCCAATACCACTATATAGACATGTGATGTATCTGGATCTACACTGTTTGCCAATACCACTATACAGACCTGTGATGTATCTGGATCTACACTGTTTGTCAATACCACTATACAGACCTGTGGTGTATCTGGATCTACACTTTTTGCCAATACCACTATACAGGCCTGTGGTCAGGGGCGTAGCCAGGGACAAATTTCTGATATACACACATACCAAATGGTAGAACATTGGGTGAGCATGGCTCACTCGTCGATCTAGCGAAGTGAGGGAGAGTGCTAGGGGGGTCCGGGGCCTGTGGTGTATCTGGATCTACACTTTTTGACAATACCACTATACAGACCTGTGGTGTATCTGGATCTACATTTTTTGCCAATACCACTATACAGACCTGTGGTGTATCTGGATATACACTTTTTGCCAATACCACTATACAGGCATGTGGTGTATCTGGATCTACACTGTTTGCCAATACCACTATACAGACAAGTGGTGTATCTGGATCTACACTGTTTGCCAAAATCATCATACAGGCCTGTGGTGTATCTGGATCTACACTTTTTGCCAATACCACTATACAGGCCTGTGGTATATCTGGATCTACACTGTTTGCCAAAGCCACTATACAGGCATGTGGTGTATCTGGATATACATTGTTTTCCAATTTCACTATACAGGCCTGTGGTGTATCTGGATCTACACTGTTTGACAATACCACTATACAGGCCTGTGGTGTATCTGGATCTACACTGTTTGCCAATACCACTATACAGGCATGTCGTGTATCTGGATCTACACTGTTTGCCAATACCACTATACAGGCCTGTGGTGTATCTGGGTCTACACTTTTTGTCAATACCACTATACAGACCTGTGGTGTATCTGGATCTTCACTTTTTGCCAATATCACTATACAGGCAGGTGGTGTATCTGGATCTACACTGTTTGTCAATACCACTATACAGACCTGTGGTGTATCTGGATCTACACTGTCAATATCACTATACAGGCATCTGGTGTATCTGGATCTACACTGTTTGCCAATACCACTTTACAGGCATGTGGTGTATCTGGATCTACATTTTTTGCCAATACCACTATACAGGCCTGTGGTGTATCTGTATCTACACGTTTTGCCAATACCACTATACAGGCCTGTGGTGTATCTGGATCTACACCGTTTGACAATACCATTATACAGGCGTGTGGTGTATCTGGATCTACACTTTGCCAATACCACTATACAGACCTGTGATGTATCTGGATCTACACTTTTCGCCAATACCACTATACAGGCATGTGGTGTATCTGGATCTACACTGTTTGCCAATACCACTATACAGGCAGGTGGTGTATCTGGATCTACACTTTTCGCCAATACCACTATACAGGCCTGTGGTGTATCTGGATTTACACTGTTTCCCAATACCACTATACAGGCATGTGGTGTATCTGGATCTACACTGTTTGCCAATACCACTATACAGGCATGTGGTGTATCTGGATCTACACTTTTTGCCAATACCACTATACAGGCATGTGGTGTATATGGATCTACACTGTTTGCCTATACCACTGTACAGGCATGTGGTGTATCTGGATCTACACTTTTCGCCAATACCACTATACAGACCTGTGGTGTATCTGGATCTACACCGTTTGCCAATACCACTATACAGACCTGTGGTGTATCTGGCTCTACACTTTTTCCCAATACCACTATACGGGCCTGTGGTGTATCTGGATCTACACTGTTTGCCAATGCCACTATACAGGCATGTGGTGCATCTGGATCTACACTTTTCGCCAATACCACTATACAGGCCTGTGCTGTATCTGGATCGACACTGTTTGCCAATACCACTATACAGGCATGTGGTATATCTGGATCTACACTGTTTGCCACTACCACTATACAGGCATGAGGTGTATCCGGATTTACACTGTTTGCCAATACCACTATACAGGCATGTGGTGTATCTGGATCTACACTTTTTGCCAATACCACTATACAGGCATGTGGTGTATCTGGATCTACACTGTTTGCCAATACCACTATACAGGCATGTGGTGTATCTGGATCTACACTTTATGCCAATACCACTATACAGGCATGTGGTGTATCTGGATCTACACTTTTCGCCAATACCACTATACAGACCTGTGGTGTATCTGGATCTACACCGTTTGCCAATACCACTATACAGACCTGTGGTGTATCTGGCTGTACACTTTTTCCCAATACCAATATACGGGCCTGTGGTGTATCTGGATCTACACTGTTTGCCAATACCACTATACAGGCATGTGATGCATCTGGATCTACACTTGTCGCCAATACCACTATACAGGCCTGTGCTGTATCTGGATCTACACTGTTTGCCGATACCACTATACAGGCATGTGGTGTATCTGGATCTACAATGCTTGCCAATACATGTACCACAATACAGGCCTGTGGTGTATCTGGATCTACACTTTTTGCCAATACCACTATATAGGCCTGTAGTGTATCTGGATCTACACCGTTTGACAATACCACTATACTGGCCTGTGGTGTATCTGGATCTACACTTTGCCAATACCACTATACAGACCTGTGATGTATCTGGATCTACACTTTTCGCCAATACCACTGTACAGGCCTGTGGTGTATCTGGATCTACACTTTTTTCCAATACCACTATACAGGCATGTGGTGTATCTGGATCTACACTGTTTGCCAATACTACTATACAGGCATGTGGTGTATCTGGATATACACTTTATCTGGATCTACACTTTTTGCCAATACCACTATACAGGCCTGTGGTGTATCTGGATCTACACTGTTTGCCAATACCACTATACAGGCCTGTGGTGTATCTGGATCTACACTTTTTGCCAATACCACTATGCAGGCCTGTAGTGTATCTTGATATACACTGTTTGCAAATGTCACTATACAGACCTGTGGTGTATCTGGATCTACACTGTTTGCCAATACCACTAAACAGGCCTGTGGTATATCTGGATATACACTGTTTGCCAATACCACTATACAGGCATGTGGTGTATCTGGATCTACACTGTTTGCCAATACCACTATACTGACTTGTGGTGTATCTGGATATACACTGCCAATACCACTATACAGATACACCGTTTGCCAATACCACTATACAGGCATGTGGTGTATCTGGATCTACACTTTTTGCCAATACCACTATACATGCCTGTGGTGTATATGGATCTACACTGTTTGCCAATACCACTATACAGACCTGTGGTGTATCTGGATATACATGCCAATAACCACTATACAGATACACCGTTTGCCAATACCACTATACAGGCATGTGGTGTATCTGGATCTACACTGTTTGCCAATACCACTATACAGACCTGTGGTGTATCTGGATCTACACTGTTTGCCAATACCACTATACAGACCTGTGGTGTATCTGTATATACACTGTTTGCCAATATCACTATACAGGCCTGTGGTGTATCTGGATCTACACTGTTTGCCAATACATCTATACAGACCTGTGGTGTATCTGGATCTACACTTTTTGTCAATACCACTATACAGGCATGTGGTGTATCTGGATCTACACTGTTTGCCAATACATCTATACAGACCTGTGGTGTATCTGGATCTACACTTTTTGCCAATACCACTATACAGGCCTGTGGTGTATATGGATCTACACTGTTTGCCTATACCACTGTACAGGCATGTGGTGTATCTGGATCTACACTTTTCGCCAATACCACTATACAGACCTGTGGTGTATCTGGCTCTACACTTTTTCCCAATACCACTATACGGGCCTGTGGTGTATCTGGCTCTACACTTTTCCCAATACCACTATACGGGCATGTGGTGTATCTGGATCTACACTGTTTGCCAATACCACTATACAGGCCTGTGGTGATCTGGATCTACACTTTTTGCCAATCCCACTAATACAGGCCTGTGGAGTATCTTGATATCCACCTGTTTTGCAAATGCCACTATACAGACCTGTGGTGTATCTGGATCTACACTGTTTGCCAATACCACTAAACAGGCCTGTATATCTGGATATACACTGTTGCCAATACCAGCTAATAGGCCAGTCTATATCGGATAGACACTGTTTGGCCAATACCACTATACAGACACCGTTTGCCAATACCACAACAAGCATGTGGTGTACGGATCTACACTTTTGCCAATACAAAAATACATGCCTGTGTTTTATATGGATCCTACACGTTTCCAATACCACTACGACCTGTGGTGTATCTGGATATACACTGTTTGGCCAATACTATACAGAACCCCGTTTGCCAATACCACTACAGGCATGTGGTGTATGGATCTACACTGTTTGCCAATACCACTACCCTACAGACCAAGCTGGTGTATCTGGATCTACACTGGATTTGCCAATAACCACTATACAGACTGTGTTTGTATCCTGGGATATACACTGTGCCAAAATACCACTATACAGGCCATGTGGTGTATCTGGATCTACACTGTTTGCCAATACATCTATACAGACCTGTGGTTGTATCATACACTGCATACTATACAGGCATGTGTTATCTGGATCTACACTGTTTTCCAATACATCTATACAGACTGTGGTGTATCTGGATCTACACTGTGCCAATACCACTATACTGACCTGTAATATCTGGATCTACTACTGTTTGCCAAACAACATGGGTATCTGGATTACACTTTGCCAATACCCTACAGACCTGTGGTGTATCTGGATCTACACTGTTTGCCAATACCACTATACAGGCCTGTGGTGTATCTGGATCTACACTGTTTGCCAATACCACTATACAGACCTGTGGTGTATCTATAACTGATCCACCACATACAGGCTTGGGTATCTGATCTACACTGTGCCAATACCATATACAGACCTGTGGTGTATCGGATACACTTTTGCCAATACCACTATACACCTTGGTGTACTATACACTGTTTGCCAATACCACTATACAGACCTGTGGTTTATCTGGATCTACACTTTTTGCCAATATCACTACACAGGCTGGTGGTGTATCTGGATCTACACTGTTTGTCAATACCACTATACAGACCTGTGGTGTATCTGGATCTACACTGTTTGTCAATACCACTATACAGGCATGTGGTGTATCTGGATCTACACTGTTTGCCAATACCACATTACAGGCATGTGGTGTATCTGGATCTACATGTTTTGCCAGTACCACTATACAGGCCTGTGATGTATCTGGATCTACAATTTTTGCCTATACCACTATACAGGCCTGTGGTGTACCTGGATCTACACTTTGCCAATACCACTATACAGACCTGTGATGTATCTGGATCTACACTTTTCGCCAATACCACTATACAGGCCTGTGGTGTATCTGGATCGACACTGTTTGCCAATACCACTATACATACATGTGGTGTATCTGGATCTACACTGTTTGGCACTACCACTATACAGGCATGTGGTGTATCCGGATTTACAATGTTTGCCAATACCACTATACAGGCAAGTGGTGTATCTGGATCTACACTTTTTGCCAATACCACTATACAGGCATGTGGTGTATCTGGATCTACACTGTTTGCCAATACCACTATACAGGCATGTGGTGTATCTGGATCTACACTTTATGCCAATACCACTATACAGGCATGTGGTGTATCTGGATCTACACTTTTCGCCAATAACACTATACAGACCTGTGGTGTATCTGGATCTACACCGTTTGCCAATAGCACTATACAGGCCTGTGGTGTATCTGGCTGTACACTTTTTCCCAATACCAATATACGGGCCTGTGGTGTATCTGGATCTACACTGTTTGCCAATACCACTATACAGGCATGTGATGCATCTGGATCTACACTTGTCGCCAATACCACTATACAGGCCTGTGCTGTATCTGGATCTACACTGTTTGCCGATACCACTATACAGGCATGTGGTGTATCTGGATCTACAATGCTTGCCAATACATGTACCACAATACAGGCCTGTGGTGTATCTGGATCTACACTTTTTGCCAATACCACTATATAGGCCTGTAGTGTATCTGGATCTACACCGTTTGACAATACCACTATACTGGCCTGTGGTGTATCTGGATCTACACTTTGCCAATACCACTATACAGACCTGTGATGTATCTGGATCTACACTTTTAGCCAATATCACTGTACAGGCCTGTGGTGTATCTGGATCTACACTTTTTTCCAATACCACTATACAGGCATGTGGTGTATCTGGATCTACACTGTTTGCCAATACTACTATACAGGCATGTGGTGTATCTGGATATACACTTTATGCCAATACCACTATACAGGCATGTGGTGTATCTGGATCTACACTTTTTGCCAATACCACTATACAGGCCTGTGGTGTATCTGGATCTACACTGTTTGCCAATACCACTATACAGGCCTGTGGTGTATCTGGATCTACACTTTTTGCCAATACCACTATACAGGCCTGTGGTGTATCTTGATATACACTGTTTGCAAATGCCACTATACAGACCTGTGGTGTATCTGGATCTACACTGTTTGCCAATACCACTAAACAGGTCTGTGGTATATCTGGATATACACTGTTTGCCAATACCACTATACAGGCATGTGGTGTATCTGGATCTACACTGTTTGCCAATACCACTATACTGACTTGTGGTGTATCTGGATATACACTATTTGCCAATACCACTATACAGATACACCATTTGCCAATACCACTATACAGGCATGTGGTGTATCTGGATCTACACTTTTTGCCAATACAACTATACATGCCTGTGGTGTATATGGATCTACACTGTTTGCCAATACCACTATACAGACCTGTGGTGTATCTGGATATACACTGTTTGCCAATAACCACTATACAGATACACCGTTTGCCAATACCACTATACAGGCATGTGGTGTATCTGGATCTACACTGTTTGCTAATACCACTATACAGACCTGTGGTGTATCTGGATCTACACTGTTTGCCAATACCACTATACAGACCTGTGGTGTATCTGGATATACACTGTTTGCCAATATCACTATACAGGCCTGTGGTGTATCTGGATCTACACTGTTTGCCAATACATCTATACAGACCTGTGGTTTATCTGGATCTACACTTTTTGCCAATACCACTATACAGGCATGTGGTGTATCTGGATCTACACTGTTTGCCAATACATCTATACAGACCTGTGGTGTATCTGGATCTACACTTTTTGCCAATACCACTATACAGGCCTGTGGTGTATCTGGATCTACACTTTTTGCCAATACCACTGTACAGACCTGTGGTGTATCTGGATCTACACTGTTTGCCAATACCACTATACAGGCCTGTGGTGTATCTGGATATACACTGTTTGCCAATACCACTATACAGGCCTGTGGTGTATCTGGGTCTACACATTTTGTCAATACCACTATACAGACCTGTGGTGTATCTGGATCTACACTTTTTGCCAATATCACTACACAGGCTGGTGGTGTATCTGGATCTACACTGTTTGCCAAAGCCACTATACAGGCATGTGGTGTATCTGGATATACATTGTTTTCCAATTTCACTATACAGGCCTGTGGTGTATCTGGATCTGATTAATTACACGTTTTCGCCATACCACTATACAGCCTGTGTGTGATCTGGATCTACACGTTGCCAATACCACTATACAGGCATGTAGTGTATCTGGATCTACACTGTTTGCCAATACCACTATACAGGCAGGTGGTGTATCTGGATCTACACTTTTCGCCAATACCACTATACAGACCTGTGGTGTATCTGGATCTACACTTTTTGCCAATACCACTATACAGGCCTGTGGTGTATCTGGATCTACACTTTTTGCCAATACCACTGTACAGACCTGTGGTGTATCTGGATCTACACTGGTTGCCAATACCACTATACAGGCCTGTGGTGTATCTGGATATACATCTGGATGTTTTCGCCAATACCACTATACAGGACCTGTGGTGTATCTGGTCTTTTAATACACATTTTGTCAATACCACTATACAGACCTGTGTGTATCTGGTCTACACTTTTTGCCATAATCACCTCACTACTACACATGGCTGGTGGTGTATCTGATCTACCACTACTGTGTTTGTCAATACCACTATACAGAACCTGATGTGTAATCTGGATATACACTGTTTGTCAATACCACTATACAGGCATGTGGTGTATCCAGGATCTACACTTTTTGCCAATACCACTATACAGGCATGTGGTGTATCTGGATCTACACTGTTTGCCAATACCACTATACAGGCATCGGTGTGGTATCTGGATTCTACACTTTAGTGCCAATACCACTATACAGGCTATGTGGTGTATCTTTGCCATCTACACATTTTCGCCAATAACACTATGACAGACCGTGGTGTATCTGGATATACTATTTCACGTTGCCACTATGCACTATACAGGCTGTGGCCAATGTATCTGGCTGTACACTTTTTCCCAATACCAATATACGGGCCTGTGGTGTATACTGGATCTACACTGTTTGCCATACCACTATACAGGCTGGTGATGGCATACTGAATACTATACACTTGTCCGCCAATACCACTATACAGGCCTGTGCTGTATCTGGATCTACACTGTTTTGCCGACTACAACAATACAGGCATGTGGTGTATCTGGATCTACAATGCTTTGCCAATACACTATACCACAATACAGGCCTGTGGTGTATCTGGATCTACACTTTTTGAGCCAATACCACTATATAGGCCTGTATGTATCTGGATCATACACCGTTTGACATACCACTATACTGGCCTGTGGTGTATCTGGATCTACACTTTGCCAATACCACTATACAGACCTGTGGAGTATCTTTTTGGATCTACACTTTTAGCGGAATACCACTGTACAGGCCTGTGGTGTATCTGGATCTACACTTTTTCCAATACCACTATACAGGCCATGTGGTGGTATCTAGATCTACACTGTTTGCCAATACTACTAATCAGGCTATATGTATCTGGATATACACATTTATGCCAATACCACTACACAGGCAGTGGTGTATCTGGATCTACACTTTTTGCCAATCACTACTAACAGGCCTGGTGGTGTATCTGGATCTACACTGTTTGCCAATACACACGGATATACATGGCCTGGTGGTGGTAATCTGGATCTACACTTTTTTGCCAATACCACTATACAGCCTGAGGTGTATCTGGATCTGATACACTGTTTGCAAATGCCACTATACAGACCTGTGGTGTATCTGGATCTACACTGTTTCCAATACCACTAAACAGGTCTGTGGTATATCTGGATATACACTGTTTGCCAATACCACTATACAGGCATGTGGTGTATCTGGATCTACACTGTTTGCCAATACCACTATACATGACTTGTGGTGTATCTGGATATACACTGCCAATACCACTATACAGCCATCTGACACCATTTGCCAATACCACTATACAGGACATGTGGTGTTATCTGATCTACACTTTTGCCAATACAACTATACATGCCTGTGGTGTATGGATCTTACACTGTTTGCCAATACCACTATACAGACTGTGGTGTATCTGGATCTACACTGTTTGCCAATACCACTATAACACTTTGTGTATCGGACTACACCGTTTTGCCAATACCACTATACAGGCATGTGGTGTATCTGATCTACACTGTGGTGCTAATACCACTGATACAGACCTGTGGTGTTGGATCACTGGATACTACACTGTTTTGCCAGTACCACTATACAGACCTGTGGTGTATCTGGATATACACGTTTGCCAATACCACATACAGGCCTGTGGTGTATCTGGATCTACACTGTTTGCCAATACCATCTAAACAGACCTGTGGTTTGTATCAGGAATCTACACTTTTTGCCAATACCACTATACAGGCCTGTGGTTGTATCTTTTTGGATTCTACACCTTTTTTTGGTGCCAATACCACCATGTACCCAGACCTGTGGTGTATCTTGGATCCTACAGGCTGTTTGCCAATACCAACATACAGGGCCTGTGGTGTATCTTTGGAATATACAACCTGGTTTGCCATACCACCTATACAGGCTTGGGTTGGTGTCTGGGTCTACAACATTTTGTCCAATAACCACTATAAGAACCTGGTGTGTATCTGGTATTTTCCTAAACTTTTTAGCCAATATCACCTACCACAGGCCTTGGTGGTGTATCTTTTTTGGGGGGAATTTTCCTACACAACTTTGTTTTGCCAAAGGCCACTTTTAATACCAAGGCATGTGGTTGTATCTTTGGAATATACATTGTTTTCCAATTTCACTTTTAATAACAAGCCGTTTGGGGTGTATCCTTTGGAATTCTACCACTTTTTCCGGCCCAATAAACTAAACCGGGGCCTGTGGTTGTACTTGGAATCACACTTTTTTGCCAATACCACTAGGACTTCATTTTGTAAGTGTATCTGGTTTAATCTACTCATTTTCCGGACATTTCCACTATACAACCTGGTGGTGTATCTGGATTTCTACACTTTTTGCCAATTTAACCAACTATACAGGCCTGTGTGTATCTGGGATCTTTACCCTTTTTTCCATAACCAACTGGTTAGCCATACCTGTGGTGTAATCTTGGATCCTAACTGGTTGCCAAGTACCACTAACAAGGCCTAGGTGGTTTGATCTTTGATATACACTGGTTTGCCAATAAACCATTTTAATTTACAAGGCCTTGGTTTTGTATCCTGGGTCTACACATTTTTGGACCAATACCACTATACAGACCTGGTGGTGTATCTGGATTTCTACCTTTTTGCCAATATCACCTACACAGGCCTGGTGGTGTAATCTTTTTTGAATCTACACCTGTTTTTCAATTACACCTATAACAGACCTGTGGTTTTGTAACCCTGGACTTACACAGTTTTGTCCAATTACCACTAACATGCATGGTGGTGTAATCTTTGAATCTAACAACCTGTTTGTTGGCACAATACCACTTTACAGGCATGTTGGTGTATTCCTTTGGATCTACATTTTTGCCATTTACCACTATACCAGGCCGTGTGGTGTATCTGGATCTACACTTTTTGCCAATACCACTATCAAGTAGCCTGGTGGTGGTATCTGGATCTACCTTTTTGGCAATACCACTTTTTGTACAGACTTTTGTGGGGTGTAATCTGGATCTAACACTGGTTGGCCAAAAAATAAAAAAACCAAACCCTTTTATACAGGCCTGGTGGTGTAACTTTGAATATACACGATTGCCAATAACCACCTAATACATGGCCTGTTTGGTGTATCCTGGTCTACACCTTTTGTCAAAACCAATTTCTATACAGACTGTGGTGGTACTCTGGATCTACACTTTGCCCAATATCCACCTACACAGGCTGGTGGGTGTATTCTGGATCCTACACTGTTTGTCAATACCACTATCCTCACTGTGGTGTATCTGGATCTACAACTGTATGTCATAACCACTATAAGGCAGGTGGGTGTATCTCTTTTTTGGTCACACTGTTTTTGCCAATACCACTACAGGCATTGTGGTGTATCGGATCTAAACATGTTTTGGCAGTACTATACAGGGCCTGGTGTATCTGAATCTAACCACTGGCCTTTAATACCACTAACAGGCCTGTTATCTGGATCTACACTTTTGGCAATACCAATATACCAGGACTTTGTGAATGTATCTGGATCTACACTTTTCTCCAATACCACTTTACAGGCCTGTGGTGTATCTGATCTAACACGTTTGCCAAATACCCACTATACAGGCATGTGGTGTATCCTTTGAATCTACACTTTTCGCCAATACCACAATACAGACCTGGGTGTAAATCTGGATTTCCTACTGACCTGTTTCCTGAATTTCCTACAAACTTTTCCGCCAATACCACTATACAGGCCTGTGGTGTTTTGGATCTACACGTGGCCAATACCATATAGGTTGTGGTTTGTATTCTGGCTCTACACTTTTTCCCAATACCACTATACGGGCCTGTGGTGTATCTGGATCTACACTGTTTGCCAATACCACTATACAGGCATGTGGTGCATCTGGATCTACACTTTTCGCCAATACCACTATACAGGCCTGTGCTGTATCTGGATCTACACTGTTTGCCAATACCACAATACAGGCATGTGGTGTATCTGGATCTACACTGTTTGCCAATACCACTATACAGGCATGTGGTGTATCTGGATCTACACTGTTTGCCAATACCACAATACAGGCATGTGGTGTATCTGGATCTACACTGTTTGCCAATACCACTATACAGGCATGTGGTGTATCTGGATATACACTTTATGCCAATACCACTATACAGGCATGTGGTGTATCTGGATCTACACTTTTCGCCAATACCACTATACAGACCTGTGGTGTATCTGGATCTACAACGTTCGCCAATACCACTATACAGACCTGTGGTGTATCTGGCTGTACACTTTTACCCAATACCACTACACGGGCCTGTGGTGTATCTGGATCTACACTGTTTGCCAATACCACTACACAGGCATGTGATGCATCTGGATCTACACTTGTCGCCAATACCACTATACAGGCATGTGCTGTATCTGGATCTACACTGTTTGCCGATACCACTATACAAGCATGTGGTGTATCTGGATCTACACTGTTTGCCAATACATGTACCACAATACAGGCATGTGGTGTATCTGGATATACACTTTTTGCCAATACCACTATATAGGCCTGTGGTGTATCTGGATCTACACTGTTTGCCAAATACTACAGGCTGGTGTATCTGGAATCTACACTGTGCCAAGCTACAGGACCTGTGTGTATCTGGATCTACACTGTTTGCCAATTCCACTATACAGGATGTGGTTGTACCTGGATCTAACTGTTTTGCCAAACCAACTATAAACCAGGCAGTGGGGTATCTGGATCTACCAACGGTTTGCCAAAACCACTTATTACAAGGATGTGGTATATCTGGTTCTACACTGTTTCCCAATACCATATACCTGCTGGTGGTGTACTTTTTGGATCCTCACTACACTGTTTGCAATACCCACTATACAGTACATGTGGTGTATCTGGATCCAATACACTTTTTGCCAAACCAATACATATACAGGCCTGTGGTTTGTATCTGGATCTACACTTTGCCTTTTTGCAATACCATCTGGTACAGACATGTGGTGTATCCTTTTAGATCTACACTGGTTTGCAATAACCACTATAACAGGCCTGGTGGTTGTATCTGGTATACACTGGGTTTTTTGCCAAATATCAATACCACATGCTGGTGGTGTATCTGGTCTCAAATTGTTTGTCAATTACCACTATACAGCCTGTGGTGAATATGGGAATCTATTTTAGTCAAATACCACTATACAGGGCAATTGTGGTGTTTATTGGAATCTACATGTTTTGCCCAATACCACTTTACAGGCATGTGGTGTACCTTGGATCTACATTTTTTTGCCAATAACCACTCACAGGCCTGTGGTGTATGGATCTACACTTTTTTGCCAATACCATTCTGGATTTCTACACCTTTTTGTCCGGTGTATCTGGATCTACACCTTGCAATACCACTTATACATGTGGTGTATTCTAGCCAATCATACCACTGGTTTGTCAATACCATCTATACAGACCTGTGTGTATCTGGGATCTACACATGTTTGTCCAATACCACTATACAGGCATGTGGTGTATCTGGATCTACACGGTTTTTGCCAATACCACTTTATGAGGCATGTGGTGTATCTGGATCTACACCTGTTTTGCAGGTACCACTATACAGGCCATTATGTGGTGTATCTGGGATCTACACATGGTTTTTGCCTATACCCACTATACAGGCCTGTGGTGTATCTGGATCCTACACTTTAACGCCAATCCCACTATCGAAAGGCATTGTGTGGATCTATTTGGGATCTACACTCTTTTTGCTATATCCACCCTATACAGCCTGGCCTCTGGTGTATCTTTGATCTATACACGGTTTTCCATTTGCCAATACCACTATACAGGCATGGTGGTGTATCTGATATACACTTTTCGCAATACCACTACTACAGACCTGTGGTGTATCTGGATCTACTAACCGTTTGCCAATACCACTTAAAGACCTGTGGTGTATCTGGTTCTGGTCCAATACACTTTTTCCCAATACCACTATACGGGCCTGTGGTGTATCTGGATCTACACTGTTTTGCCATACCACTACTACAGACCTGTGGTGAACTATCCAACTGGATCTACACTTTTCGCCAATACACTATACAGGCCTGTGCCTGTATCTGGATCTACACTGTTTGCAATACCGACTATACTTTGCATGTGGGGTGTATCTTTTGGATATACACTGTTTGCCATACCACTAAATTTATACAGGCATGGTGGTGTATCTGGATCTACACTGTTTGCCATACCACTATACAGGCATGTGGTGTATCTGGATTATACACATGTTTTGCCAATACCACTATACATGGCATGTGGTGTATGGCATAGATCTACACTTTTCGCCTATACACTATACAGGGCATGTGGTGTATCTGGATCTTACACTTTTCGCCAATACAACTATACAGACCTGTGGTGTTTATCTGGATCTACACCGTTCGCCTATACCACCAATATTCAGACTGGTGGTTTGTATCAGGATGTACTTTTGGACTTTTACCCAATACACTACACGGGGCTGTCGGTGTATCTGGATACGGGACACAAAAAATGTTTGCAATACCACTATACAGGCATGTGATGCATCTGGATCTTCACTTGTGCCAATCCACTATCAGGCCTGCAGTATCCGGATCTACACTTGTTTGCCATACCATATTCAGGGCATGTGGTGCCATTCTGGATCTACACTTTTGCCTACCACCTTTTCAAGGCCTGGTGGTGTTTTGGATCTACACTGTTTGCCAATTACCATTTACATCAATTGGTGGGGTATTGGATTACACTGTTTGCCAATACCCACTAATACAGGGCTTGGGGTGTATCCGGTCTACACAGTTTGCCAATACCAACTATATCCATGTGGTGTATCTGGATTACACAATTTTGCCAATACCACTATACAGCCTTTGTTGGTGTATCTGGATCTCATGTTTTGCCAATACCACTTACGGCCTTTGTGGGTGTTTCTGGATACACTTGTTTCCATACCACATACCAAAGGCTTTGGTGTTATCTGGATCTACACTGTTTGCAATACCACTATCAGGCATTGGGTGGATTCTGGATTTTACCATTTTGCCAAATACCAATATTCAGGCCCTGGTGGTGTATTGGATCTACCGTTTTGCCACTATACAGATACACGTGCCAATACCACTATACAGGCGTGGGTGGTTATCGGATACACTGTTTGCCAAATACCACTATACAGGCCTTTGGTTGGTATCTGGATCTACACTGTTTGTCAATACCACTTAAATTATAAGCCATGGGTCTATCTGGGACTACACCTGTTTGCCAATACCCTATACAGGCCTGTTGGTGGTATCTGAATACTATTGGCCTGTGTGTATCTGGAGATCTACCACTGGGTTAGCCAAACCTTTTTTCCACTACAGGCTACATACAACCGTTTGCCAATACCACTATACAGACCTGTGGTGTATCTGGATCATACACTGTTTGGCGGAATACCACTATACAGATGTGTGGTGTATCTGATTACACCGTTTGCCAATACCTCTATAGCCGGTTTGGTTATCCTGGGTATGGACCTGTGATTGTAACTGGAATTCTACACTTGTTTGTCCAATACCACTATTTACAGCTGTGGTGTAATTCTGGATCTACACTTTTTGCCAATTCCAATTATACAGGCTGTTGTGTATCGAATTCTACTGATTTTGCCAATACCACTATTACAGGACCTGTGGTGTATCTGGATCTACATCTTTTGCCAACCACTATAAAGGCCGTTTGTAAGCCGTTTTGGGATCTACATCTGTGTGTGGGTCAAAGAACCACTACAGCCTGTGGTGTATCTGGATCTACACCGTTTGCCAATACCACTATAGAGATACACCGTTTGCCAATACCACTATACAGACCTGTGGTGTATCCGGATCTACACCGTTTGCCAATACCACTATACAGACCTGTGGTGCATCTAGATCTACACTGTTTGCCAATACCACTATACAGACCTGTGGTCTATCTGGATCTACACTGTTTGCCAATACCACTATACAGGCATGTGGTGTATCTGGATCTACACTGTTTGCCAATACCACTATACAGGCCTGTGGTGTATCTGGATCTACACTTTTTGCCAATACCACTGTACAGGCCTGTGGTGTATCTGGATCTACACTGTTTGCCAATACCTCTATACAGGCCTGTGGTGTATCTGGATCTACACCGTTTGCCAATACCAGTCCACTATACAGGCCTTTGGTGTATCTGGATCTACACTGTTTGCCAATACCACTATACAGGCCTGTGGTGTATCTGGATATACACTGTTGGCCAATACCACTATACAGGCCTGTGATGTATCTGGATCTACACTTTTCGCCAATACCACTATACAGGCATGTGGTGTATCTGGATCGACACTGTTTGCTAATACCACTATACAGGCCTGTGGTGTATCTGGATCTACACTTTTTGCCAATACCACTATACAGGCCCGTGATGTTGAAAGCGTTAAAGCCCAATTTCTCCTGTCACACTCACAAATAATGGAGTGTGATATTCCCAATTTACCCAGGCTTTGGAGTTATAATAATCATGTACTGTAATACATAGTTTGATACACCTTTAATAGTCCGAGACATAAAATATAACATAAATGTACAAGGTAACAGTTGAGGAATTGTAACAGCCATCAGCAAGTTATTATCATGTAAAGGAAGTTCATTCATTCAGAGCTCCATATAAGTTTTGTATCTAAAGAGTATTATATCCCCCAGATTGTAACACCATATTTGGTGATTTTCATCTTTGAAACTATCAGAAAATGCAGTGTAAATATAAGTAATAAAACTATGGGCTGTTGCGTTTACATTGGTATGAAAAATATTTGGTCTCTTTAAAGTCCTTCGGACTCCACACACTTCAAACAGACCAAATGTTTTGTTCATACTACAGTAAATGCAACAGCCCATGCTTTTAGGAAGGACTCCTTGCAAACTTTAAACAGACCAAATGTTTTTCATACCGCAGTAAACGCAACAGCCCATGGTTTTAGGAAGGGCTCCTTGCAAACTTGGAAGACCAAATATTTTTCGCACCGCAGTAAACACAACAGCCCATGGTTTTAGGAAGGACTCCTCGCAAACTTTGAACAGACCAAATGTTTTTTTCATACCACAGTAAACACAACAGTTCATGGTTTTATTACTTAATTAAATAGGAAACAAATGGTATATTTTCTTTTAAAAATCACTAAATTGAGCTGAAGGAAGTCATTTTCAACTCTATTACAGTATTTTCACTACTCAATTTGAAAATCAATGCGTATTTTCACATTGCTATGAGTATTTTGTACTCCCACTTTTGATAATCAATGCGTATTCTGCTAAAAATAAGTGGGAAAATACGCCAATACGCACCTTATCTGGAGCTCTGTTCATTTGCTTGGATGTTGTGTTTCACAAGCAGCCAACGACCAGAAACATTGATAATCAGACACAACATTTCAATCAATCAGTGATCATGCAATCAAAGTGTCATATTACAAATCCTTATAAGTTTACCTACTATACTATATTTATAACCAGCAAACGCACAACAAAACAGGATCTATTTGTTTACGCATTTCTTCAGGGTTGTTGTTCAGCTGTTTATAAAGCCAGCAATCGGAACACTACACAGATGGATGTGCCAGTCTGTGTCTGAACTGGACAAAATAAGCTATTTGGTCAGATTTTGCCACACATTATTTCATAAAGCGGAGGCATGCAAGCACATACTTGTAATAAAACTTTCTGAGCACATGTCAATTTTTTTTTGTCATAAAAATCATACAGTTTTATTGGTCGAGGCTGATCTCAGGGCAGTCTCGACAGATCAAACGGTAACCTGATTTTGAGCACAATAATGGATTACAAGGTAAAAGGTTTTATACACACAGGCACATGATCACATTCGTCAAATTTGTGTCATAACAACCATGCAGTTTGATTGGCGGATTGATTTTGAAGATTAGAAAGGTGAACGTGCTGAGGAAACCATACAAGGCGTGCCATATGATTTTGTACTTACGAACATGTGCATTTCATAAAATATAATTACAGAAACTGTAATATTTTCTGCAAATGACGTCGAAAGATGGCAATAATTTCATCAACTTTCGACGTCATTTACGGAAAATAACATAAACTTTGTAAAATATTTGTTCATGAAATACCGGTACAAAATCACATGACGTGTCTAATATGAGCATGCGCCCAGAGCCTGTGATTACAAGACTGAGCATATAATCAAACATTGTGTTTGAAATCAATGTTTGTTTGGTTCACCCTGTGCACAGCTCAGTAGCCAATTTCATCAAAATTGCAAAGTATACTTATCTAGCAAAGTATACTTTGAGGGAGTAATCATTCATTTTTCCCAAAATGCATTATTTCATATAGAACTAACCACTGCATATATTTGATGATTAAAAGTATGCAGAATTATTATACTGAATTTATTACATTATCACAGCCATTTATTTTGGCTGTGATAATGTAATAAATTCAGTATAATAACAAGAAATGAGGCAAAGCCACGAAGGCCAGGTTTTTTCCAAGCATAGACACTTGGATAACATAATTATACCCACTTTTTGTAGACTAGATGGCCGTGGCCTGCATGTCGCGCCTTGGGGCGAGGCATGGACACTAAAAAAATAGATATAGTAGATGGAAAAACTTTAACGAAAAAACTTTAACCGGACACAGACGTACGGACGGAAGGACGGACGTATGCCAAAATGCCGACGATATCGCACTTTCCGCAAGCGGTTGCGACAATGATGATAAACACCCATGTGAAGTATCAAGGTAATGGGTGAAGCAGTTGCAGAGATATAGTACACTAAAAAACTTTTAAAAAAAAATTCAAAGTAATTTGACCTTGACATTGGGCACAGGGGCCGCACGGTTGGGGGTTAGAATGAAAATATGGATGATGATAAACACCCATGTGAAGTTTCAAGGTAATGGGCGAAGCAGTTGCAGAGATATAGTATAACGAAAAAGTTTTAACCAAAAAACTTTAACCAGACGTACGTTAAAAAGTTAACGTTGAAAATGGCTAAGTCAATTACGTGACAGTAAAAAAATGGTCAATTGTTGGATAGTTGTATGTGGTAGGCACCCCTTGGTTATGAAGCTGTGAAAGTTTGGTGGTCCTAGGTGGTACAGTACCAAAGAAATGGACTTAAACACGAAAACTTAACATTGTAAACGCGAAAACTTAACATTGAAAATGGTGGTCCTAGGTGGTACAGTAACAAAGAAATGGACTCAAACACGAAAACTTAACATTGATTGTGGACGCCGCCCGCTGCCCGCCCGCCCCCCGCCCGCCCGCCCGCCCCGCCGCCCGCCCGCCCGGCTTTCGCCAATCCAATAGCCTGGATTTTTTTTCAAAAAACCTGGCTAAAAATTAATAAATGTATCTTTAAATTGAAAATTTCTCCCTCAAAGTATACTTTGCTAGAAAAGTATACTTTACAATGTTGGTGAAATAGGCTACTGGCTCCACTAATAGAACTATCAAATTTCAAACATGAAGTATGTATGTGCAACTTTTAGAGCATAGCTTCCCAATCAAACAGCATGATTTTGAGCAGGAAATTAATTTAGATGTTGATAAAGTTTTATAATCTCGTCACAAAACCCATGATACTGAACACATTCTCGATATTTCTACTCAAAATCAGTCTGTTTGATTGGTGGAAACGGAGCACAGCTCAGCCTCGACCAATCAAATTTACTGATTGCGAGCAGAATAAAGGCGTACATGCTCAGAAAGTTTTATAATCATAGTACAAGATCCAGAAATCTAAAACAGTCTGCACACATTCTCGAAATTTGTATTAAAAAATTCACCCAGTTTCATTGGCCGAGACTGAGCACAGCTCAGCCTCGACCAATCAAACTTGCTGATTTTGAGCATAAGTAAAGAAAGTAGGATAGTCACAGCCCTGGTTTGGCATGGATACCTTCAACACACTGGTGTACTATGACAATATAACTGTGGACAAATGGTCAAAATCTTCACAGGCCCAGTAGCCGATTTCACCAACATTGCAAAGTATACTTTTCTAGAAAAGTATACTTTGAGGGAGTAATCATTTATTTTTCCTGAAATGCATTATAATTTATTTCATATAGAACTAACGACTGCATATATTTGATGATTAAAAGCATGCATAATTATTATACTGAATTTATTACATTATCACAGCCATTTTGGCTGTGATAATGTAATAAATTCAGTACAATAAAAATTAATAAATTTATCATAAAACTGAAAATTTCTCCCTCCAAGTATACTTTGCTAGAAAAGTATACTTTGCAATGTTGGTGAAATAGGCTACAGAAATACCATATTTATACAAAGAGTAGCCAATGTCTAATAGTAGCCAATGTCTAATTGTAAACGCCCCTATATGAATATGTTATATTCACATTGTAGTCATTTCAAGCATAAGAGTTACCAATATTTATAACATAATCAGAGCTCCACATAAGCTTTGTGTCTAAAGCGTACTATACCCCCGGTTTTCAAAATCCTTGTGTAATTTACTTTCGCAAATGTATTAATTTTCTTCATTACTAAATACGGAACAAATGATAAAAAAAAATATATAACAAATTTAAAACATTCACTTATTTGAGCGGCAAAAAGCAAACACTGCTATTTGCCATTTTCAGGGAGTAATTAAGTCCAATTCCTGTTAAGGAAAGCACTGGTTAGTATCGCAGTCATCATATTTTAACAATGGCCAACAACTATAATGACATCTAACTCGAGTCCTCTTTAGATAATCAACACAACTTTGCAAAATACACTAATCTTAAAGGTACACGCCCACTCAGTAAGCACAAAATGTTCTTTATAGGAATTAAATAATTGTATAATTGTGTCAATATTCCACCAGTTCTAAAAGTTACGAGTACCCGCAATACAGATATAATCATTTAGTAATATTTATTTTACTGATAATGATAATGTGGTATCAGGCTATTTTCATATGCACATGAGGCATGATATTTTTTAATTATTTATCCTAATTAAATGAGTCGCCTGAAAAAATAATTTTTTTGACAGATTATAAAGTATGAGCATTGCACATCAAAACGTAAATACAGAAATACAGAAATTACAGAAATATAATTCCAGCACAAAAATATTTACACAATTCCCTAACATTTGATTGGCCCGTAGCAACTCTCTGTCCAAAATTTATATCCCTGTTAACTCCCACGCCAAACTACTTTCCGTAACCTTGAGGCGCAGTTAAAATAATTCTTAAGAAAACGGAAAATAAACACATCTTCTTGATGAATTTATTTCAAATGCTGGAATTATAAGGAATGAATGGCTTTATTGTGGAATTTATCGGGGATATAAACTTGGAAAAGTCGCGGGAATACTGGACGAGGCCTTCCGGGGACTTTTCTAAGTTTATACCCCAATAAATTCCACAAAAAGGCCATTCATTCCTATATTGTATTTGGTTAAGAATCGTCCAGCATAGCTCGCGTTAGTACGCATAGCCAGCCCGTACATGGTGAATACGTAATACCGTAATAACCCTAAATATTCGGACACAATTTGCTTTGGGGAAACCCCTATAAAATATAAATGGTTATTGTGATTAAACCAGTACTGTGATACTAACCCTAAATATTGGCACGCTCACTGTTGTAGGGAAACCATATATGTGTATGTATTATAATACTTATGGTATAATAATATTATAATATTTATGGTTATTATGGTATGTCACATTTTTTATCAAACGGGCATATAATAACAAAAACAAGATATGGGTCAGTCCACTAGATTATATACCCTATGAAAATTTGATAAGAACCGATACTGAATTGGCAAGTTAACAATTTCAGAAACATGCTAAATTCATCTACCGGTACTCTGAAATATCTGTTGTGATGTAATTTACAGAACATCGCAGACATTGAAACCAAATTTCTCACAATTTCCACATGAACCCCAGTTCCAGTATTATTTTAATGACATCTAAATTAGACCAAAAAAAATGAATTCCGCATGAGCGCTTAATATGTTGTCAATTTTCGACGCCATTATAGAAAACCTGATCGATTTTTTTAATCAAAATCCATGATATAACATATATACAACCAGTAGCCTATTTCATCAACCTATCAACACTTGATCAATCAGGACCAGTAGCCTTATCAATCCACCTTTATCACAACTTGATCAATCAGGACCAGTAGCCTATTTATCAACCTATCAACATTGATCATCAGGCAGTAGCCTATTTCATCAACCTATCAACACTTGATCAATCAGGACCAGTAGTCTATTTCATCAACCTATCAACACTTGATCAATCAGGACCAGTAGCCCATTTCATCAACCTATCAACACTTGATCAATCAGGACCAGTAGTCTATTTCATCAACTTATCACTTGATCAATCAGGACCAGTAGCCTATTTCATCAACCTATCAACACTTGATCAATCAGGACCAGTAGCCTATTTCATCAACATTGCAAAGTATACTTTACTAGCAAAGTATACTTTGAGGGAGTAATCATTTATTTTTCCTGAAATGCATTATTTCATATAGAACTAACTACTGCATATATTTCATGTCAGATTAAAAGTATGCAGAATTATTATACTGAATTTATTACATTATCACAGCCAAATTGGCTGTGATAATGTTATAAATTCAGTATAATAAAAATTAATAAATTTATCATAAAATTGAAAATTTCCCCCTCAAAGTATACTTTGCTACTAAAGTATTCTTTGCAATGTTGATGAAATAGGCTACAGAACCGAACCCATATGTGTGACTGGGCCATACAATGTAACTGACCGACTCATATACCATATATAAATCTATCTGTAGATAACAGTGGTACTAACAACTGAAGGGTTCAGTGAAAGAAAGGGGACAAGTCCCTACTGTCTGTTTCACGAAAGCTGCCCAAATTTAACGGCCATATAAACAATTCAAAAACAATATTTTTTCGATAATATTAAATTAAAGGAAACTTTAATGAGCCTTCTTTTTATTTCGTGAAATTTGGTAAAATATTGGTTTTATTACGAAAAATTAGTTCTCTATGGGAATTTAACATGGGGGAAAAAGAGGTAGAGGTGTTGTGGGAGGAGTCAAATTGACTCTGAAACCTAGCTAGATAGCTTGGAAATGATCTAACTAAGAAAACAAAAGTTAAATTTTAAAAATCGGTCCAGTATTTCTGAAATTCTAAAAAATTTCCCCATGTTAAATCCCCAAGATGTCTATGGGGATTTAACATGCGGAAATTGTTTTTTCGCAATAAAATCAATATTTGACAAAATTTCACGAAATAAAAAGAAGGCTCATTCTTAAATTTTGCTGTAATTTAATATTATCGAAAAATATAGTGTTTTTGAATTGTTTATATACATGTAGCTGTAAAATTTGGGCAGCTTTCGTGAAACAGACAGTAGGACCCCTTCTTCCATTGACCACTTCAGTTTGGTAATAAATCTTAATAATAAATCCTTTAGTAAAAGGACAAATACAATGCGCCCATTCAACCAACACACGCTAAGGACATTTCCCCCTTCTTGCACTGACCCTTCAGTCAGTTCTGAAATACATCTTTAATAAATTTGGCTGTGACTGGAGAAATGGGGTCGGGTATTTGCGACCAGTGTAGATCCAGATCAGCCTGTGCATCCGCACAGTCTGATCAGGATCTGCACTGTTCGCCATTACATCAATGAAACTAGAAAAGTGTTCATAGAACACGGATGCCCCACATATCGCTTTGATAATAAATGAGACCAAATTTACCCGAGCGTTAAAGTTTCGGGACGGACGGACGGACGGACGGACGGACGGACGTTCTTACTTATGTGGCTTATCACATGTTAAATATTAGCCACATAAAACGATTTTTAGCCACATAAAAGGATTTTTTAGGTGGCTAATTGTAACCAACCCTATCCTTTACTAAGTCCATAACCCTGTTGGGCTAGCCACATAAGTACCCTAATGTGTGCCCGGACGGACGTGCCGACGGACGGACGGACGGACGGACGGACGTTCAAACATTTGAGAGTTATGAGCTATTTGTTCTTTAAAAGATCAAAGGATTAGCTCCTAAAGATCAATGGAATTAGGAGCTTACCGACTATAACAAAGGAATCCTTTGTTACTAACCCTTACCCTAAGCTCCTAAACCCCCCGATGTTGGCCCGGACGGACGGACGGACGGACGGACGGACATTCAAACATTTGGGAGTTATGAGCTATTTGTTCTTTAAAAGATCAAAGGATTAGCTCCTAAAGATCAATGGAATTAGGAGCTTACCGACTATAAAAAAGGAATCCTTTGTTACTAACCCTTACCCTAAGCTCCTAAACCCCCGATGTTGGCCCGGACGGACGGACGGACGGGACGGACGGACAGGACGGACAGGACGGACGGACAAGGGTAACACTAAATGCCCCCTCCACTATCGTGGTGGGGCATAAAAACATGTTGTGCCTCTAACAAGCAGTATAGATTGTGACACGAATACAGAAGTTTGCTATTTGGTCAGGAGCTACACTAGTCAGAAATCCCATAAGCCCCATTTCTCCAGTCATAGCCACAAATATGTTCCAAAAACAACAGGGGTCGTTTCACTAAACTTAGTACGACTAAAATGTTCGTAGGTGCAAATTTAGGATCGTCTGGAAATTTCAATTGATGGGTTTACATTTATTGAGCAATACATGTAAATCCAATAATTGTTTACAAGAAAACATTGTTAATGTGAAATTTACAGACTATCATAAGTTTGCACTTACGAACATTTTAGTCGTACGAAGTTTAGTGAAACGGCCCCCAGGTAACTAGGAAGTGTGGCCTGTCCACACACTTAGGGCCCCAATAAGTGATTTGATAATAAACAGACAAGACGAACACACGTACAATCAGTACAAGGCAAACACAAATTATAGGTGATTTGAGAAACTCTTACAAAAAGTTTCAAATAAATAAACAGACAGACAGACGGACGTACGATCAGTAGCGAGGGTAATTGTATTAATGTGGAATGATGTATAATTATTAAGTAATGCATGTGTGCAATATGAAGATATTAACTGAAAGCAGACAGAAATAATAGGCGATTTGAGAAACTGTTACAAAACTTTCAAAAAATAAACGGACAGACAGACAGACAGGCGGACAGACATGGCGAAACCTACAGGGCACCGCCAATTCTCGGCGGGGGCCTAATAAGGGACTTAACCCCTTTCTTCCACTGACCCTGTTGGTGGGATAATTATAAATATTAACATTAAAACCTCTCGAAAAACAAATACGCCTCGGCCTGTTCTTTTGAGGTCTGCTGTTTATCCACCGACCATTCGGTGATTTATCTATTATTTTGTTGGTCAAATTGCTCTCTTCTGACAAAATAGCGTGTCGTCCGATGTAAAAATAAGAAAATTTTGTTGTGTAAACTCCAAACAAATATGTGTACAACGTGTGCATCACAGCCCTTCCGTTTCATATTAATATATCTTAATAAATCCTCTCGAAAAACAACAAATACGCATGCGTGTATTCTACCAAAGCCTCTTATGGGCTTAGCCTCGTTCATCCACCCACCCTTCAGTTCCGTATTAATAAACCTAAATAAATCATCTCGTAAAACAACAATTACACCTTGGCCCGTTCTGGGGGCCGTTTCACTAAACTTCGTACGACTAAAATGTTCGTAAGTGCAAAATTATGATAGTCTGTAAATTTCACATTAACACTGTTTTCTTGTAAACAATTGATACAGCCTATGCTCAATAAATGTAAATCCATAAATTGAAATTTACAGACGATCTTAAATTTGAACTTACGAACATTTTAGTCATAAGAAGTTTAGTGAAACGGGCCCCTGATGCCTCGTATGAACTTGGTGCCATTCTTCTGCTAATAAATCCTCTCATAAAACAAGAGGTATGCCTGCGCCCGTTCTACTGTCGCCTCGGTGACTTCGTTGACTCTCGAGTCGCTGATATGGTACCATCGCCCGGGCGGGGCGAGGACGTCGGGGCTCGCGTCTCCCATAGCCCCCGCCTCCAGGTGGTCGCCCGCCAGCACACCCTGGGCATACCGGTGCAGGTACTCGCGCACGGTCGCGTGCCGCGGCGTCAGGAAGTTTGTCAGTGTGCCGATGTTCGGCCGCACTTTCACATACGCGGTGTAGTGGCCTGAGGTGAGCCGGCCGCTGTGCTCCACGACGCCGTACAACGAGTAGAGGATCTTCTTCTGGCCGGGTTTAATACCCTGTGGAGGAAATTATGGGGTCTTGTGGAATTTTATCCATCTCTACACACATGAGAAATGCCATGTCATTTTGTACCTAAGAACATGTGAGATTTTTCAGGAAATAGATTTTCAGAAACTGAGATATGTTCTGTAAATGACATAGCAAATGCGGAATCTATTCTAAACATTTGTCAACTTTCGACGTCATTGTCAGAAAATATTGTAAACTTTTTAATTATTTTTCACGAGATATCGCACATGTTCTTCTGACAGTATAAAACCACCTGGCATGTCTCATGTGGCTGTGACGGGAGTTTGTCTGTGACGGAATTTGTGACCAGTGTAGCTCCTGATCATTAGCATGCTCGTGTAGCCTATAACGGGCTACACTGCTTGTTATAAGTATGACGGGTGTTTTATTGATGTATGGATGCACAGGCTGATCTAAACTAAACGATGACTGCAAATTTGTTACATACATGTCTAAAATAGTACGATATTATATTATCCTATTACCAAGGTGATCTTCCGTGGATTGGAAGCTCTCTATATAATCATTCCATCAACTGTAAACCGTCCTTGTGCCCTGTCGCCTATTTCACAAAAATTACAAAGTACATGTATACTTATATTGCTAAGTACACTTTGAGGGAGAAATTTTCAGTTTAAGGATAAATTTATTATTTTTTGGCTGTGATAATGTAATAAGTTCAGTATAATAATTCTACATACTTTTAATTATCAACTATATGCAATCGTTAGTTCTATATGAAATCATGCATTTCGGGAAAAAATAAATGATTACTCCCTCAAAGTATACTTTATGGCTAGATAAGTATGCTTAGCAAATTTTGGTGAAATAGGCTACTGAAGTTCGCATCTACGGTATATGGATTCTCAAGCTTAAGTACAAAAACAACCATGTAATCACAGGAAAATGGATATCGAATGGACTGAAGGACAAGAAATCAGTAACATTGATGGATTACCCCTCAAACACTTCAACGCAAACAAAACACATTTGACCTTTACCTTGGGCTCCAGGGCCGCAGGAGTGGGTCACAGAATGAAAATATGGATGACGACTAATAACTTATTAGAACAGATATAGTAGGTAGTCGAAAATATTAACGCAAATCTCTGACAGACGGACAAGGTGGCAACTATATGTACCTCGAAATTTGTTCTAACATTTCTTCTGATATGTAGAGCTTACAGTCAGAAGGGTACAGTCAATTCATATAAATTGGCTAGTGAATTACTGTAAACCAAGTAAATTTCGCGGCTACTAAATTTCGCAATTTTCGCACCTGGCAATATTCGTGACGATTATCGCTCACGGTATGACGACGTGCGATATCAACTATCGCAACCAATTTATCAATTTTGGAAATAACATGTTTTCATTACAATTTTTGACCTGGAAACATAACTGATGATCAATTTCGTGCTTTGATAAACTTTTCCGCAAACCAACTCCAAACAGTGGACGAATTTGTCGGCAAACAAAACAGTATACACATTACAGTGGGCCGACCCCGCCGTGTCAACCATAATTCCACAGGTAAGGAAATCAACAATAGTTGTGTGTGAGATATGTTCACCCTGGGTATATTAATATCCCCTATATTATATCCCGGATATATGATAGCCTTTAACCCTTACAATGCTGAATTTAATTTTATCGTCTGCAGTTCAGGTTATTTTCCACTTTTTCTCTGACACCAAAACATGCGTTGACAGCACTTCAAATCATGCTGCCAAACCATGTTTTCATTGTGAGAAAAGACAAAATATGAAACAACAGCAGACGACAATTTTCGGTTTCATCATTCTATGGGTTAATGGTGCATGTACTACCAGGCCTACCTGAGAAAGGGAGCTGCAATATGGGGCTATATCCAGTATGAAGGGGAATTCCACGTGGCGGTTCACTTTCCGCGAGCTGAAGCCAACCTGAAAACGCAACAGATCAGTATCGTACAGCAGACACATTCTATACTGTAAGTTATCAGGTAATGAGATTTATGTTGGCTGAATAAGTCCTGACCGATAACATAATGTCGTATCAGGCATTGACCCGATATGAATATCACTTATGTATACTGCAATACATTTGAAAATTTACTTAGTTGAGCTGCAAAAAGAAAACTTGCAGCTCAACTATTAAGTAAATGTTTAACTTTATTACAGTATTTCCACTACTCAATTTGAAAATTAATGTGTATTTTCACATTGCTGTCAGTATTTTGTATTCCCACTGTTGATAATTCCAGCACAAACATATTTACACAATTCCCTAACATTTGATTGGCCCGTAGCAAGTCTCTGTCCAAAATGTATATCCCAGTAAACTCCCACGCCGAACTACTTTCAGTAACATTCTTAAGAAAACGGAAAATAAACACATTTTCTTGATGAATTTATTTCAAATGCTGGAATTATAAGGAATGAATGGCCTTTTTGTGGAATTTATCGGGGATATAAACTTGGAAAAGTCGCGGGAATACTGGACGAGGCCTTAAAAAATTACAATTTTCGAAGAATTTTTTTTTAAAAAAAACAAGAAATGTGTCTGTCGAACGCGGATGCCACCTGCAGCATATTTGAGAAACTGTGACAAAGTGGTTAACCGAAAAGTGTGACGGACGGACGGACAGACGGATGGACAGACGGACGGTCCAAACACTATATGCCATTTTATCGCTTCGTCCAGTATTCCCGCGACTTTTCCAAGTTTATACCCCGATAAATTCCACAAAAAGGCCATTCATTCCTATAATAACTAGAAATGGACGCTTGTCGACAAGCGCATGTGTATCCCCCTCCCCAGATACACAAGTAGTTTGAAAAAAGGGTGTTCGAGTTATGCTCCGGAGACAAAATCAGTGACGGAAAAAACAAAGGGAGATAACTAAAAAATTAGTGATGCAAGAGTTGTCATTCTTGCGTGACACACCTTTAGGGTTGTGGTCTATGCATGTGTGAAGTTTCATGAAAATATTCCAAAGGGTGTTCGAGTTATGCTCCAGACACGAAATCAGTGCACGAAACAACAAAGGGAGATAACTAAGAAATTAACGATGCAAGAGTTGTCATTCTTACGTGCGACACACCTTTGGGTCGTCTTCTATGCATGTGTGAAGTTTAATAAACTAGAAAATGTGTTCATAGAACACGGATGTCCCACATATCGCTTTGATAATAAATGAGGCCAAATTGCAAGTCAAAATTTTCTTTTACCCTGAGCGTTAAAGTTTTTGAAGCACCAAGTATGTGACCTTGACCCTGGGCTTGGCGGGGGCAGGACAAACGTGGATTTGGCACAGGGCGGTAGAGGACCATTAGAGCAATGCATATATGAAATATGAAGCTGCTCCGTGAAAGGAAACAGAAATTATAAGATATTTACCCGAGCGTTAAAGTTTTTGAAGCACTAAGTATGTGATGTTAACCCTGGGCTTGGCGGGGCGGGACGAATGTGGATTTGGCACAGGGCGGTAGAGGACCATTAGAGCAACGCATATATGAAATATGAAGTTGATCCGTGAATGGAAAGAAAAACTAGAAATGGACGCTTGTCGACAAGCGCATGTGTATCCCCCTCCCCAGATACACAAGTAGTTTGAAAAAAGGGTGATCGAGTTATGCTCCGGAGACAAAATCGGTGACGGACAAAGGGAGATAACTAAACAATTAGTGATGCAAGAGTTGTCATTCTTGCGTGACACACCTTTAGGGTCTATGCATGTGTGAAGCTACTGGAGCGCAGAATTATTTGTTAATAGTCCTATATTTATGTACATATATCTGCACAGGTACACATAATGCCACAATATTTTCAACAAAGTTGACGGAAATGTAATATAGAATGTAAATAAAAAAAATAATGCTCGCTACTGGAGCCGAGAATTTTTTTTAATAGTCCTATATTTATCTACATATATCTGCACAGGTCCACATACTGCCACAATATTGTCAACACAGTTTAGGTAAATGTAATAATTTAGCTGTATAAATTACCTGTAATAAGTTAGTGGTCAGTTAAAAAATTGAAAAAGAATGTAAAAATTTTTTTTTTAAAAATTTGAAAAAAAAGGTGAAAAATAAAAAATAATAATGCTCGCTACTGGAGCCCAGATTTTTTTTTTAATAGTCCTATATTTATCTACATATATCTGCACAGGTCCACATAATGCCACAATATTTTCAACACAGTTTACGGAAATGTAATATACAATTTTATTTTTTTTAAATAATGCTCGCTACTGGAGCCCAGAATTTTTGTTAATAGTCCTATATTTATCTACATATATCTGCACAGGTCCACATACTGCCACAATATTGTCAACACAGTTTACGGAAATGTAATAATGTACCTGTATAAATTACCTGTAATAAGTTAGTGGTCAGTTAAAAAATAGAAAAAGAATGTAAAAAAAAAAAAAATGGAAAAAAAACAATTAAATTTAAAAAAAATAAAAGAATAATGTCCCATGGAGCCCGAAGTTTTTTAATAGCCTATCCCTAAGTTTTTTATATCTATATTTATACATATCATATATACACAGGTCCACATATTGCCACAATATTTTCAACACAGTTTACGGAAATGTAATGTAATCATTTACCTGTATAAATTACCTGTAAGTGGTCAGTGGTCAGTTGCACATGCTAGCACATGCACAGGTGAATAGTTTGTATATAGCACTTACGACCTTATGCTACTAGACAAAAATTGAAAAATAATTTGAAAAAAGAAATGAAAAAAAAAAAATGAAAAAAAAAAATGGATTTTTTTTTTTTAAATAATAATGCTTGCTACTGGAGCCCAGAATTTTTTTTTAATAGTCCTATATTTATCTACATATATCTGCACAGGTCCACATAATGCCACAATATTTTCAATGTAATATCCAATGTAGTAATTTACCTGTATAAATTACCTGGTCAACAGTGGTCAAGCACTGGACATCTGCACATGCTAGCCCATGCTAGCACATGGTTCTCCCAGTTTCTATTGTTCTCTCTACAGGTACAGAGCACACGAGAAAAGGTGTACAGAGCAGACCAGAAAACAGGTCTTCATGCATTATTGTCCAGTTTGTAGAGTGCGCAAAACAAAAAAGGGAGATAACTAAAAAATTAGCTACGCAAGAGTTGTCATTATTGTGCGCGACACACCTCCGGGTCGTGGTCTATGCATGTGTGAAGTTTCATGAATATATTCCAAAGGGTGGTCGAGTTATGCTCCGGACAGGAAATCAGTGAGCGAAAACAAAAAAGGGAGATAACTCAAAAATTAGCTATGCAAGAGTTGTCATTCTTGTGCACGACACACCTTCGGTTCGTGGTCTAATTGAATGTGTGAAGTTTCATGAAAATATTCCAAAGGGTGGTGGAGTTATGCTCCGGACACGAAATGAGTGCGAGAAACAAAAAAGGGAGATAACTCAACAATTAGCTATGCAAGAGTTGTCATTCTTGTGCACGACACACCTTCGAGTTGTGGTCCATGCATGTGTGAAGTTTCATGAAAATATTCCAAAGGGTGTTCGAGTTATGCTCCGGACAAGAAGTGTCTGCGGCGGACGCGGCGCGCTGTCAAATCCATAGTATCCCCCGACGGAGTCCGGGGGATACAATTAATGCGTATTCTACTAAAATAAATGCGTAAAATACGCCAATAAGCACCTTATCCGGAGCCCTGACAGCATGATACACGAGTCATTTATCAAGTTTTCAGACTCAGCTCGGGACTGGCTTTCCTTGCCTCCTCTTATAAACTTGATATACGACACTAGTTACGTAGTAAGGTATTCTCTAATGGGGCTTACAGGATTTCTGACCCCTGTAGCTCGTAATCAAATTGCACACTCCTGTAGCCTGATAACGATCTATATTGCTTGTTAGAAGCATGACGGTTGTTTCATTGAAGGATTGACGAACAGTGCAGATCCTGATGAGACTGTGCGAATGCACAGGCTGATCTGGATCTACACTGGTCGCAAAGCCTGTAAGCCCAATTTCTCCAGTCACACCCCCAGGGCGTACCGACTGTACCTGTTCAAATCTCTTCAGGTGGAGCGTGAGCACGGCCGGGGGTTGGAAGATGAGGTATTGCTTGTTGGCGTTAGAATACACCAGCTCTTTCTTCTCTGAAAACACAGCAACGAAAATAAGCTTTGTACCAGTGTGAGTTTCTGAGAATACAATTCAATGATGCTTAATGGCCAGTCAACATCTAGTTTAATGTTATTGTACAGCAAATGTTTACGCCATGCTTAAGACATGGACCAAATACAACCATGTATGTGTCATTTAGGTTATTCGACCAATATGCAGAAGGGACATAAGTAACGAGATAGCACAACCCAGCCTGGACCAAACAAACCAAAACTAATTTTGTAATCAAAATAAGGCAGTTTGATTGGCCGAGACTCGACCACTCGAAACTTCCTGATTTCAAGCTTGATGCCCGGGACCTTGCTCATAAACACAGACAGAAAAAAAAACTCACCTTTATTTGGGCTTTGCTTATGCTTTATCTTCGTGCAATTTTTGCATCCGAACTTGTTGTTTCCGGTGAGCAGTTCTGCAGCGGTGAACTGATGGAGACACGACTCAATGGAGCATTCACCGGAGCTCGGGTGGTAGCGATCCACCAATGTGTTCACAGACTTCCTCTGACCGTCGCGGTATACATCGCGCAACGATCGCCCGTGCTTCGATGCAGTTTGGTGGACCGAGTCCTTCGCCGTATATTGCACATTTGAAACGTCAGTACCGTCTTGCATAGAAGCAATGGCATCATCGTGGTGTGTAATCTCGTCGACATTGAATTTCAGTTTCATTGCGTTTTGCTGCTCGGATTTAATGGTATTAACCTTCCCTGCGATTTCCTTGTTTACGGAATTGATTGTATGACTAGAATTGGCTAGTGTCCCCACGCCGTTGTGGTAGTTATTCACTATACATTGAGCGTCTCCATTTAAAGTTAATTCACTAATGCTGCTTAACACAGTTATATCAGGAGATGCTGCCTCGAGACTAATCGTACTAACACCGGATGTGACGTCAGTGAGCTGGCTGTCAACGGAGTCCTTTGAGGAACTCGGTCGTGCGTCACAACCGTCCGGCTCGTCAGCACTGGAGCCTACACCATTCTCTATAGATCCATTAACAAGTGGTTGTCCGTTTTCAGCAGTACAATTTGGCACATGTTTAGATTTACAGTCAACTTTACTAGCACTAGTTGCGTCTTCCACGAACCCATTTTGCGTAATTACATTGAAATCTTCTCCAATATCAGCAGTAACCGGGTGAATAGTGTATGACACACTATTAGATTTATCCGTGTCCTTAGTTTCATCCGCGGGTACAGTCTCTGCAATGACACCGTTTGGAAGCACAGTGAATGACACGGACACTGCCTCGCCAGCGTCAGCGTCAGTATCGGCTGGCAGTGTTGGTCTATTAGCGGTGTGGTTAGCGAGGACAATCTCCGCGTCTACGGTGATGGTGTTTGCCAGTGGGGGCTGGCTCACCTCGCCGTGCGTGGAGTCGCCCATCGTACTGTCGATGCTGTGGCGGACGTAACATCGCGACGTGTCACTCTCCAGGTTGTCTTCCACATCGGCGTCTGTAACATACCGGATATTTTCCATTTAGTTTTGTTACCCACAGGATTGAAAAATGGCATAGCAAGGCCAGAAAAATGGGAAATGTGAGAGGGTTTAACATCCAACTAACAGCAAAGGTCATAAAGAGACAAGACCTAGTTTTCAAAAAGTGATTGCACAGGTTTAACCTGGTATCACCAGCAATGCAATACATGAATATCAAAATGTCTGTAGCAATTTGAAGTTTATCAGGCTGCCGGCATAAGCCCAATTCTGAAATGAACCATTATGGTGGTGTAGTATTCGTTCCCTACTGAAGGGTTAAGCCCCAGGGCTCCAGATAAGGAATTGGTAATTGAGTATTGTCACTCCATCATTTGTGAAGCAATTGGGTAAAATAAAATCACACTACTGTTTACACATCAACAGACAGCAATTATTGAATAGTTTGCTTCGAAATGAAAACATGTCTTGGCATTTCATCAGAATTGTCTCTTTGGAGACAATTCTAATGAAATACCAAGATGTGTTTTCATGAAAAATAAGAAAAATATGCTATGTTTGTGGTCTGTTTATTGTTTTCTGCAGCATGATAAAGGTACCACAATTTTTTTATTGCTTTTTGATACTCACTACTTCTGATTTCAATTGGGTTTTTGGCAATTTTAATTGGGTATTTAAGCAAATATGCAGCTTATCTGGAGCTATGAAGCCCAATCCTAAAATCAGCCATCAAGTGAGCATACCCGAGGCATCGTATTTGTCTTGTTCCTCGGACTTGCTGGGCCCTTCCTCCTCCCCGCCCCTGTTGTCCTCGTCCTCCGCCCCCTCCGCCTCCTCATCCCGCCCCTCGTCCTCATCCGCCGGCCCCACTTTATTCTTGGACCCCTGACGCTGTACATGGAACAAGATTATTATTCAGAGCTGCCAACCCCAGGTCAGTCACATGAGGAACATGGAGAGAAAAAGGGGCTATTTTCAGGAACATCACATGTTTTCCGAAACACAAATCATTACTCATTCATATGCATCAAGTAATTTTTTTAAAGGGGCTATTTTCAGGAACATCACATGTTTTCCGAAACACAAATCATTACTCATTCATATGCATCAAGTAATTTTTTTAGAGCTTTGTCTCGGCCACCATGACCAACCGAAAAATCACAATTACACTGTTTGCAAGACGCAAATTCATCACCACACTTTGACAGGACCGAATGGGGCCCATGTCTCGTTGTAATCAGTGATGAATATCTGTGTTCTCCTAACTTCTTTCGAGCTTTGGAGCAGACATTTTAAGAATTTACGTGATGAAGAAATCAATATCGCTGAGCACTTGAAACTATTACTACACAACAAGAATTAAAATGGTAAGCGCCTAGGCGAGTATGATTACAAGTAAATAAAAAAATAGGATTTATTTGCAGAATTTGGAAACAAAATTATTTCCCGACGAGATATTTGTGAATACATAGGGAGCAAGACACGAGATTATGATTTCCCACATAGATATTTGTTAATCTGATAAAGAAATGTGTGGATTATCTACCCCTTTCTCCCCTAAATATCACACAGACTGTTCTGTTTTCATGCTTTGACTATTCCAGTCATCTGGAAAGGGGTGTGAATGAAAAATCTTCAAATACTGGCAAACGCTGCAGATCCTGATGAGACGGCTCGTTACGAGCCGGCTCATCTGGATCTACAGTGTTTGGAATTATGGCCTGTGGGGTTGACAAAGGTTAATTTTGTTTGTTTATTAGTGTTTAACGGCCTATCAACAGCTAAGGTCATGTAAGGCCGGGCAAACGGGTTCGATCCCATTTTAACCTTGCTGCATTTGGGGGGGGGGGGGAGGGGGGGGGGGGGGGGGGGGGGGTGCCCTGAAATTAGAATAACCTGACCTGGTGCCAGGTTCATATCACACCAAAGTCACCTGGCCCCTTCCCATAAAATAGGATTTTGAATATCGTAATACTCACATAAGGGGTATAACCAGATTCAACTGTCACATACAAAATGCCAAAGACGTATGTGAGGGCCAAACCAGGTCTCCAGTTGGGATTCCGGTAAGGATGAATCCCGATCGTTAAATTACCCATCGCGTGCTCCCACCTGCCACCAACTGACAAAGGTTAAACATACCAGAGATATAGTATTTGTCTTGTAATTTGGCCCCTGCCGCGGTACCTATGGAAGGTTATAGATAGATAGATAGAAAGATAGATAATTTATTGTTAAAGTGCAACCTGTTACAATAATACAATAGCACATGGGTCATGTAGATCATTTATGGAACAAGGAAAATACATGCAATAATACATTAAGAACTAGTATGCGATGCCTATGCGTACTGTAGGTGCTGGTACTGTGAGACGCATCATGAGAAAGGTGTGTAGATGTTATATATTTATATTATATTATATTAACGGCAGTATGGGTGTGTTGCATTTGTGCATTGATAGGACATATTGAAATTATTTAAGTAATCCATCCAGGGATATAGAAGTTACTAGAATTGGAAAACTCCGGAAACGTTTGAATAAAAATTTCTAAATGTTTAAGCCAAGTTGCAAATGTCAAAAGGTCAATGTCATATTAAGGGCAGCATGGATGTGTGGCATTTGTGCACAAGTACCATGTATTGAAATATTGAAGGAATCCTTCGAGGAATAGAGAAGTTATGACACAATTGGGAAAAAAGTGATAGTGAATGGGTTTAACGTCCCAGCAACACTCAAGGTTATATAGAGACGGGAAATTTAATATAGGAATGAATGGCCTTTTTGTGGAATTTTTTCCAAGTTTATACCCCGATAAATTCCACAAAAAGGCCATTCATTCCTTATAATTTCAGCATTTGAAATAAATTCATCAAGAAAATGTGTTTATTTTGACAGACGGCAGCCATTTGTTTACATTGACAGCACTGACAGTGCACCTGTAGAAAGTAGTTCGGCGTGGGAGTTTACTGGGATATAAATTTTGGACAGAGACTTGCTACGGGCCAATCAAATATTAGGGAATTGTGTAAATATTTTTGTGCTGGAATTATAGTCTCATCTCCCGACAGACCAGTGGGATGGAAATACTATGAAAGTATTTTTGATGGTCAAGGCGAGGTTTGAACCCACAACCTCCGGATTGGAAGGACACAATTGGGAACTCTGGTAAAAAAACGAAACTGCAAAGTGTTTAAGCCAAGTTGTGAAGGTCAAATGGCCATGGTCATATTCAGGTAGCATGGATGCATGGCATGTGCACAACTGCATAATACAGGGCTCCAGATAAGGAATTAGTAATTGAGTATTTTCACTCCATCATTTCTGAAGCAATTGGGTATTTCAAAATTTTAATTGGGTAATGAAATACCAAGATGTGTTTTCATGGAAAATATGAAAAATATGCTATATTTGTGGTCTGTTTATTGTTTTCTGCAGCATGATAAATGTACCACAAAATTATAATTGCTTTTCTACTTCTGATTTCAATTAGGTTTTTGGCAATTTTAATTGGGTATTTAAGCAAATACGCAGCTTATCTGGAGCTCTGTAATAGTTTTGAAACATTGCATAATCAAGGATAGAAAAGTATTCTATCAGGGCTATTCCAGTAAAAATTCTCTGGGGGGGGGGGGGTGTCAGACCTCACTTTTCTTTTGACCCCCCCCCCCCCCACCCACAGAATTTAATTATGTCTCATCCCCACAACCAACAGCACTGATATTTAGCTGTTCCCCACTACCAACAGAACTGAATTTAGGTAAAACCCCCCTATCACCAGTATCAAATTATTTACCATGTCGTTATGCACCGGCGCATCCAGAAATACGCGGTTTACAGACAACACGATCATTATTTAGATATGATAACTATCGTATTCCCAATCTAAATTTACTGTAACTGTAAATACGGTCATAAGCATCCATTGCCAACAGATCAGTAAATGGAAAGTGTCATTATTACCTTAATAGAAGTAATTAGAAATCGTATCGGTCCCATTAGTATTTGTTAATTTAATGACCGGCCTCCGTTTCGCCCTTCGACCAACTCGTCCCCGTCAGCCACTCAAAATAATACAACAGCCGACACAGGTTACGACAGGCCCGTACGCAGGGGGTGCAGCATACTCGAAACACATTTATCAACAATAAAAAAAAAATAAGAATAGTTTTCTAAAATAATGAGAATCGCCTCGCGTTTTTGCCATCTCGCCTTCCGCTTTTGAAAATAAGTTTTGCTCTAACCCAAAGGTTCTGTCTGTAACTTGGGGCGACTATCACTGCGGTACAGACAGAACATTCGGATTAGTCTTGCATGTAGAACGCAATTCCAACACGCATGAAAGATCGAGAAGCAAATACACGAGATAGCGCGGCAAGGTTGCAAAACGCGAGATTGAATAAGACAGAATTTCGCGTTTTCGTCTCCAAAGCTCGAAATCGCGAGGTATAGGACACATAAACATTGTCTTAGGAGACGATTTTCATGTGCTGCAAAAACATGTTTTTCTTAATTAATAGAACAAATGTGGACAAACATTTATATTTCTTGACAACAAAAACATAATTTGACAAAACATGATAATCGTCTTAAGAGACGATTCTAATGTGCTGCCAATACACGTTTATTGAGCAAAAAAAACCAACATATTTCAATACGTGTTATTGGTTACTGCATCGCATTGTCGACATATATATACACAAGATCGCAAAGACCAAATCGCGAGGCGAAAACGTGAGATTCTATTTTATTAATTTTCACTTTTTCGCCTGGCTATCTCGTGTTTTCGAGACCGCGATGCCGCGATTTCGCCTCAGCCTTTTCATAATGTCGTCTTCCGCTTTTGGAAATACGTTTGTTCATGTCATTATGTGTGTGTAGAGTTGAAATTGAGTTTTGTGCATTACATGCACGTACGTACGTAGAACACACTTCGAACTAGCATGCTTTATATGCATGTACGTACGTAGAACGCAAGTCCAACACGCATGCTGTCTATACATACATGGGCAAATCGTATTTCCAAAAGCGGAAGGCGAGATCGAGATCACAAAAAAACGCGAGATTGTAACATAAAACAAATATACCGCCCATCCCAAACTAACACATTTGCGACATATCATTTTCGGTCTAGCTGCACACCTGATGGTGTTTACAATAATCAGTCGGTAATCCAGTATCACGATGCAAAGTGTGAATGACCTTTAGAATTCAGCGGAAACAAACATACCAAAACCACGCTGTAGTCGCTCACGTCTTACGCATTAGCTTGTGCATTTTCACCTATGTTTGAGATCTTTATAAAAGCAAGATTTGGCAGCACATGAGAATTGTCTCCTAAGACGATTCTCATAGTTTGTCAAAATGTTTTTGTAAAGAAATACCAATGTATTCTTTTCACATTTGTCCGATGTCTTAATAAAACATGCTTTGGCAACACATGAGAATCGTCTACGTAGACGATTTTAATGTTTTGTAAAAAAAAAATTGTTGTCACATGTCTTTGACTTCTTAGGCCGTGCAAACAATTGACACATTCAGAAATCAACAACTTAATTTGTGTTTCTCGAGTCTGGTTTCATATGGTGGTGAGGAAATACGACTGAGCGGTGCGAGGGAGTTGGCTAAGGGGGTCCGGGGGCATGCCACCCCGGAAATTTCTTGAATTGAGGAAGCCATTTCCTGCATTCTACGCTCAATATTTCGTAAAAAAATAATAAATAATAAAAATTTCTGAAGAGGGCCCCCCCCCACCCCCTGAATCTGCCACTGGTATGTACATGTGATGCTGCCGTGTTCTGCCGAAGACGCGTCCTTGCGTATGTAACAATTTTTCAAAAAGATCGTGAACGACGCATGAAAATGCGGGCGCGCCGAAAGTGTTTGTCTTATTCGTCGGTGGCGAAATGGAAGCGAACGAACAACGCTTGGTACGCATTGCAGCTTCCGGACATAATTATCTATCAGCAGTTTTCACTGGACGCTACTTTGGAAGTGTCATTTTGTTGGCCAATCGACATGAGCGTTTTACAATGCATGATGCATTGTGAATAACACGAAATAGAAGCTGTGAGACCCCGAAAATCTAATTTTCTAATCGACGCGAACACCCACAGCATTGAATTAATTATATGAGTGCACCCCGCCCCCCCGCCCCCCCCCCCCCACTAACAGAATCAAGTAAATTGAATACCACCCTACCAACAATAACAATATAGCTTCCGACCCCACAACCAACCGGAATTAATTTTGTCGGACACCCCCCACCCACAGGTCAAAAATACACACCAGAAAAATTTTCATGGAATAGCCCTCATAGAAAATCTCTCACCCTGGCCTCTCGTTTCGCCCGTTTCTTCTGTTTCTTGTGCTGATGCTTGGACATCTTGCTGTCCTCCTTGGGAATGTGACCTTCCACAACCTTTGTGTCCTTCACCTCGTCTTTGCTGTCCTCCTTCTTCCGCCCTCCGAAACTCGAGCTCGGCCGCTGCGGCTGAACAATATAGTGAATACCAGCATGGTTGACACAGAATTTTTATTTGATTTATTGATATTTAATGGCCTATCAATAGCTAAGGTAAGTTAAATCTGGGGGCCAACACTGAACAGGTTTGATCCAACATTTAACCTGCATAAGAAATGTGTTTTAAAATTTTACTCACACTGGCCAAAATTGCACTTATTTTGGTTTGTATTTAGCAACTTCCATGCTTTTACCTGCAGTGAATTTATTTTCTATTTTTCCAGAGTCCATAAGAACAGAGCTCCAGATAAGCTGCGTATTTGCGTAAATACCCAACTAAAATTGCCAAAAACCCAATTGAAATCAGAAGTAGTGAGTATCAAAAAGCAATGAAAAAATTGTATCTTCATCATGCTACAGAAAACAATAAGCAGATCACAAATATAGCATATTTTCTTATTTTCCCATGAAAACACATCTTGGTATTCATTAGAATTGTCTCCAAGGAGACAATTCTAATGAAATACCAAGATGTGTTTTCATTTAGAAGCAAACTATTCAATAAGTGCGGTCTGCTGATGTGTAAACAGTAGTGTGATTCTATTTACACAATTAAAATTTTGAAATACCCAATTGCTTCAGAAATGATGGGAGTGACAATACTCAATTACTCAATTACTAATTCCTTATATGGAGCCCTGTAAGAATATGCAAATTAAACTGTGTGCTCTAAATTTAACAAAATGTTCGATCGGTCATTGTTTCAAAAAAAAAGAATGGAAATGTTCCCTACCTTCTCCTCTGTGACAGGCAATGATAAATCCAGGAATGGCTCGAGTACCTGTGAGATCTGCAATGTACACGAACATCATACAATACACAGTAATCGCTGCCGAGTATCTCACACACGAAAAACCTACGTTGATGTCACACAAATCACATAGAGTGGTTGGTTAACCATCGATGTAAGCAAGGAACAGAGCTCCCGTTAAGGTGCGTAATTTGGAGGTAAATTTCTTATTTCTCCATCAAAAATGGCAAGTTGGTAGTGCTTTAGAATCGTCTCAATGAGACGATTCTAAAGGACTCCCAACTTTCCATTTTTGATGAAGAAATAACAAAATTTCACCCCAAGTTGCTCAAATTACGCACCTTAACTGGAGCACCGAAGGTAGTCATCAAGTTTGATAAAGATCAACGAATATGTCAGGAGATACGTAAAGTCAGATGTGTGTTGACAGCGATGATAGAATTGTGAATGCTATGTAGCACTGTTCACTACAGTGGGCGAGACAAAAAATGAATAAATGTGTGACATACCATGACGAGAACAGCTCCTGATCTGCTAGTGCTTCTGTAGCATATATATTTTTATTAGAGTTTTTCAAAATGTAACTGCACACAGGGTAGACCCTGATCAGACTGACACTGTGTGTTTATTTTTGTTTGTTGGGGTTTAACGGCCTATCAACAGATAAGGTCATTTAAGGCCGGGTCAATGGGTTTAGTACTAAATCCCATATATTACCTGTACAAATGGGGAGAAAATCCCAAAATCAGAACTGAATATTTACAATAAAAAATCTATATATTCAGCCCTGAAATCAGAATAATCCTGATCTGATGTCAGGTCCTTGCCACATCAGAATCACTTGGCCCCCTCCCAAAAGTAGTAGGATCAGTAATAATCTTACTACTTTTATAATGGGGAATAACCCATTTCACACTCCCAGGTAACAAAAGAGCCAAAGATAAAAACGTACCCGAGGGCCAAACCAGGCAAATTGTGATTCCTATAAGGAGGAACCCCTACTGTTAATTTACGCCATCATTACGTTCAACTGACCAACCACCCAGTATCCGACTGTGACCAATCCACTGTCTGATCTGCTATCCAGTAGCCTATTTCATCAACATTGCAAAGTATACTTTAGTAGCAAAGTATACTTTGAGGGAGAAATTTTCCTCTTTGTTTTTTTAATTTATTAATTTTTATTATACTGAATTTATTACATTATCACATCCAATTTGGCTGTGATAATGTAATAAATTCAGTATAATAATTCTGCATACTTTTAATCATGAAATATATGCATTTGTTAGTTCTATATGAAATAATGCATTTCAGGAAAAATAAATGATTACTCCCTCAAAGTATACTTTGCTAGTAAAGTATACTTTGCAATGTTGATGAAATAGGCCCCTGTAGTCGGACGACGAACTAACCTGCTTATCAGAACACGACACGTGTTCCATTGGCTGAACTGCGAACAGTGCACACCCTGATCGGACTGGTAACAGAGGCCATAAGAGTGTTTCAATAACAGAATTCAAACAGTGCAGACGCTGACGAGACGGCACAGTCTGGTCTGGGTCCACAAAGGACATGGGCACACTTTCATCAGTCATAGTCAAATATATGAAACTGAGAGGCATTTTGGGCCTGTGATTTACAAAAGAGACCTTACAAATTTAACGACCATCATAGGCCCTGATCAGACTGCACATTCGCGCAGTCTGATCAGGGCCTACGATGTTCGCCATTCAGTCACTGACATACACCAACTCCCATCATTAAAACTATATATCCAAAATCCCGGAAGTGTGTGAATGGCAAGCAATGTGCGAATGACAACACTTACAAACTTGCATTCTTCACATACAACCGTGCTGATTAACTGTCCGCCGAACAAACATTCCACAAACGTGTGCCGCACTTCACGGCCATATTCTGCAAGATAAAGGTAACAAGGGTTACCGGTAATCAACAATGCCTCCAGGGGCCAAATTCCAGAGTGTTTCCCCAATTCTAAACTTCTTTCTTCTTGCGATACACACAACATTTACCCAATATGGAGGAATAGCTGGCTTACGTTCCCTGGGTAATATAATTCTAATCACAATGCAACATAATTTGTTTTTATATTTATTAACAGATTAAAGTGCACAGAAGTAGAACTATGTATGCTCGTTACATTAACCCGTTCACCCCTAAGTAACTGGAATGGATTTTGATATGTTAATTTTTCAACCAATCTAATCGTCACAAAATGATTTTCAGACTAGTCCATTTATGAAAAGGGGGTGTTTTTGTTTCTAAAAAATATGAAAATTACTTGCAAAAAGTGCAGATCCTGATGAGACGGCTCGTCACGAGCCGGCTCATCTGTATCTACACTGTTTGCCAACATCAATATACAGGCCTGTGGTGTTCAACGGGTTAATGGTGGATGTGGGTCTTATATGCATGAAGTGCCCGATGATTATTCTCTGTAAAGCTATGGTAATGTTATAGTATGATGAAGAAACCTGCACGTTTTGACAAACATGACCCGGGATGGACGGACAGACGAAACCAGTAAATTTCAGTCCTTGACAAAGCATAGGTGAGCTATAGAATGACAAGAAATCAGTAACATTGATGGGAGATTTACCACTCAAAAACTCATCCAATATATAGTGAAAACGGCTTAGTATTGTTTATAGTTTAGAATGAACAATCCTAGTCACTCATCTATAATCATGCAATACAACCTTCTCTGTGTTTAATAATTGATTTGCATATACTTGGGAATGCTTCTATACTGGTTGCTAAGCAACTGAAGAGGACACACCAACCTCCCATGGTCACGGCATTATTAAGCTTCTCTAAGTCCTATTACCCAAGGGGAGATACCGATTAATTGATATTGTTAAATATTCTACAAAGCTGGAGGACAAGAACTCATCATATTTTCTTGTATTTCTCCCCGTAAATATCATGAATATGTCTTGGAATTTCATTAGAATTGAGTCCTGAGGACTCAATTCTAATGAAATTTCAAGACATATTTACAGAGAAATAAAACATATACTCCTAATTCGTTTGGCGGATATTTTCGCCGCTAGCATGCAAAGAGTTAAATTGCAAGTATGAATTGTTGGAGCTGTTCCTTGGTTAATGTAAATACTCTTAGCTGTCTGCTCACATATATATCATCTACCAACACCAAGTTATATGTTTTTGTTATCTGCATAAATGCTGATTTTTATTACCAGAGAACGGTTCATTAGAAATACAAGCGTTTCCGATTTTCATTCAATAAATCAGTCGTTATACCATACGAAATACACGACTATAAGTGTCGCAACATATTATGAATTTCTATGCCGGTTTTCTCGCTGAAAATGCCATGGTTTTACCAAATTATTTTTCTAGTCGCTCATCGCCGCGACCATGACGCTTGGCATATGGGATGATGACGTCACGCCACGATGACGTCATAGAACGTAGTTACGTAATATAAGAACATAGTTACATAATATAATGCGACGTCATTGACTGTCAATATAGCGGTATGCCAAATTTAATTCAGATATACCCATTATATATCAAGTTACATATTCGTTTTCACTATATATTGGATGACCCTCGTAAGTGATTTGACCTTGAACTCGAGCACAGCAGCCGCATGGGTGGGCTATAGAATGAAAATATGGATGATACCAAATAACCACAGGAAGTTTCAAGTGAATCCGACTTGCGGTCACAGATAATATGCAACCAAAAACTTTAACATAAAACTTTTTTAACACACATTTCTACGTCATTTGACCTTCAGCACAGGGACCACATGGGTGGGCGCAAGAATGAAAGCATGGATAATGACAAATAAGCACATGAAATATCCTGCCAATATGACTTACGGTAAAAAAGATAGAAAGTAGCCGAAAACATTAATGCTCATCTCAGACAGACAGACGCATAGACAGACAGGGTGGTGACTAATAGTAGTCACCACCCTGTCTGTCTATGCGTCTGTCTGTCTGAGAGAAGCATTAATGTTTTCGGCTACCCCAATTAGTCACCACCCTGTCTGTCTATGCGTCTGTCTGTCTGAGATAAGCATTAATGTTTTCGGCTACCCCAATTTTGTTTTTGGTGTGCATATAGTCTACATGCACACCAAACACAAAATTGGGGTACATAAACATATAAATCACTAGAGCAAGAGAACAGAGGCTCACAGATACCCCCGGATGCCGCCTGGACCGACAAATAAAACGCAAATCTTATGGACGGACGGACAAATGGATGGACGAAAACTAGAGAACCCTCGACATACTTTGTATGCTGGGGTTATAATAAAGGATATGTAGTTTCCACTTAACACATGCTGAACTGGATCCACATAATTCGCAAATGCCACAACCTATATTTCCCTAGTCACAGACACAATTAAAACACAGACGGCTAGCAATTTACCTTTCACTTTCGTCTTCATTTCTTCATCTACTTTCTTTGGATTGACGTTTTCTGGTAGCTTGAAGTGCTTCAATATATCCGTCTGACCACGCTGAAACATATAGATCACAAAGTCTTAATGTCAACAGCTGATGTCATTTTATACCCTCTCCGGAAGAGTCCAGAAAGGATAATGATAGAGAGAAAGGATAATGATAGAGAGAACTGGCTGACAAGCTCTTATTACAGGGCTCCAGATAAGGAATTAGTAATTGAGTATTTTCACTCACTTCTGAGCAATTAGGTATTTCAAAATGTTAATTGGGTAAAATAAAATCACCTACTGTTTACACATCAACAGAAAACACATCTTGGTATTTCATTAGAATTGTCTCCAAGGAGACAATTCTAATGAAATACCAAGATGAGTTTTCATGGAAAATAAGAAAAATATGCTATATTTGTGGTCTGTTTATTGTTTTCTGCAGCATGATAAAGGTACAAAATTGTTATTGCTTTTTGATACTCGCTACTTCTGATTTCAATTGGGTTTTTGGCAAATTTAATTGGGTATTTAAGCAAATACTCAGCTTATCTGGAGCCCTGCTTATTATCAAATAGTTCTCTATGGTTATTTAAGCCTTTCGAAGCTAGTTACTGACATGGACGATTTCATGTTCACTTTCAGACCGTTCTATTATGCACAATATGGGGCTATTTTTCCAAAAAAATAAAAAAAAACATTCACAAATGAAACAGCTGTTGAGGAGACGGTTCGATATGTCAACAGCATGTGATGTCTTATGAAATACATCTCTCCATCACATTGACTGCGCTTAAATTTTCCTGTGACCATGATGTCATTATTTATGATTATGATGTGTCATTTAATCACAGACTGAAAGTGGAAAGAGTGAAACGTCCCAGCAACAGCGATGGTCATGTAGATATGGGACCTAGGTTTCAAGTCTCATTTGAAAGACTCTTGGGATGGAAATACTACGGAAGTAGTTTTCGCGGCTAGGGCGGGGATTGAAGCTACAACCTCTGTAGCCGATTTCACCAACATTGCAAAGTATACTTTTCTAGCAAAATATACTTTAGAGGGAGAAATTTTCAATTTAATGATAAATTTATTATTTTCTTATTTCTAAAAACAATACCCATGTCTGATAAATGTAATAGTCCGATATATATAACATGGAATGGTCTATTCCCGATACTTCGTGATGAAAGGGTTAAGAGCAGTAGTCTATTTCACCAACATTGCAAAGTATACTTTCCTAGCAAAGTATACTTTGAGGGAGAAAGTTTCAATTTTTGGATAAATTTATTATTTTTTATTATACTGAATTTATTACATTATCACAGCCAATTTGGCTGTGATAATGTAATAAAGTCAGTATAATATTTCTGCATACTTTTAATCATCAAATATATGCAGTGGTTAGTTCTATATGATATAATGCATTTCAGGAAAAATAAATGATTACTCCCTCAAAGTATACTTTGCTAGAAAAGTATACTTTGCAATGTTGGTGAAATCGGCTACAGATGATTGATAAGACACAATGGCCATACCTTAATTTCTTCCGTCTTCATATTGTCCAGGAGATATCGCAGGAGTTCATGACTGTCCTGCTGCTGAGCACCTTTGAAGCGCGGAGCTCTGAAAATGGAGACGTCACGGACTGTAACTCACGATGGGCAAAACATGCGTGTCTCCGTGGTATGGGTAGCTCAGTCGCTAGGCTGTGTCGGTTGTGATATGTGTGAACGATGGTTGCACTATGAATGCATAGGGTGATATGCGGCTCCGACTGGAGAAATGGGACTTATGGGTTTTGTGAACAGTGTAGCTCCTAGTAATGTAGAGCATTCCTGCAGCAGGATAAGGACGTATACAGTTTATTCGAAGCAGGACAATTGTTTCATTGACTCATTCATGATCAGTGTAGATCCTGATCAGACTGCGCGGATGCGCAGGCTGATCTGGATCTGCGCTGGTCGCAAATACCATAAGCCCCATTTCTTCAGTCACAGCCACATATCGTGACAAGACTGACATTAATCTTGGTCTACAGACAAAACATGGAGCTGCTATATGTGCCGCCAAATCGAGGAATAAACTCTTTTAATATTGGTAATATTTTATATAGATAAAATTGTCATAAAGTGATGTGTATTGTGCTGACGCATAGCTGACTTCATACATTTTAGCCACAAATCATTTTCACACAGCAAGCTATGAATACGTGTCATGTCATGACACAGACACCTAATTCTCATACCAGTATGCATGTACTTAAATATATTTGTTTGTTTGTGTGTTGGGGTTTAACAGCCTATCAACAGCTATGGTCATTTAAGGCCGAGTCAATGGGTTTAGTACTAAATCACATATATTACCTGTACAAGTACATATACATTTTCAAGTACATGTACAAATGGGGGAAAATCCCAAAATCAGAACTGAATATTTACGATAAAAATATATATATATAATCAGAATAATCTTGATCTGATGCCAGGTCCTCACCACACCAGAATCACTTGGCCCCTCCTAAAAGCAGTAGGATCAGTATTAATCTTACTACTTTTATAATGGGCAAAACCCCAATGCAACTCCCAGGTAACAAAAGAGCCAAATATAAAAACGTACCCGAGGGCCAAACCAGGCAAATCATGATTCCTGTAAGGAGGAACCCCTACCGTTAATTTACACCTTCAATTTTGCCCGACCAACCACCCACTTTACTTAAATATAATACATGTATACAGCTAGCTGTGATAAATAAACCTGCATTTATAAGTGGCCAGTTTAGCCTCGCCTAATGAATCCTCAGCGACAAAAGAAACTGTATAGTTTTTAAAAGAGCACAACTATATACTGATATATTTTTTCGAACACGTAGCAGCTGAAATAGAGAATGGTATAAACAAGAAAATGTGGCCTATAGTAACAAGAATGCCCACGGTGGCAGATTGGAGAAACTGCGGCAAAGTTAAGTAACCAAAAGTGATAAGTATTCAAAGCACAGTTGTGAAGGTCAAATGGTGAAGGTCATATTAAGGGCAGCATGATTGTGTGACATTTGTGCACATGTACGATGTAGTGAAATAATAAAATAATACTTCAAGGGATATAGAAGATATGACAGAATTGAGAAACAGATCAAGGTCATATTACGGGCAGCATGGATGTGACATTTGTCCACAGGTTTGATATCAAGGGATAAAGAAGTTATGACAGAATTGAGAAACTGTGGTATACTTATCAATGTATGAAAAAGTTTAATGTTGTCAAGGTCAAAAGGTAAATGTCATATTAAGGGCAGCATGGATGTGTGGCATTTGTCCACAGGTATACTGTGTTAAAATATTTAAGTAATCCTTCAAGGAACATAGACGTTATGACAGAATTGAGAAACTCCGGCGAACTGCTTAATGTGCCGGACACACGGACGGACACACAGTCCAAACAGTATATGCCTCCGGATCTACATAGTCCGGGGGCATAAAAATCATCCATAAGAGATTTCAATGTATACCAGGCATATATACAATTAAAGGTGTGTCTGCACGCTTTGTAACCGTGAACAGATACTATCAGTTTATCACCAGAGATAAACTAGATTGGTCAGTAAGCGAGGCTTACGGAATACCCCCCGCGTGGGCCCAGGTACCCCTAAAATATGTAAAAATTTCCAAGTGTGTGGGCTTGTGACCTTGACTCTGGGATTAGCGCGAGCGGCATAAACGTGAATTTGTCACAGGGTGGTAGAGGTCCATTGGAGCAATGAGTGCGTGAAATGTGAAGCAGATCCGAGCAAAGAAATAGTTATAACCGATTTCTCTGATGTTAAGTTTTGTAAAGAGACTACCGTATAACCTCGAATTAACGCCTCCGGAGGCGTTACATTTTACAAAAGGGGGGCGTTTATTAGCCAGTAAAAAAAAAATAAAAAAATAAATTACCAAGGACCGCCAATTTCAAACACAAATAAGGATTTAAGGATTATTTGTGTTTGAAATTGGCGGTCATTGGTATTTTTATTACTTTTTTTTAATTTGGGGGGGAGGGGGGGGGGGGGGGGGGGGGGGGGGGGGGGGGGGGGGGGGGGTGGCGTTTATTAGGATGGGGGCGTTAATTCGAGGTTATACGGTATGTATGTGATGTTGACCTCGAGATCAGCGGGGATTTGTCACAGCATATGAAATATTAAGAATTTTCAATGAAAGAAATAGAAGTTATAACATATTTCTCTGATGTTAAGTTTTGTAAAGACACTAAGTATGTGACCTTGACCTTGGGATCAGCGGGGGTTGGACAGTCGTAGATTTGTCACAGCATGATAGTACAACCTTAGAAGAATGCACAAGTGAAATAATAAGAATTTTCAATGAAGGAAATAGAAGTTATAACTTATTTCTCTGATGTTAAGTTTTGTAAAGAGACTAAGTATTTGACCGTGACCTTGGGATCAGCAGGGGTTGGACGGTCGTGGATTTGGCACAGCATGGTAGTAGAGCCTTACAGGAATGCATGTGTGAAATATTAAGCATTTTAGATGAAGGAAATAGAAGTTAGAACAATATTTCTCTGATGTTAAGTTTTGTAAAGAGACTAAGTATTTGACCTTGACCTTGGTATCAGCGGGGGTTGGATGGTCGTGGATTTGGCACATCATGGTAGTAGAGCCTTACAGGAATGCATGTGTGAAATATTAAGCATTTTAAATGAAGGAAATAGAAGTTATAACAATATTTCTCTGATGTTAAGTTTTGTAAAGAGACTAAGTATTTGACCTTGACCTTGGGATCTGCGGGGGTTGGACGGTCGTGGATTTGGCACAGCATGGTAGTAGAGCCTTACAGGAATGCATGTGTGAAATATTAAGCATTTTAGATGAAGGAAATAGAAGTTATAACAATATTTCTCTGATGTTAAGTTTACGGACTAAGTATTTGACCTTGACCTTGGGATCTGCGGGGGTTGGACGGTCGTGGATTTGGCACAGCATGGTAGTAGAGCCTTACAGGAATGCATGTGTGAAATATCAAGCATTTTAGAAGAAGGAAATAGAAGTTATAACAATATTTCTCTGATGTTAAGTTTACGGACGCACGGACGGACAACCTGACTCCAGTATACCCCCCCACAACTCGTTACGGGGGGTATAAATAGCAGTGAAACCAAGCAATATTATTCATTTCTAACAGCCTGTCAACAGCCATGGTTATTTTAAGCTGGGTTAACAACGTCAAATCACATATTTCACTGGTCTAGACGGGGAAAACCAATCATGGCCGCGACCCGCATGTCGAGCCCAACGAGACATTTGATGGTATTTTTAAAAACTTTAACGCAGATTTCGGATGAACGGACGGACGGACAGACGGACGGACGCACCTACGAATGGATACTTGTTGGGTTTTTACTGTATAAAAAATACCCAATACTAACCCTAACCCTACCCAATAAGACCCCTAAAAAGCTTGTCCAACACACGAGAGGGCATATGTACCCAACAAGTGCCCTCTCGTGTGCCCGGATGGACGGACACCCGGACGTCATTGTGATCACTATGTTTCGCTTTCCGCAAGCGGGCTCGACAAAAATGTAACCACTGAGGTTTTCCGGGTGTCCGGTTTTAGTGAGGTCCTACAGCAGATCAAGCAAAACATTTACTTACTTTTTACAGACCTGTCCGAACAGAGCACTGGGGTTGATGATGTTGGAGCGGGCGTTGTAGTTCATGTCATGGAGAAACAGAACCAGGGAGTGGGTCAGTGGCCCAGGGTCACTCAGGGAGATCTCAATAGAAGGCTGAAACCACATAGGCCACATTGCATATATAACGTTTACAGCTGTTACATACCAGTCTACCAGTCTAGTGTCATTTGATATAAGTTTACCAGGCAAGACTAGGAATTCCTACCGTTTCCGAGCTGAGTCTAATAATCGTGTTATTAGTTTAAACAATATTTATTTCAAGTTATGGCAAGTGAGATATATATACATACAATTGAGAACAGGATTAGACAACAATTCCGCCATGGAAGCAGTATTGCGCCTGCCGAGGCATTTGACCGTGTTGTGAAAAAACAATAACTTTAACGCATTTGCCTTACAAAAAACTGGACGACGCGGACGATGACGACGACGCGGACGACGGAAAAGCGCCAACTATAGTCACGCCTCTGCTAAAGCAGGCGCGACAAAAACAAGCTTTTACACTTATGTGAATTCTTCTCCTGGAGAATATCAGTTTTACAATATGGCTAAGGAACACATTGGTGAAAAATGGAAACATTGTTTGGACAAACCAAAAATGTATATATCAAAATGAATGCGTCGCACCATGATGGAAGCGCATGTTGAGACGTCACACTTATGCTGAACAATTGCGATCAGAAGGGACTGAGCTAAAACGCAGACCGCTTTATCATGGTGCACAACATTGGTATTTATAAGAGAATGTGAAGACATAGGCAAGGTCAACACCGCCAGACTGAAGGCTGAAATTGTGTCCAACGTATCCATTTAAGCACTGGTAATATGAAAACATACTTCATCAAAAGTTAACTAAACGCTGAATGGTTACTTGGACCCGGCTCCTACTAGCCGTATACAGGCGGAGTACGTGCCAATTAATACATGTATATGAACAAAATACTGAATGTTCCGAGACACATACGAACTCCATACTACGTCTGCGTATTAATGAAACACACATTCATTCAAGGGTCGATCTACTTAATATAAATATAAAGGATCGTAACACATCAATTCGCTGCCAAGCTTTGTTTATGTACGAGGATATGTGTGGATTCTACTTACTGTCGTCTGATAGAGTAAGACCCAAATGTTTATGTCCTTTAAATGTATTAACCCTTAGACCGCTACTCACAGCAATTGTCGTCTGCTGTTGCTTTTATATCTTGCCTTATTTCTCAATAAAAACATGTATTGACAGCACTTCAGAATCATTTCCAATCGAAATGATTCTAAAGTGCTGTCAAAGCATGTTGTAAATTATTCTAAAGTGCTGTCAAAGCATGTTTTTGATGATACAAATGGAAAATAAAAATAAACAGCAGACGACAAAAAAATTAAGATAGCGGCCTAAGGGTTAAGAGTTTGGCCATTCATCAAGAGATTGCGATGTTCTCGTTTATTCAGCTTCCTTGAGAAGACCATGGTCTCAGTCTCTGAAGGGTTGAATTTTACTACCGTATCCATTTTATAGACCACTGGTGAATAGATTCTATATCGTAGTTTAATGTTGCATGTGAGGCTGGCGGGTCGTGTTGTTAATATACAGTAGGCTGGTATTCTATGTATCAGGTAACGTTTTATGCTCGCCAATGATCAATTTTTAACTACATGTAGTTGTCGTTTAAAAGAACGTAGACTTCTTTATGTTGTGTCATTACACCGACATCATTCGGTAATGTCATGTGACACTGTATAACCAATAAAACGTCTGTTTTCAATTCGCTATAACGCAGATATTCTCGTATCAGGTAAATACCCGATACAACATTATGTTATCAGTCGGTACCTATTTGGACACAAATGGGTACACAAAGACTTTAACATAGACGGACAGACGGAATTACGAAAACTATATACCCCTCGACATACTTTGTATGCCTGGGGTATAATCATAAATACTAGAGTTTGAACTGTATTTAATTCGCTGGAAGCCCAATATATGGCAATAAAATATAAATTATTTTAACAGTTTTTGAGAAATTAGGTAATTTTCAACATGCCCAGCCAGACAAGTTGCTTAGACCAGCAGCTGTTTTGACTTGTCTCAGGCAATGTTTTTGTTAAATGTTAACCAAAAGGCGAAAGTGACAAGTGACATATCACATCTGTCCTAAGAAAATGCCATCGCTAGCGATTGTCTCACCCATGGAGGTCAAAGTCACCCAAATGACGCTGGGTGGATATCCATTAGAAGACATTGATGAAGTTTATTAATGATCTGACTAACGGATCAGTAGCCTATTTCACCAACATTGCAAAGTATACTTTTCTAGCAAAGTATACTTTGAGGGAGCAATTTTCAATTTTAGGATAAATTTATTAATTTTTATTATACTGAATTTATTACATTATCACAGCCAAAATGGCTGTGATAATGTAATAAATCCAGTATAATAATTGTGCATACTTGTAATCATCCAATATATGCAGTCGTTAGTTCTATATGAAATAATGCATTTCAGGAAAAATAAATGATTACTCCCTCAAAGTATACTTTGGTAGAAAAGTATACTTTGTAATGTTGGTGAAATGGGCTACAGGTGATATTCAGCATATGGATGTACTTCCAAAATGGTTGACACCCACGACATCGTCTACGTCAGAATTGTGACCGCTATGTCTCACTTTCCACTACTGTGGGTGAAACAAAAGCACACAAGGAGAGTGCAAAGTGAATGGGTTTAACGTCCCAGCAACAGCTAAGGTCATATAGAGACGGAACCACAGTTTAAAGTGTCATCATCCGACAGACCAGTGGGATGGAAATAATATAAAAGTATTTTTGATGCCTAAGGTGAGGTTTGAACCAACAACCTCCAGAGTGGAAGTCAGGGGCCCCGTTTCACTAAACTTCGTAAGACTAAAATGTTCGTAAGTGCAAATCTCGGATCGTCTGGAAATTTCAATTGACGGATTTACATTTTTTGAGCATAGGCTGCATATGCATAATAAATGTAAATCATATAATTATTTACAAGAAAACATTGTTAATGTGCAATTTACAGACTATCATAATTTTGCACTTACGAACATGTTAGTCGTACGAAGTTTAGTGAAACGGACCCCCTGGTGTTTTAACTACTAGGCCACAAGCCATCCCTACACAAGGAGAGAGGTCAGTCAGTCAGTCAGTCAGACACTCACAAGGTCTTTGAGCCTGTAGCTGTTACAGTCGTTGTCGGCCTCGTCACTGGAGCTGGAGGCCTCGCCGTCGGAGCCGCCGAGGAGGAGGTCCTTGCCCCACAGCATCAATCCCCGGCCCTTCTTGCGCTCGCCCAGCAGGTTCTCTAGGCTGTACGTCTGGATGAGGTTCTGCATCACCGCGTTGAAGAAGCATGTGTTCCCCAGGTTACTCAGGCCCTGGATAGGATACGTAGTGAAATAGATGTTTAACCCTTACAATGCTGAATTAAATTGTGTCGTCTGCTGTTTTTTATGTTCCAGCAAAACACGGAAATTTCTAATTCAGTGACCTTGACCTTTGGGGTTAGCGGGCACCAAGGGCTTTCTGTAGAATGATGCAGGATGTTGTTACAAATGCATGTATGGCATATTAAAGCATAAACTGAGCGTTAACTTTTCCAAACACGACACAAACATTTCTAAGTCAGTGACCTTGACCTTTGGCGTTAGCGGGCACCATGGGCTTTCTGTAGAATGATGCGGGATATTGTTACAAATGCATGTATTAAAGCATAAACTGAGCGTTAACTTTTCCAAACACGGAAATTTCTAAGTCAGCGACCTTGACCTTTGGGGTTTGCGGGCGCCATGGGCTTTCTGTAGAATGATGCGGGATGTTGTTACAAATGCATGTATGGAATATTAAAGCATAAACTGAGCGCTAACTTTTCCAAACACGGAAATTTCTAAGTCAGCGACCTTGACCTTTGGGGTTTGCGGGCACCATGGGCTTTCTGTAGAATGATGCGGGATGTTGTTACAAATGCATGTATGGAATATTAAAGCATAAACTGAGCGTTAACTTTTGCAAACACCAAAATTTCTAATTCAGTGACCTTGACCTTTGGGGTTAGCGGGCACCATGGGCTTTCTGTAGAATGATGCGGGATGTTGTTACAAATGCATGTATGGAATATAAAGCATAAACTGAGCATTAACTTGTCCAAACACGAACATTTCTAAGTCAGTGACCTTGACCTTTGGGGTTAGCGGGCACCATGGGCTTTCTGTAGAATGATGCGGGATGTTGTTACAAATGCATGTATGGAATATCAAAGCATAAACTGAGCGTTAACTTTTCCAAACACAGAAATTTCTAAGTCAGTGACCTTGACCTTTGGTGTTAGCGGGCACCATGGGCTTTCTGTAGAATGATACAGGATGTTGTTACAAATGCATGTATGGAATATTAAAGCATAAACTGAGCGTTAACTTTTCCAAACACAGAAATTTCTATGTCAGTGACCTTGACCTTTGGGGTTAGCGGGCACCATGGGCTTTCTGTAGAATGATGCGGATTGTTGTTACAAATGCATGAATGGAATATTAAAGCATTCCATTGTGGGAAACAGAAGTTACAATGAATTAACCTGAGCGTTAAGTTTTAGAAACAGAGCTAAACGCAAAAACTTAACGTTGAATGCATGTGAAAAGTAAGTCAATGAACCATGAAAACTAGGTCAAGGTCACATGGGCTCCCTCTGTGTGAGATGGTTACATCACAGTGTTGATGTATACCGAAGCATTCCATCAAGGGAAACAGCGTTAAACCGAGCGTTAACTTTTCCAAACACGGAAATTTACAAGTCACTGACCTTGACCTTTGGGGTTAGCGGGCACCATGGGATTTATGTAGAATGATGCGAGATGTTTTTACAAATGTGAAAAGTAGGTCAATGAACCATGAAAAGTAGGTCAAGGTCACATGGGCTCCCTCTGTGTGAGATGGTTACACCACAGTGTTGATGTATACCAAGTATGGAGGTCGTAGGAGTTATAGTTTTCTGAAAACTGAGCTAAAAACAAAAACTTAACGTGAAATGTTGACGCCGCCGACGACGGAAAAACTATGCATATGTCCCGCTTCTGCTAAAGCAGGCGGGACAAAAAATCAGACGGGTACATTTTAGTTCAAAAGCACAAAATAAATCTATTAATTCTTTCTTCACTATCCGTTACTAACTCTGTGTGCATTATCCGACACCTATTGTCGTTAACCCTTCTTACGCTGTTGACGGAAATTGCCGTCTGCTGTTTTTTATTTTTGCTTTAATCTTAACAAAAAACTGGTTTTGACTGGAGACGATTCTCATGTGCTGTCAAAACCAGGTTTTTGTAGAGAAAAATTGAAAATAAAACATTTCCAGCAGACGACAACATTTAATTCAGCGTAGTAGTGAGTGAGTGAGTGAATAGGGTTTAACGTCCGCTTTTCTGACATAGAGGTACAAGCCTCAGGGAGTCTACACGCAGATGGGTCAACGGGGTCGTGTCCCGTATCCACCTGTCCGAGGGGGGTAAATCCCAACTTCAGAACTCAATATTTACAATCAAAATATATATTCAGTCTTGGAATTAGAACAACCTGATCTGGTGCCAGGCCCTCGCCACACCAGCATCATTTATCCCATTCCCTAAAAGTAATAGGATTAGCGCTAATCTTACTTTTATATATGGGGCATAGCCTGACTCAACTCTCAGATACAAGAAAGCCAAAAATGTACAGGAGGGCCAAATCCGGTATAGTGGGTTCCGGAAAGTATGAACCCAATCGTTAAGCCAGTTTAGTCGCCTTTTACGACAAGCAATGGCTACTGCAGCACTATTCTCAGGATCAGTTGATCCCGCCCCGGTGCCTGCACGGGGCAATTCAGCGTAGTAAGGGTTAAGCATTCAACCCATAAGGATCTAACATTGACTCTGTGAATGCTAAGTTTTGGACTATTCTATTGTTCAGTAAAGAGGAAATGTTTGGATTGAACCCATGACCTCCAGTGTAAGTCCAATGCTGTACCACTCGAAGAACACATCCCTCCTCCACAATAGAAGCTAGAAAGGTGAAAATGTTTAACGTCACATAGCCTTCAGAGCTCCAGGTAAGATGTGTATTTGCTTAAATACCCAATTAAAATTGCCAAAAACCCAATTGAAATCAGAAGTCGCAAAATGCAATAAAAAATTTATGGTACCTTTATCATGATGCAGAAAACAATAAACAGACCACAAATATAGCATATTTTTCTTATTTTCCACGAAAACACATCTTGGTATTTCATTAGAATTTCATTAGAATACCAAGACATGTTTTCATTTCGAAGCAAACTATTCAATTATTGCTGTCTGTTGATGTGTAAACAGTAGTGTGTTTTTATTTTACCCAATTAAAATTTTGAAATACCCAATTGCTTCAGAATTGATGGAGTGACAATACACAATTACTAATTCCTTATCTGGCTGGAGACCTGGCCTTGTTTCTTACAAAATCACTAAACTTGTTTGATAAACACCATATTAAATCACCATCCTTTTTTTTTTTTTTATCTTATATTTAAGGGTAGGAATTGGCTCGAGGACCTTCCAAACCCGGGCATTTGAACCCAAAAGTGGCAGGTCAATGACCGTTGGCCCGTTAGTTTCCGAATTTACTAATATCTGCCATACAGTCGAAATATGTGCATTAAATGAAGGAGGCAATGAGGCGGTTAATTTAACCTAGCTAGTTCATTCTCCTATCTCTCGAAGCCGGTATGTAAGACCGTGAAAAAGGCTGAGTGTGAGTGCATGTGATATATGGAGACTCAGCCGTAACAGTGTTATCCTATATAATGATGATATTTGACGATTGGTCAGGGCATAACATATCAGGCCGGGAATGATCGATATTTGGTTATGCAAAGTATGATGTAATATGTTTTTGGGCCCAGCTACTGTCGTTTCGCGGCTTATCGTTATATACGATTTGCTATTATTCGAGTTCAGGTATGGCGTTTATCTGTTACTATTTGGTTATATGACAATGTGTTTCAAATATTCTGAAGACGAAATAAAAAGAGAAGATAATACACGGCGGTATAGCAATTGCCCATATATTAGTGAGTGGCCCATACCATACCGCCGGTCATGGTCCAACATGTTAAATTTGATTTCAGACGATGCATATTACAGTCAAATAATTGTTTAATACAAGAAAACATTGTTAATGTGAAATTTACAGACTTACTACCATAATTCGTAATTGTAAGCATATGAAGTTTAGTGAAACGGCCCAGCATGATAATCAAACACAGGTCATAAGAAATAAGCACAGTGATGCCTGGCCATCAACAAATTTTCCGATAAAAGTAATTTTTTACAATATCAGCAGGGGCTGTGGTCTGATCACGCAATTAGAGGAGCCATCCTGATAATTCCATCCCAGATGCCACTCATGGGATCAGTAGCCGATTTCATCAACATTGCAAAGTATACTTTACTAGCAAAGTATACTTTGAGGGAGTAATCATTTATTTTTCCTGAAATGCATTATTTCATATAGAACTAACAAATGCATATATTTCATGATTAAAAGTATGCAGAATTATTATACTGAATTTATTACATCATTGGCTGTGATAATGTAATAACAAATTCAGTACAATAAAAATTAATAAATTTATCATAAAATTGAAAATTTTACCCTCAAAGTATACTTTGCTACTAAAGTATACTTTGCAATGTTGATGAAATAGGATACAGAGCTCCAGATAAGCTTTGTGTCTAAAGCGTACTATACCCCCGATTTCAAAATCATTGCATATTTTACTTTTACAAATGGATTATTGATTTTCTTCATTACTAAATAGGGAACAAATGATAAAACTAGAAATGTGGCCTGTCGGCACACGATTGCCCCCGCACGCAGCAAAAGAACCGAGGGCACATTTGAAAACATGACCTTGACCCTGCGCTTGGCGAGGGCGGGACAAATGTGGATTAGTCACAGGACGGTAGAGGACCATTGGAACAATGTGTGTGTGAAATGTGAAGCAGATCCGAGCAAGGAAACAGAAATTATAAGCCATTTACCCAAGCGTAAAGGTTTTGAATGCACCAAGTCTGTGACCTTGACCCTGGGCTTGGCAGGGGCGGGACGAATGTGGATTTGTCACAGGGCGGTAGAGGACCATTGGAGTAATACATGTGTGAAATATGAAGCAGATCCGAGCAAGGAAAATTATAAGCCATTTACCCCAGCGTTAAGGTTTCAGTATGTACGGACGCCGGTAACACTACATATATATGCCTCCCTCACCATTCGGTGGTGGGGGCATAAAAAATTTAATGCAAACTTCTTGACAATGGACATGAAAGCCGCATGGGTGGGCTATAGAATGAAAATATGGATGATGATAAAGAAGTATATGAAGTTTCAAGTCAATCTGACTTACAGTTGCAGAGACAATCGGTACTCGAAAATGCAAATCTTACGGAACAATCTTTCGAAAACAATACTTCGTATACCGGGAGTATAAATATTGGCAAGATAAGCACAGGCGATAGTGTAACACCAGAGATGGCACATGCTGAGCTTCTGCATGCTTTAACCCATTGAAGTATATGAATACAACACAATTGTACTGAAAAAAATATGATTATTTTGGTTATTTCTCCATAAAAATACATATTGTTACCACTAATTTGAACCGTCTTGTCAAGACGGTTCATATGAGTGGTAGCAACATATATTTTTGAACAGAAATCAAAAAAAAAGTGGGGGAAAGAATTATCAAAATGTTCATACTACTATAATTATATCTGACCCACAACGAGTTAAATTGTTGATATGACGTCGGGTTGAAATACCTTGACTTTGGTCTGGAATTGGTAAAACACATGCAATCTTTTTGAGGTGATCCATACACTCGGCCAGCTTTTTATGTCTATCTGGATGTAGTTCAACATCACAGTCGTAGCACCTACAACATATGGAAAATGGGTTTATTGACTGAAAAAATGGGTTTAATGACTGTGAAAAATTAGTTTACCGACTGTGAAAAATGGATTTCCTGACTGCGAAAAATGGGTTTCTGACTGTGTAAAATGGGTTTACATATTGCGAAAAATGGGTTTACTGACTGTGAAAAATTGGGTTTATTGACTGAATAGGAGGTTACGACTGTGAAAAAAAGATTTATAAATTGAATGTGAAAAAGTTTATCACATCACCCGACCTCATCTCACAAAAGAAATCAGTAACACTGATGGCAGATGTAACCCTCAAAAGAAAAACTTTAACGCAAATTTCTAAGTCATTTTAGCTGGACCGTGAGGACAGGGGCCACATGGGTGGGCTATAGAATAAAAATATCAATGATGACAAATAAGTACAAAGTTTCAAGACAATCTGACTTCTGGTTACAGAGATAGTAGGTAGCTGAAAATATTAACGCAAATCTTGGACAAGCAGACCGACAGGGAGGCAACTATATTCACCATGAAAGAAACGTTACTGCTTTTGCCGGTAACTCACCAAGCCGTCCAGGAGGTTGTATTGATGACAATGTTGTGCTGGGGCGACCTTGTCGTCTCGTAATGTTTCAGGGAATGTTTACCGTCCGAGTTGCGGCCACAGCCCTGGTTGCCGCAATATAGACACACCCACAGCACGGGCTCGGAAAGGTCAAGGAGGTCGCTACCGGTGGCGCCCTCTAGGTCGTCCAGAGTTTTCTCCACCTTCTTGGAACTTGCTTCCTTCGTACAACTCTGCAAGGAAATACCAATATGAGACGAGCCATGTGATCTTGTATCTAACTACAGCAAGTGAGCCGGCTGCCGTCTGAACTGACAAACAAAAACTATAACGCAAATTTTACGGGCGGATAGAAATACGAAAACTATATACCGCTTGACATACTTTGTATGCCGGGGGAATAATGAGATGTGCGATTTTCATGAAAAATATACCCAGAAACTACAATATTTTTCGTAAATAATGTCGAAACTTAATGAAATGTTAATAGCAAATGCAGCATTCTATGCCACATTTGCTTCAAACATTTTGTCAACTTTTGAAATTGTTGACGAAAAATTTTGTTAATGACTTCAAAAGTTGACGAAATGTTCATAGCTAATGCGGAATTCTACTCCTCATTTTTCCTATGAACAATTAGTCAACGTACGACGGCATTGATGGAAAATCATTCAGTCAGTAAAACACCTGCCATGTGTCTAACCAACATAATAGCTTCTTATTAGGCTGCTGGAATGCAAGGTACCATCAGGAACCTGGGGGCCGTTTCACTAAACTTTGTACGACTAAAATGTTCGTAAGTGCAAAATTATGATAGTCTGTAAATTTCACATTAACAATGTTTTCTTGTAAACAATTATTGGATTTACATTTATTGAGCATATATGCAGCCTATGCTCAATATTATAAATGTAAATCCATCAATTGATATTTCCAGACGATCCTAAATTTGCACTTACGAACATTTTAGTCGTAACAAGTTGAGTGAAACAGCCCCCTGGCTGGCCACAAACGCCCCGTTTCTCCAGTCACAGCCACATATAAGACACGCCATGTGAGTTTGTTCCTTCGGACATCTGTGTAATTTCATCATGAAATACGTTTACAAAATTTACAATATTTTCATAAATGTCAAAAGTTGAATTGATGCGGAATTGTATGCGGATGAACAGGCTGATCTGGATCTACACAGGTCGCAAAACCCACAAGCCACATTTCTCCAGTCACAGCCACATATATGTGGCTTTTATTGGAGCTCTTACAAAAGTGAAAATAATTAACATCCCAGCAACAGTTAAGGCCATGGACACAGCTAGGTGCTGAAAAAATGCATGACACGGTCTTCTAGTTATCCCATCGCCGATAGGCAAGAGGGGATATAGCGTTAGTCCATGTACACACGTTAGTAACACCTTTCATTTTTCAATAACTCATGAACCGCTTCACCAATTTTGATAATATTTGGCCACAATGTGTGTCTAGGGATGGTGCTAGGCTGATCTGGATATACACTGGTTGCAAAACCCATTTAGGCTAACCCTTACAACCCTACAGACCATAAAGCAAACACTGTAGATCCCGATAAGCCAGCTCGTTGTGAGCCATCTCATCAGGATCTACAGTGTCTGCCATTAATTTTAAGATTTTGAAACAATACCACTTTTTTTAATTAATGGAATAGTCCAAAATACACACGGAACACATCATGGTATTTATTTAGGGGTGAAAGGGTTAACTAGGTTGGAGCTACTGGTGGTACTCCAGGGCTCCAGATAAGCTGCGTATTGGCTTAAATACCCAATTAAAATTGCCAAAAACCCAATTGAAATCAGAAGTAGCGAGTATCAAAAAGCAATAACCTTTATCATACTACAGACACAGGTGGAAGACTCGGACCTATGACACAAAAAAAATGCCTATTAAAAAAAATCCCATTACCCCACCCACTTGGTCTCGTACAGTACCATATGCTAATATAAAGGTGAGCATAAATAGGGCCATTATAGAAAAAGCCCTCTCTTTTCCGGCTCGCACAAACACAATAAACATCGATTAAATGTATGACTTCTGTCTCTGGCAATCGATAAAGGTATTAGGTGTGTGAATATACTCACTTCAAATCGCTGTTTCAAGTATTTATTGAGTTATTCGCGTTTTGATTACCCCATCCAAAGCGAAAGTTGCGTGTACGAAAGAATCTCACACAGAAGAATCGGAGGCCGTCCGGCTGGATTATCGGTCATATTTGGCCGATAGCTGATCGCCAGCTCAAACTAAAGTCGTGCACCATGATCATATACATTAGAGACTCCAACCATACAAAGTTCGTCCAATTGTGATCGTTCGCCGATCTAAAAAACACTTTTTTCTATAATTTCGTTCATTATCTGGAACTGGGTCAATGCACTATCTTCCATAATACAACCACCGAAGCATCTATGTAAGAACATCTCTGATTGGTTAAACCTAAAAATAGATGCGAGGACTTTCCCTTTTCAGGGTTTCCGGAAGACATAATCTGATAGTACGCGAATCATGAATGAAAGTCAATAAAATTAGAAAAAAGTGTTTTTTAGATCGGCGAACGATCACAATTGGACGAACTTTGTATGGTTGGAATCTCTAATGTATATGATCATGGTGCAGGACTTTAGTTTGAGCTGGCGATCAGCTATCGGCCAAATATGACCGATAATCCAACCGGACGGCCTCCGATTCTGTGTGAGATTCTTTCGTACACGCAAATTTCGCTTTGGATGGGGTATACAAAATGCGAATAACTGAATAAATGCTGGAAACAGCGATTTGAAGTGAGTATATTCACACACCTAATACCTTTATCAATTGCCAGAGACAGAAGTCATACATTTAATCGATGTTTATTGTGTTTGTGCGAGCCGGAAAAGAGAGGGCTTTTTCTATAATGGCCCTATTTATGCTCACCTTTATATTAGCATATGGTACTGTACGAGACCAAGTGGGTGGGGTAATGGGATTTTTTTTAATAGGCATTTTTTTTGTGTCATAGGTCCGAGTCTTCCACCTGTGACTACAGACAACAATAACCAGACCACAAATATAGCATATATTTTTCTTATTTTCAATGAAAACAAATCTTGGTATTTCACCAGAATTGTCTCCAAGGAGACAATTCTAATGAAATGCCAAGACATGTTTTCAGTTTGAAGCAAACCATTCAATAATTGCTGTCTGTTGTGTGATTATTTTACCCAATTAAAAGTTTGAAATACACAATTGTTTCAGAAATGACAATACTCACTTACTAATTCCTTATCTGGAGCCTGGTACTCAAATAGCCATTTGGCTACTAATAGTTCAGAGATTGATATTTTGGCTACTCAAAATTTCAGAAATTATTTGAAAAAGAACAACGTTTTTACACATATTGGAGCAAATGAAAAATAGTATTAATCTTTTTTTCACATTATCAGTTCTGCTTAGTAATTACAAATTTCTAGTACCATGCTAGTTTATATGGGAAAAAGGGTTAAAGGTACATTCTCACTCTGTAGGCACCAAATGTTCTTTATAGGAATTAAATATGTGTATAATTGTGTTACTATTCCACCAGCTCTAAAACTTACGAATGTCCGCTATACAGATATCATTATTTATTTTACTGATAGTGACTCGCGGTGGTATCAGGCTATTTTCATATGCAGATGAGGCATGATATTTGTTAGTTATTTATACTCATTAAATGCGTCACCTGAAAAAATAATATTGTCGACAGATTATAAAGTATGATACAGTCGAACTTCGATGGGTCCGAACAGCCTGCGGGGTTAAGTTTTAGTTCAACCCATCCGTTGTTCGACCCATCGGGATTTTCTACTGTAACCATTTCAGATCTACTAGTTGGTCAGTGTACTAAGTGAAACAAGTCGTCATTACGACGCGTTGTTTCATATAAATGCGCTTACATTTGCATATACGGTTGATTGTCAGTCGTTTATTAACAGAAACAGGCTTTAACTAGAGCAGCATGAGCTGGCATCAACGGTTTGAGCCTCAAACATTGATTTCATGTGTAACTAAGCTTTAGCCCAAGGTGTCATCTATCGGTTGCAAAAAGAATTTCTGAAGTTTTAGAATGAACAGTCCAACATTATTGTGTTCGCATCATCACACCGATGTGGGGCCGGTTAGCTTAGAGGTAGAGCGATGGACTCGGAGCGAGGGATACTGGGTTCGATCCTCAGCCAAAGTTTTAGCTAAAGGACTGAAATATCGACAACAGCAAAAACAATTGAAATCGAATGATAAATAACGAATCCGTTTGCTCTATTTTGAAAACTTGAAAAAATACGTTCATCTTTGACATCGAATAGAGCCGTAAGTAGTCAAGATATAGCTCTGAAAATTATCATATTTCATGCGACTGACACTCGCCTATCACTCTGGCAAGAAATTATGTTGCTGACAGTACTGTACAAATTGGAAAACGTTTGTAAAGACCACCCGTTATCAGCCGAAATTCGGCAAAATCGTTGAAAAGTATGTACATTTTTCAACTTCAAATGCATATAGCTCTTTTATTTGAGCAGATAGCCGAAAACTGTCAGTGAGTTTGAGATAGAGAATTTTGTTAGCTTTCCAAACTGCAAAAAAGAATTCTTGAAATCGGTTGGAAAATAAAGAAGTTATAGGAAGTATGACGTCACTTCCATTTTCGTGGAAAGTAGCATTAAAAGATATCTGAAAATCTCTGAGTCTCTGCTCACACTTGATCCGAATCGGCATGCAAAATTTGAAGTCGATCCGACTAGTGGTTTGGTGTAGATGGAGGGAGCCCGTAAGTCAGCGGATGATTATTTTTCGATAGTTATCGCCCTTACATTGCAGTTTACGCCATTTGTAAATACTACACCTAATAAAACGGAAATTAAATATGTGCAATATTCCGCCAGTGAAGTTTTCGTTTGTTTTTCACCATAGGCCAGGCACAAAGCGGGAAAGTTTTAGCTAAAGGACTGAAATATTGACCGCAGCAAGAAATTTTGAAATCTATTGATAAATAACGAAGCTGACGTCACATCCGTTTGCTCTATTTTGAAAACTTGAAAAAAAGACGTTCATCTTTGACATCCAATAGAACCGGAAGTAGTCAAGATAGAGCTCTGAAAATTATCATCTTTTATGCGCCTAACACTCCCCTATCACACTGGCAAGAAATTATGTTGCTGACATTACTGTAAAAATTGGAAAACGTATGTAAAGACCACCTGTTATCAGCCGAAATGCGGCAAAAATTCGGCAAAATCGTTGAAAAGTATGTACATTTTTCAACTTCAAATGCCAATAGCTCTCTTAGTTGACCAGATAGCCGAGAACTGTCAGCGAGGCCGAGATAGAGAATTTTGTCAGCTTTCCAATGCAAAAAGAATTTTTGAAATCGGTTGGAAAATAAGGAAGTTATTGAAAGTTATAGAAAATATGACGTCACTTCCGGTTTCGTGGAAAGTGGCATTAAGATATTTCTGAAAATCTCTGATTCTCTGCTCACACTTGATCCGAATCGGCATGCAAAATTTGAAGTTGATCCGACCAGCGGTTTGGGCTGTAGACTGAACGGCTGAATAAAAAAAAAAAAAAAAAAAAAAAACCAACGAATACAATAGGTTTTCGGCGCAGCTGAAAGCCGCCTCAAACCTAATAAAATAAATAAAGAAGCAAACTCATGTGTGTTTTTATTTACATAGCCATTATACAGCAATAGAACATGAGAACAACAGAAAATGATTAAGAAATACAATTGGCGGACTTGATTGCCCCGTCCGATACGATCATGTGAAAGCATCTCTGATTTTGTACCTATTGGCATTTGCGTAATTTCATGACAAATATTTATCTAATCAAATATAAATCTTTGTGAGTGAATATGTATTTCCATAAAAATGATGCATGCTTGTAGGATATTACATCGCTCGTCATTACACTGATAAATCAATAGATGCATGCCCAGTCGCCCCATCACTACTTCGGACCCGGAACCACATTCACTGCATATCATAATTTACTATCACATGGAACCCAGTCCCATAAATTACCACTTTAATTAACTAACAACTTCGCCGACATTGGTCAATGCATAATTACCACGTATGCTGGTCACGACTGCCATTATTTTATACGCTCAAATGACCACTTGAGATTTGTTTGACAACCGGTTAACAATAGGTGTGAAAGTCAATCAACTAGTCTGGAGACAATCGTCTGACATGTTCGATTTTTTGTGGTGTTTATAGTGGATTTATACACGACCGGGCGTGACAGCGATTCGAGGCATTGAGGGTTGTTCGACTTTCACAAGTTCGACCTATACCGGGTAGTTTTAACGTATTTATATAGGAATTCTGCCGGGACCTAAAGGCTAGTTCGAGGCAAGCATGGCTGACAAGTTTACCAGGGTTCGACCCATCGAAGTTCGACTGTAATTGCATATGAAAAAATAAATACAGAGAATAAATAGTAATGTCCGTTAACATTTTAACAAAACTACCTGTCTCACTATATTATAACCTACTGAGTGGACATGTACCTGTCTCACTATATTATAACCTACTGAGTGGACATGTACCTGTCTCACTATATTATAACCTACTCAGGGCTGTACAAATTGGCACGCCCGACGCCCGGGACAAGTCGGTTTTAATCTCGGGCAAGTGCCTCTATGCTGGAATTTAGTCCCGGGCAAGTCACTATTTTCTGTTAGAACGTCCCGCCACAAGCCCGTTTTTTGGAACCGGACTGTCATAAACTTAATCCCAAAACTGACCACTTTATCGATCGATAACGCTGCGGGCGTCCTGGCGATTCGCAGCTACTGTGTTACACAGTACCTGTGTATGCAATAAAGTGATATAGCAATCTACAGCGACCCTGATTATATTAATTCAATCGAATTTGAAAGTAATTAGCGAATTAGCGAAAATATTCTACGGCGATCGATGGTTATTGATTTTTTTTCGTCTCACTGCGTCGACAGGCCAAGAGACCTAACTTTAGAGAAATAAATGTATGTTCCTTCACGGGGTGGAAATGGAATTTAAGGTTCTTAATTTAAATTATCGTTTCTACGCGGCATATAAACGAAAAAAAGTGAAATTGAATGGGATGGACATACTATGAAGGTATGTTTGATTCCCAAGGCGATGTTTGAACCCACAACCTCCAGATTGGAAGTCGGTGTTCTAAGCCCTAGGCCACAACCCATACGTTATAAACGAAGGAAAGAAATGCTCCTAACGAGCGACCATACGTACTTAGAATAACAGCTGACGTAACGCGCGGTAAACTGAAATGGCCTACGCGACAATTGACATTTACGTTCCAACAAGATTTTCACGGTGTGTAATCGATCGTATTTCCTCGCCATCATATGAAACCCGACTCGAGAAACACAAATTAAGTTGTGGATTTCTGAATTTGTCAATTGTTTGTACGGTCTAAGAAATCAAACAAATGTGACAATTATTTTACAAAATATTAGAATCGTCTAAGGAGACAATTCTCATGTGTTGCCAAAACATGTTTTATTAAGACATCGGACAAATGTGAAAAGAAAACCCGAATACATTGATATTTCTTTACAAAAACATATTTTGACAACATTTGAGAATCGTCTTAGGAAACGATTCTCATGTGCTGCCAAATCTTGGTTTTATCAAAAAATCAAACAAATGTGAAATTCCACAAGCTAATGCGTAATTATCAATTCATCGGCTATGCGATGACGTGAGCGACTACATAGCGTGGTTTTGGTATGTTTGTTTCCACAGAATTCTAAAGGTCAGTCACACTTTGCACGTGAAACTGGATTAGCGACTGATGATTGTAAACACCATCAGGTGTGCAGCTAGACCGAAAATGATATGTCACAAATGTGCTAATTGGGGATTGGGTACGGCCATATTTCTTTTTTGTTACAATCTCGCGTTTTTTGCGATCTCGATCTCGCCTTCCGCTTTTGGAAATACGATTTGCCCATGCATGTGTAGACAGCATGCGTGTTGGATTTGCGTTCTAGTACGTACATGCATATAAAGCATGCTAGTTCGAATTGCATTCTACGTACGTACATGTAATGTATGCGCAAAACTCAATTTCAACACGCATGCATTCTACACACACATATTACAGGCCCGTAGCCAGACCTGTTTGAAGGGGGGGGGGGTCGTTTCGAAGGCACAAGGGGCCTGGGGTATCTAGGGGGTCCGGCGGCATGCCCCCCCCCACCGGGAAAATTTGAAATATAGGTGGGTGATCTGAAATGCAATTTCCTGCATTCTCCGCAACAGCCGAGCTTCTAACTGTGACCTTCCATACCCGATTTTTATCCTGAAAAATTGGACCTCGAGGCTGGGCGGGGGATGGGGGAGGGGGAGGGGGGGCGGCGGAGGGCGAGGGGGGGCGGGGGCGTCGTCCGACCGGTCCGACCCCCCCCAGGCTACGGGCCTGCATAATGACTTGAACAAACGTATTTCCAAAAGCGGAAGGCGACATTGTGAAAAGGCCGAGGTGAAAACGCGACATCGCGGTCTCGAAAACGCGAGATAGCCAGGCGAAAACGCGAGAATGAATACAATAGAATCTCACGATTTCGCCTCGCGATTTGGTCTCACGTTTTCACGATCTTGTGTATAGGTCGACGATGCAATGCAGTAGCCTAACCAATAACACGTATCGAAATATGTTTTTTTTGGCTCAATAAACGTGTATTGGCATGGCAGCACATTAGAATCGTCTCCTAAGACGAGTATCATTTTTTGTCAAATTATGTTTTTGTTGTCAAGAAATATAGATGTTTGTCCACATGTGTTCTATTTCTTAATAAAAACGTAAAAATGTTTTTGCAGCACATGAGAATCGTCTCCTAAGACAATGTGTACGTGTCCTATTAGGGACATGTGGCAACCTCGCGTTTTCCAGCTTTGGAGACGAAAACGCAAAATTCTATCATATACAATCTCGCGTTTTGCAAACACGCCGCACATGCACATGATGCATGAGCAAAACTAATCCGAATTTTTCAAAAGCGAAAGGCGAGATCGCGAAAACGCGAGACGATTCTCATTATTTTAGGAAACGATTTTTATGTTTTATTATTGTTGATAAATGTGTTTTGAGTATGCACTTGTCGCAACGTTATGTCCGCGGTGGCACAGTGACAAAAGACCACAAGAATAAATATGTACTATACAATGTTTATTATTATAGATATTTAATATAATATGTATATGTGCCAAGTGCTCAATTGTATTATATTTAACAACTATGATAATAGTTTTTGTTTTGGGACAGTTTCGTATAAGAAATCTTACGAGGACAAGTCACTTTTTCAAAATTACTTGCCCTGAAAATTATATTTTCCGGGACAAGTCCGGGCAAGTCACTTTTGTCAAGTCACTTGTCCAGGACAAGTGGCTAAAAAATCAATTTGTACAGCCCTGCTACTGATTGGACATGTACCTGTCTCACTATATTATAACCTACTGAGTGGACATGTACCTGTCTCAATATATTATAACCTACTGAGTGGACATGTACCTTTAACAGAGCTCCAGATAAGCTGCGTATTTGCGTAAATACCCAATTAAAATTGCCAAAAATCCAATTGAAATCAGAAGTATTGAGTATCAAAAAGCAATGCAAAATTTGTGGTATCTTTATCATGCTACAGAAAACAATAATCAAACCACAAATATAGCATATTTTCTTATTTTTCCATGAAAACACATCTTGGTATTTCATTAGAATTGTCTCCAAGGAGACAACTCTAATGAAATACCAAGATTTAGAAGCAAACTATTCAATAAGTGCAGTCTGATGATGTGTAAATGGTAGTGTGATTCTATTTTACACAATTAAAATTTTGAAATACCCAATCGCTTCAGAAATGATGGGAGTGACAATACTCAATTACTAATTCATTATCTGGAGCCCTGCTTTAATAAATATAAGTCACACGGAGTGGGCAAGAAGTGGGTGGAGTGTACTTACGGCACATTCTCCATACACCTGCTTCCCGAGACCCTTCTTCAGACCGCTGAAGTTGATGGACTTGCTTAGATGGTGGCAACCACGTCCTGAAATAACACAATACCAGTAGCCGATTTCATCAACATTGCAAAGTATACTTTTCTAGCAAAGTATACTTTGAGGGAATAATCACTTATTTTCCCCAAAACACATGTTGTCATATAGAACTAACAGCTGCATATAGTTGATGAGTAAAATTAATATGCAGAATTATTATACTGAATTGATTACATTATCACAGCCAAAATGGCTGTGATAATGTAATAAATTCAGTATAATAAAAAATAATATAAATTTCTCCCTCAAAGTATACTTTGCTAGATAAGTATATTTTGCAATGTTGGTGAAATAGGCTACAGGTGTCCGCTTCACTAAATATTGTATTACTAAGAAATTAATAAATGCAAAATTTAAATCTACAACAACATTAGCTTGGATAGGTCGGATAGCCGATGTCGGAAAGTCTCTTGTGGAATTGTTCATATTTAATCATGAACATTCAGGAAGAAAATGGTAGCCTCCTGGCTCTACCGAGACTAAGGACATAAACAAGAACATGTGGCCTGTCGTCACATGAATTGAAGATTGAAGAAACGGTGGCAAAGTTAATAATAAATTTTAATGTGAGAAATAGGTCAAAGTTGTGATGGTCAAAAGGTCAAGGTCATATTAAGGAAAGCATGGATGTGTGGTAGTTGTGCACAAGTATGATGTATTGAAATATTGTAGTGATCCTTCAAGGGATATAGACGATATGACATAATCGAGAAACTCCGGCAAACTTCTTAATGTGTGAAAAGTTCAAAGTTGTGAAGGTCAAGGTCATATTAAGGGCAGCATGGGTGCGTGGCATTTGAAATAGTGAAGCAATCCTTCAAGGGATATAGAAGTTATGACATAATTGAGAAACTCTTGCGAACTTCTTAATGTGTCGGACGGACACAGTCAAAACACCATATGCCTCCCGGCTCTACCGAGACTGAGGACATAAACAAGAAAATCTGCATATTCAAAATCGGACACATCATCTGAGACACAGTGCCTGTAAAGGATTAACTGAGCAAGCATACCAGACACTTCTTCTGATGAATCCGATGCTTCATTCTCCTTGCTCTTGCGCAGTTTATGCTTGTTCTTCTTTCCCATGCTATAGCTAGATGCCACAGCGTTCTCAAGAACTCTCATTGAGTTTGTCTAACTACCAGCACACACCTGCCAATGAAACAACGAGAACAAGTTAGTGCATGTTGGCCACTTTGGGATCGGAGTCAGACTGGGGGAAATTGGGCTTACGGCATTTGTGCAGGGATTCCGCTGGCGATCTGCACTTTCGCATTGGCGATAAAAATAAACAATTGGCAAATTATTTTTACAATTTTCGATAAAAAAAAAAAAATCCCAGCGGAATCCCTGTTTGTGGCCAGTATCATTCAGGATTTGTTTACACACTCCTGCAGTCTGATATCTATCTATACCATTTGCTAGAAGCAAGTGTTTCATAGGCTGAATAGTGCACCTTGCAGTGACTAATCAGACCTGTGTGGAACAGGGTTATACATCTTCTATGGCCAAATAATCCTCTTTGTCTACTTTCTTCTGTTTGAGACTCGAAATAAGGGCAAAACTTGTTTTATTATGTTATTAAAAGGTCCATAATACATTATCCAATCACAGGCATCTCGATCGTATTTTTGAAATTACATGTACATATATACGGTATATGATATAAAGTATAATCCACATCTCTCGAGTCCCCAACAGGGGTTTGAGATTAATGGACGATAGATGCATGTGAACGGGTTCCTGAAGGCTATATCAAGACAGTCATGAAGTCACGACTACCCCTCGGCAAAAACCTACTGAAATTAATATTTATGACGTAGGACAATTCGCAAAGTTCTGTGTTCATATAATATTCATTGATATATCTCAACTGTTTTCTTTCTGAATTATCTACCACCAGAGACAGTAATGTTAGGAATTATATACTGGCCCCTGTACCTGTCACTTTTGAAGACCAAGAAGTTAAAATTTATTATGGCACGATTGGATCACAGGTTGAAGTAACGGACCAAGGTCAATAAATACATTAAATATACCTAAAAGTATCAATAAGTGGGAAAAAAATCAGTTGAAAAAAAGTTTACTCCCCGTTAGAACACAATACAAGGTTCTTATGTTTTTAATGGTCCGTACTCGGACGGCCGAGTACGGACTCGAGACAACGGACTCTCACGAAACAGTCAACCAATTTATTTCCGCCAATTGCAGAAGTTAGGCCTCCGCAACGACATATTCCCATACTATATGTTAGCTCAAACATCTGCTTCAAACTACACTTTTACGTCGTCCGGGCCCGTTAAGAAACAGTTTGCATCGAACATTTTATCAAACCTACATTTATACCAGTCCAATGCGTCACAACAGACAATTCAATTGCACCAACATTTCTATCATTTCTCAGGAAGCCATAATATTGTCTAATTGTTGATGGGTTTTCCCGATGACGTCATCGCTAAGCTTATAATTGGTCGAGATTCATGGAGTGTCACGCGTAAGCGTCATGTAACATTGACTGATTACTAGCCAGTCACCTGTTTACCTTGTAAGCAAAGCTATGAACGGTACCAGCCGACGCGTCATATGGAAAGTCAAAGAAATAAATGTGCCCGATGTCTTCTTACTAAAGACAAATGTGGAACTCTATTTGAACAAAATAATCCACAGCTCGAAAACATGTTAACATAGCGCATCGGAGAATACATCATTGTGGAGGGCTAACATTTGCCTAACGTCTGCAATAGGCGAACATGATATAAATCGGTATATCGTTATGTGAGAGTCTGTTGTCTCGAGGCCGCTTTCTGCAAGCGGGCTCGACAATAGCATGAGCTAACTTGTCAGTTCAATCCATTGGTAAACATTTCTTTCAATGTTTCTTGTCTTCAAAATAAGATTGTTGTTAGATAAAAATTTGCGTTAACGCATTTAGCAACACAGGAGTCGGCCATCTTGAATCTTGACTTATGGTTGGTGTTTTCGGGGTATGTTCCAAAAGTGTTGATAAATCTGCTAATTCGTCCCGATTTTTCATCGGCTGTTGATCATCTCGCAGATGAATGAGGCACCGTGAAGGAAAACTTGAAATGTTTCTATTGTTCATGACTATGAGTTTAACAATATTAAAAAGCAGATTAATGGCGGACACAGAAAATCACGGTAGGTTCGTCAACAAAATTACGTAAATGGCAAAAATTACTAATATTTAGTCCAAAAACTGAATTTGGTGGGATTTTTAAAGGACTAAATGCAGGGTTTCCGCTGGCGATCCCCACATTCGCATTTGGCGAATTTAAAAAGAAAGTGGCGAAAAAAAATATCTCTAGTTACAATTTTCCGACCCGGCAGCCATACCTGGATTTTCCCTATCCGCCGTCTAGAACTCTACGTTTTCCAATGAATAAATCAATAATCCCCAACACGCGAGACACAATTGTTTACAAACACAGCTTTCTTATCTAAACGTGTCAAACATTGTGTGTATTCTATTGTGATTGACACGGGTCACGTGCAGCAGTGATGTCATGCTGTGATTTGATCCGTTAAATTTCATCCAATCAGATTCATTCAAGTCCGGATCTCCGGACTGTCAATACTGTGTTTATTTGGCTTTGTAAAACCACGTGTTTACAATAGAAAACAGTGTTTAAACCTCATAAAAGGTCAATGTCATCGATAAATAATTAAATATCGATGGATTTACAGAATACAGACTTTAATGCTTCTGCTAACACCAACAATAGCAGAAACAGGTACTTATTTAGTGAGAATTTGTCTCTGTTAAATCCCCGACTTCGTTCCCAAATTAGTTCGGACCCGACAAAAATTGAATTCTACCACAAATGTATGGAAGTGAAGTTGTAGTGAAATATGTTGAATGAAAGTTGAAAATAATACTGTATTATGTCAAATGACATGTATTTAATTTTATTTCTCATTTATCGCAATGTGTCAAATCTTATCATGAATGATATGTGAAAAAAAACAAAAAAAACATAATGATACCATGTTTTATTGTTCTTAGTAGATACCCTGTACATGTATGTATATTTCTTTTGTCAAAGCACGCGCAAAAATATATCATACGATCCTCTAACTTCGATAGCCGCACAGATTCGAGGCCATTTTTATTTTCTCGTTCTATCGCGAGATTTACGGGTTACATCACTTCCATTATACTTGTTGAACCGAAGCCAAATGAAAGGTCACAACTGCCAAGTTAGAAAAATGTGATTTAAACAAGACTAATACATTACCAAACAACACAACACACCTAAATGTTGTGTTTTCCACTAATACCATTAACCCCTTCCATTAAAATCCGGATTTCGATAGGAAAACTTACACATAAATGAGTTCACTTGAACCCGTATGTTGTTTACATGTTTATCAATGGAGGCCATGTAATATTTGTAGGTAGAAAGGCACCAATAATGTAGAAATATGGATTTTCATTTAGTCACCACCTTACCATATATCACATCAGTCCAATGCCTCCATTTATCAGCAGATATATGCAATCTGGTCTCTGTTTTTGTTATTCCCATTGTGGACGAGTACCACATGCAGAAGGGATTGAAATGTCTTACTCCAAAAATAGACATTACCACTTTAAAAAAGTATTAAAACCAACAAGTTGAATCTTCATATTGTTTAATTTGTTTAATCTAGCAAATTATGTTTTCCAAGTTGGCAATCGTTTGTCTAATCATTTAAGTTGGAAACAATATGTATCGTGAACCCTGAACGCAGTGGTACATAATGCAGACACAATTTGTGGTGTTTTCCAACCGGGCACCTGCACCGGAAGAGCATATGACGCCATAGGGTCAGAGGTCGCGACCTTTCACGGTAGGCTGGAGGCGGCCATTTGTAGACGAGCGTGTTTCGAAAGTAAACAATAGCATTTCTCCGTGCTTTTGAAGCCAGTAAACGCTATATACATACAGATAATTGGATTATATTTGCATGTAACTAATAAAAAAGGTTTATACTCTATTATTTATTATGCATGTTGTTTAATATCGTTAGAGTCTCGAATTATGAGCAGTCCAGGATATATTCAAATTTTAATAATTTTCGCGCGCGCTTTACAAAAAATAAAGTGGCAAATTTTTTTCTCCAGTGGAAACCCTGTTGATGTACGTAGTCATGCTTATTTTAATCACCTCACGTAAAGCACATCGCGGCTGCACACATGTCTATAAATTACAAAATATATGAATACCCCGAAATCTCCGACTACCCCGAAAACTGGCGTCTCGACCATAATAGGCCTTGGGCTTGGTATGTTCACAGGGGATTGAAGTTCCCTCTCCACATTCAGAGCCACCACCCCCACCCACCTATACTATTATAAATGTAGTATATATACGTACTAGTATAGTCGGACCAGATTTATTTATCTAAGGGGCTATGTGGGTGGAGAGTTAAAATTCGCCTGTGGTATGTTACTTCAACCTGTGGATTGGATACAGTTTACAAGGTAAAGTGCTTATTATTTAAAAATAGAAAATGATATTTCATTACACAATATACTAGCCTTGTCATAAAAAGTGTTTATGTGTACGTGAATACGAAATATATGAAGATATAGCTCTATTTTACGCTTGGTCTAGAAATTATCCAACCAGCGATGATTCTCGAGGCCATCATGGGAAATGACAGACTTGTTTGTAGATTCCCTATCAGCTTCCTTTTCAATTCGTTCTCAAGACAATTCGTTCTAAAGTCAATTCGCTCTCATTTCGCTCTCATTTCGGTCAATTAGTTATCATTGTTTTGTCAATTCGTTCTCATTTATGAATATGAGAACGTATCTATCTATCTATCTCTATATTCTGCTGTACCCCTCATGATGATTAGTAGCAGTTGCGCGTACGCATTGACGAAAATGAGAACAAATTTATCAATGCCTCATTATTAAAACGAATTGAGGAAAAGTAGAATGAATTAACCATGAATTGGCTGCTGTTATTACCGCTACTAATGTTGCTACCGCTGCATATGCTGTTGCTGCTGCAGATGATGATGATGATGATTATCCTACTGCTACTGCTACTGCTACTGCTACTGCTACTGCTACTGCTACTGCTACTGCTACTGCTACTGCTACTGCTACTGCTACTGCTACTGCTACTGCTACTGCTACTGCTACTGCTGGTGCTGGTGCTACTACGACTACTGCTGCTGCTGCCGCCGCCGCCGCCGCCGCCGCTGCTACTGATACTGCTACTGCTGGTGCTACTACGACTACTGCTGCTGCCGCCGCCGCCGCCGCCGCCGCCGCCGCCGCCCCGCCGCCGCCGCCGCTGCTGCTACTATGGCAACTGATTATGTTACTGCTTCAGCAGACTACTACTAATACCACTACGATTACCACTACTGCTGCCGCTGCCACAGGTGGAAGACTCGGACCTATGACACCAACAACATTAATTGTATATGACCAGCTCAAATTAATGTCGTGCACCATGACCATATACATTAGAAACTCAAACCATATAAAGTTCGTCCAATTGTGATCGTTCACCGATCTAAAAAAAAAACAACATTTTTTCTAATTTCATTCATGATTCGCGTACTATCAGATTATGTCTTCCGGAATCCAGAAATAGGATGAATGACGTCATCACAGTTTATATTTAGCCAATCAGAGATGTTCTTACATAGACGCTTCGGTGGTTGTATTATGGAAGATGGTGCATTGACCCGGTTCCAGATAATGAACGAAATTGGACAAATAGGTGGTTTTTTTAGATCGGTGAACGATCACAATTGGACGAACTTTGTATGGTTGGAGTTTATAATGTATATGGTCATGGTGCACGTCATTAGTTTGAGCTGGCGATCAGCTATCGGCCAAATATGACCGATAATCCACGCCAGACGGCCTCCGATTATGTGTGAGATTCTTTCGTACACGCAAATTTGGCTTTGGATGGGGTAATCAAAATGCGAATAACTGAATAAATGCTGGAAACAGCGATTTGAAGTGAGTATATTCACACACTTAATACCTTTATCGATTGCCAGAGATATGTCATACATTTAATCGATGTTTATTTTGTTTGTGCGAATCGCAAAAGAGAGGGCTCTTTCTATAATAGCCATATTCTTTATCACCTTTCAATATAAAAGATGGTACTGTACGAGACCAAGTGGCAGTGCGTGGGGTAATGGGATTTTTTTAATAGGCATTTTTGTGGTGTCATATGTCCGAGTCTTCCACCTGTGGCCGCTGCTGCTGCTACTGCTGCTACTACTACTAAAATTATTATTATTATTATTATTATCATTATTATTATTATTATTATTATTATTATTGCATATGTCTGTTTTTATATATTATTTATTTATATTGTACCTATAAATTAGATATATTTACACATATTTACGATTTGGTCAATATGTGGCCCTAATACGTAGAGTTGCATGCATTTATATAATGTTTACAGTAGAAGAGACAAGTTTATTAGTTTTGAGATGCAATAGAATACATATTTAACCTAATATTGTTCTTATTGATACACATTTAATTATAAACCGTTTTATTTGTATACTTGTTTCCATTCTATTAGTTTTCTCATTTTAATTAGAGCTAGAGGTATAGAGGGATTAATAAATATTAAGTGATATATATATATATAGACACTCAATAGATGCCATATGCATAGAGGAGAAACCTGTTTTGTGATCATTCACATAGTTGAGAAAAAGGAGCGGGCTAAGGGCAGAATTTTGGTGAACACCAGATGTACAGAGGAATTAGCACTGGCTACTGTATGAAACATTCACAGTTGTCCAGCGTCTTAGCTGTGGTTTTCAAAGCTACGACCCATCACCAAAGAGGTGATGTACACATAGGGTTATACGTATATCGCTTATTTTGGTTTGTCTGATTATGATCTACTCGGGTCACCAATGCGCTGTACGTGCAGTGCATGGTACAAGAAAATATACCAGTTCACCATGAACTAATGATTTAGTAGTCATGACGATCTGGCATATGCATTGCTGGACAATCTGGAAATCAATGTAGTGCCATCATGGACTATTTTTCGACATTACATTCACGCTTCTAATGGTCGGCAATCTCCTCAGTTTTCAAAAATGTATACACACATTGTTTCTCTTTATCAGCTTTAAATCTAGTACGGTTTAGCGGATTATAATTTATACATCTAACCATATTTAAACATATAATAATTTAGTGATACCAAATGCTTCTACACACATATGATGTAAGCATATCGCTCAATTATGATACTTTTAAAGGAAGCATATGCTAAGCCATCGGTGGATTACTTGTTCCAAGCTGAAACAAACTGAATAATCAAGTCCGGTCAATTATGACGGCATCCGGGGGAATTTAGGAACCAGTCAGCAATTGATAATCATGATAATTACGTTACATTTTATCATATTATTTGCATGACCTACACATGTACGTTTACTTTTCAAGTGGGAACTAAAATTATATGTAGGGGCAAGACTAATACTTAAAAAGTTAACGAAGAGAGTTTCCACCGAATAAGGGAAGCAACTCGTATTGACTGCATGTGTCCTAGCTCTTGGCCTACTTTTGGCATGGGATGCATTTAGTATATATATATGGGGTGCGGTTTTACTATTTATTCAGTTATTTTTTATATCAAGGATTTAATTGATTGATATCAATAATTCGATTTATATGTCAATAAATATATATATATATATGTATACTGAATATATACTAATAGTGCGGTTTTACTATTTATTTAGTTACGGTGTTCCGTTTAGGCCATCGTACTATATATATATCGTCATCGTATTATCGTAATATCGTCATCGTAACATCGTACTACCGTCATCGTATATCGTCATTGTAGCATGATCGTACTATCGTCATCGTATCATCGCCTTCCGTATAGGTGAAAAATCGCGATAAAATCTTGTCAGTGAAGAGTTTGCCGATATTGTGTCGAGCGCTCGACGAACTCTTACCAACCACTATGACCGGTCCTCTGATGACAATTATTTATTATTTATTTGTTTAGCTTATATTTAAGGGTGGGAATTGGCTCGAAGACCTTCCATACCCGGACATATATAAGTCCAACGAGGCCGAATTTTGAAGTGTTATATGTAATATATGTTGGTGCAAAGCGGACAGCTAGATGTATATAATTGTGTGCCGAAATGGGACACTGCTTACATGTAGGTCCAATACGGTCCTGTAATTCCGCGCAATGTCCCGGTGCACGGGGGCGGGAAGAAGAGAGGGGGTAACTGGGTAGAACCTGGCACCGGTGATACAAAGCAAAACGGGTCCCATGTACAACAAATGGCATACGTACGGTCGCTTTTGTACGGCGATTGTTCAATTAAATTAGCAATGCCAAGGCGCTCGTATATAATCGGTAATGATCGGAAACTGGCAGTGAATCAGTCTTCATCATTTGATTGGTGGGCGGAGTTTGGCGCATCTGATTTCCGGTAGCGTTCGTTACCTGTGCTTTCGCAGCAGACTATCCAGCGATTTTGTGGTTCGTGCTAATCATTTCTACTGCTGGAGTTTTTTATCTGCATTATTTGCTAGTGTTCTATAGCCTTTCAGGATTGCATGAATGGATACTAATATTATCGTAACTATGTGACATTTGCGCAGTGTGCTAAAATGCGTTATTGTTTCAATTTGCAATCAACGTGCATAGAGAATACCAGGCTAGTGTCTTTTAATATAAAGTTTCTCGCGCAAGGCTGGGAAACGCGTAGGAATTACAAGACTAGTTGTGTGTATACAGTCGGTCAATGTATACTGAGTTGTTTCCTGATAAATGTGGATTCTGATAGGACTCTACGGTAGTTGTAGAGTCCAAAATGTGACTGTGACTGGAGAAACGTACCTTATCCCATTACATGCGGAGGATTTTGTTGATGACAGACTTTTTTAAATTTATATTTCTTTTATTTCTACACTGAAGTATATGTTGTTACCACTCATATGAGCCGTCTCGTCGAGACGGTTCAGATGAGTGGTAACAACATATACTTTCGAAGAGAAATAACGAAAATGGCGGAAAAAAGTATCTTAAAAAATGTCTTACTGCTGTAATTGTATCTGACCTATAATATGTTAACAGCATGAACAGCGCGTCTCCTGACATGCGAGTACACTCATGCAGTCTACTATATAAGTGTCTATATGAATTGTTCGTACGCTATCAAGAGATGTTTACAGATTGCATAATTTAATGGAGAGCAGAGCATGCACTTATCAGACTGTCCGAATGTGCGGGCTGCATTGGGGGTGACACATGCCAAAAAGGCTAAATAAACCATATTTCTCCAATCAAAGTCACAACGTTGTTATTTTTACAGCCTTTACAGACGCTATATTTCTCAGAACGTACACAGATTTCATATTTTAATACCGTTTCCGTGAATACCATAGTGAGGATTGGCGTTTTAGTTTCTGCTCGCATCCGACGACGAGCAACTAAACGAAATACTGGGCATTAGAGCGTCAATACACGTATCGAAGGGTATTGGATTCTAGCCCATTTATGAAACAGTTTTGTGACGACAATTGTTAATGTGAACGATTCCCAAAGACGGAAAATGTCGCAGAAACGATTCACAAACTCGAAGATCGTGATATTCGGGAGTAGCGGTGTGGGAAAAACAGGTAGGCAAATTCGGTCGCGGGCTTATGGGATTTGTGACCAGTGTAGCTCCTGATCAAATACTAGTAGCACAAGCCAGTAACCTGATAGGGATTTAATATGGCTAGTTAGAAGCATGCCAAGTGTTTCATTGCGGATGCACAGGCTGATCTGTATCTACACTGGTCGCATAACCCATAAGCCCCATTTCTCCAATCACAGCCACATATGAGACAAGCCATGTGATTTTGTACTTAAGAAGGTGTGAGATTTGTCATGAAAAAAATATTTACAGACTCTGATATTTTCCGTAAATGACGTCGCAAGTTGGCGAAATTTTTATTTTTCATACCAAATGCGGAATTCTATTCCTATTCCGCATTTGCTCTGAAGATTTCGTCAACTTTTGACGTCATTTACGGAGAATATCGTACATTTTGTAAATATCGTTCATGCTATATCGCACATCTTCTTAGATATAAGGATGGGCTGTGGCCTAGGGGTTATAACACCTGATTTTCTGTTCAACCCTCGCATAGGGAATCTAAAAACACTTTAATAGTATTTCCATCATCCCGTCTCTATATGACCTTATATACCTGTTGCTGGGACGTTAGACCCTTTCACTTTTTTTCTTCTTAGGTATAGTCACATGGCTTGTCTCCATTTATCCGCCCTAGACTGAGAATATGTGCCTTATGCTATTGGCACCTGTACACACATCACCGTTGCTGCACTCCGTGCCGGCGTAAAAATGTGTCACGTCGATAACTGCATCGGTTTCCTGGCGAGATGCCACTCAGCTCTACTTAGAGTTATCGCATAAACACATTTTCCGTCTAGTAACCGGCGCAAATTTCTTGCGCCGATTACTAGACGAAAATGTGTATATGCAGTATCTTCTGCATGTAGCTGAATGGGAATTAGTCAGTAATCCGGCTTCTGTTTCGACGTGAATCATTTTACGCCGGCACGGTGTGCAGCACCAGTGTATATAGGCCATGGCCATTATGTATACTTCCAAATCTGTGGGTGGGTGGGTGGTTGGTCGGGCGAACACTATAGGAATGAATGGCATTTTTTGTGGAATTTATCGGGGTATAAACTTGGAAAAGTCGCGGGAATACTGGACGAAGGCCGGAAGGCCTCGTCCAGTATTCCCGCGACTTTTCCAAGTTTATATCCCCGATAAATTCCACAAAAAGGCCATTCATTCCTTATAATTCCAGCATTTGAAATAAACTCATCAAGAAAATGTGTTTATTTTCCGTTTTCTTAAGAATTATTTTAACTGCGCCTCACGGTTGCGGAAAGTAGTTCGGCGTGGGAGTTTACTGGGATATACATTTTGGGCAGAGACTTGTTACGGACCAATCAAATGTTAGGGAATTGTGTAAATATTTTTGTGTTGGAATTATGACGGCGTAAATTAACGGTAGGGGTTTCTCTTTTTACAGGAATCATAATGTGCCTGGGCCCTCAGTTACGTTTTATATTTGGCTCTTTTGTTACCTAGGAGTTGAATTGGGTTATTGCCCATTATAAAAGTACATTAATTGTAGTAAGATTATTACTTATCCTACTGCTTTTGGGCGGGGGCCAAGTGATTCTGGTGTGGCGAGGACCTGGCATCAGATCAGGATTATTCTGATTTCAGGGCTGAATATATATTTTTTTTATTGTAAATATTCAGATCTGATTTTGGGTTTTACACCCCCCCTCCCCATTTGTACATGTACTTGAACATGTACAGGTACTCGTACAGGTCATGTATGGGATTTAGTACTAAACCCATTGACCCGGCCTTAAATGACCTTAGCTGTTGTTAGGCCGTTAAGCCCCAACAAACAAGCAAACAAACAAACAAACTTCCACAGCTGCATTTGGGTGTAATCCTTTTGCCTGAGCTGTATGCTTTAGTGACTGAAGGACGAACAGCGTAGACCATAATCAGACTGCCCATGTGAATGGAGAAATGAGGCCTATGACATTTGTGACCAGTCTAGCTTCTAATCTGATAGTCTCATCCTTCAGTTTTATACGTTTCTATACTGTTTGCATGGAGCATCACCAATATATCACAGACTAAATGACTGTACTCGGACGCCTGTGGGTTGCATTTGAGGGCACGGATTGTCTTTTTTTTTCAAGATGGCGGCGCCCATGTGCGGATATTACAGTGTGCAAATGGGGGCTCTGATCACTGACTACACTAGTCGCCAATGCCATAAGACCAATTTTCCCATTTAACATTTATGCACTATTTGTAGTTGTGACTGGATAAATCGGGCTTATGGCCTTAGCGACCAGTGTAGACCCAGACCAGCCGGCGCATCCGCGCAGTCTGGTAAGGGTCTACACTGCTCGCTATTCGGTCAGCGAAGCACCAGCTATATGCGTCAAATAGGCAGAATATATCATTTTAATAGCGGGATGTAGGATTTCGCTAACACATTCGAAGCTAGACTTGACACAAATGCCATAAGCCCTATATTTCTTCAGTCAGAGCCATTTTTGACGACAGCGAAGTGGGTAGACCCTTCCAGGTTTTGGAGATGCGTAGCCGATTTCATCAACATTGCAAAGTATACTTATCTAGCAAAGTATACTTTGAGGGAGTAATCATTGATTTTTCCGAAATGCATTATTTCACACAGAACTAATGATTGAATATATTTGACGATTAAAACTATGCAGAATTATTATACTGAATTTATTACATTATCACAGCCAAAATGGCTGTGATAATGTAATAAATTCAGTATAATAAAAAATAATAAATTTATCCTAAAATTGAAAATTTCTCCCTCAAAGTATACTTTGCTAGAAAAGTATACTTTGCAATGTTGGTGAAATAGGCTACTGGCACTATACGCTGGCCGCACACGTCGTAAGGTCTGTGTATATTTTGGAGATTACTCTAGGAGAAGGAGTATTTCACACTGATATGAATCTTAACTCGAAGAACATCTAATAAAACTCCTATCAATTTGTTTCTTGTCGAACTTTTAGATAGCACTGTATGCGTTGATATATAGTTAAAGATACATGCCCACTCAGTAGGCACAAACTGTTCTTTATATCAGAGACATCATCTGAGACATCTTCTGGTAAAATAAACATTCATTCACCATTACCCCACGTATTGATTGGCATTATTATACATTTTAGATCAGACGTAAATGTCCACACTGATATCAGGGGCGATAACCGTATTTTCTTAAAATGTTGACGGAAATTACTATTTATTATCTGTATTTATAGTTTGATCTGCAATGATGTACATTATAATCTGTCGAAAATATAATTTTTTCAGGTGACGCATTTAATTAGTATAAATAATTCAAAAATATAATGCCTCATTTGCATGTGAAAATAGCCTGATTCAACCGTGAGTCACTATCAGTAAAATAACTATTACTAAATGATTATACATGTATCTGTATAGCGGGCACTCGTAATGTTTAGAACTGGTGGAATAGTGAAAATGGATGAAAGTTACAAACGTTAGTAAAGGTGCTGTGCCATTTGCATTGACGGAATTATAAATATTAACGCGGCAGTCGCAATAATAAGTTTTATTTGACGTCAATTTTGCGACTACTCCGCATATCCAGACCACGCCGTCTTTAATAGCGTATAAACAATCCGTGTTTGTATATAAAGTCACTAAAAGTATTAACATCAATTGAGTATATAATAACTTGATTTGTGAAAATATTTAACCATCTATAACGCTGCGCTCATTAATTACAGTCGGTGTCAACGAACTTCTGGATCAGCTCTCGTATACACTTATTTAATTCCTATAAATAGAGAATAGTAGGTTAGTGCCGTGAATGGGAAACAATATCTGGCAAGGCTCAGGAAACGGGATGGGCGAGGCTCTGCCGAGCACATCCCGTTTCCGTGCCGAGCCAGATATTTTTTTCCCATTCACGGCACTATCCTACTATTCTATTTATCCCATCAACACCTACAAATGGCTGTAAAATGCATAAATAGTATTGACTGGATATCAAAAATGTTTCACGGCACCGTGTTTCACGGCACATACGCACTGTGTTGACGGGATAAACAACAAGTTGTGCCTACTGAGTGGGCATGTACCTTTAACTTATAATAGAAAGGGTATGTATGGCCACATGTGTTTGAACAGATGGTCAGTATTTTGGTATCATATGGGTATTTTGGTGGATTTTAGGTAGATTTTGTTGGATTTCGTTTGTTTTGGGTAATTTGCATATATAGTTTTGAGCAACTACTAATGCTCATTCATTACACAAGACAGAAATCGTCAATTATCTGCACGTTCAGCGTTCCGAAATTTCGGACCCCCTTTATACTGTAAAAATACCCAAATTACCGTACGTATACGTGTAACTCGCGGGAGCTGACGTAAATTGTATGTAAATTGTATGTAAATTGTATGTAAATTGTATGTAAATTGTATGTTGGTAACAATGCACCCAAACCACCAGAGATACCGAAATAACCCATAAAACACCGAAACATGAACCGTTCGTCAAGAACCTGTGGGTGGGACATGTGTTAAATTATTAGCGTGTTATTGGTATTGTTTTAACTATACATTTTTATTAATGTTTATTTGGACAGAATATTACTGTTGACTGTTATTGGCCCATTTTGTTCACTGTTTTCACATACATGTATTTTGATTTGTTAATTTCAAATTTTACTTTCTGTTACAAGTATGCTGTTATCTTGTTATCCTACCCACATGCTTCGCCTCATATTTATAAGAGCTTTTGAATATATATGTTCATCACATTTCCCCACCCCTCCCACTTCAACATTACATGTATTTGAACGCCGGTGTTTCATTGATGCAATGGCGAACAGTGCAGATCCTGATCAGACTGTGCGGATGCACAGGTTGATCCAGATCTACACTGGTCGCCAAACCCATTAGCCCAATTTCTCCAGTGCACGGCCACATTTGCTCATGATGCACCTGGGTACCGTTTCACTAAACTTCGTAAGACTAAGAAGTTCGTAAGTGCAAAGAGAATAACATTTATACTGACTGTCAATGTTGGAAACTCTTATATATGGAAGTTTCCTGGTGCCAATGCTAAAATATTTTTATCTCCTAACTCCTAATTTTGATAATTAGGAGATATCCTAATTTGAATAATTAGGAGATAGTATCTCCGAATTAGGAGTTAATATCCCCTAATTATGACTTATTATCTCCTAATTAGGATTGAGTATCTCATAATTAGTAGTTAGTATCTCCTAATTAGGACTTACTATCTCCTAATTAGGAATTACTATATGTGTCAATGCTAAAAAATGGTTTATCTCCAAATTAGGAGATATCTCCAAATTAGGAGATACTAACTCACTAAGTCCTAATTATTAGATACTAAGTCCTAATTAGGAAATAATTAGGAGATGTTAAGTCCTAATTAGGAGATAGTAAGTCCTAATTAGGAGATACTGTCTCCTAATTAGGAGTTACTATCTCCTAATTAGGACTTATTATCTCCTAATTAGGAGTTACTATCTCTAATTAGGAGATAAATATGTTTTAGCATTGGCACCAGGACGCTTCCATACTTATGCGCATGTGTACATGCAATGGGGTGTAAATGCAGGTGCAAAATGGCGACGTCAGTTAACAAAAGCAAATTAATAAAAATCTTCATACGAACATTTGTATCGTAACAAGTTTAGTGAGACGGGCCCCTGGTGCATAAAATGTGCATAAATTCCTAGACCAATGCACGATACAGGCGCCTGTGCAACGCTGTAGTAATTATGGGTGTTATATCCGTAATTGGCAAATCCATCAAAATCCTCATATTTATTCTTAGATTTTGCTCCGAGCTTTATCTGCCAAATTTGATTAGATGCTATCTGTTCAGTAAATCTATACTACAGCCATTTGGTTCTGAAAAAAATCTTGTAGAGATAACATATAGGTTTGAAATAGATCAGCTGTGTTTTTGTTGTGTGTTTTTTACTGAAACAAAGCAAGAGAGATACTTATCATAAAGCTATAAACCTTCGTAATTGACTTTTGAAAGCTACTACATGTATACATACGCGTTTGTGACCAACCTAGCATAGACGCATACACCGTGGGGCCCGTTTCACTAAATTTCGTACGACAAAAATGTGCGTACGAATATTTCTATAAATTCACTTCACACATTAACGTGGTGTATTAAAGGTACCATTCACGGGTCAGTTTCACTAAACTTCTTACGACTAAAATATTCGTAAGTGCAAATTTAAGATCGTCTGTAAATTTCAATTTATGGATTTACATTAATGAGCATAGGCTGCATATGCAGCCTATGCTCAATAAATGTAAAACCAATAATTATTTACAAGAAAACAAGGTTAATGTGAAATTTTCGAAGTTTAATGAAACGGCCCCCAGTTTCCCACATACATGTAGGAGCCATTGGCATTAAATCTGAACAAACCCACCAAAGCGCAATTAAGATTTCCCAAAATCGGTTTCTAATGTGAATTTTGTATATACATTTTATTTTTGCACTTAATACCTTCTTAGTCGTACGGAGTTTAGTGAAACGGGATCCTGATCTATATAAGAAAGGAGACTGTACGACGTTTGTAACGACGACCAGCATAGCCCCAGATCATGCAGCCTGCGCATCTCCAGGAGCTACACTGCTCGCGATTCCATCACTGGTGCAGCCGTGAAAATGTGTAGAAAAACCAGGATCTTAATGAGACATCCCACGTGATGTTTCGATCTTTCATGAAAAATATTTGAACATTTACACATGTTCACATATTGTGCTGTACGAAAGTAAATGGGTGGGGTAATTTTATGGTTTTAATATCCATTTTCAAGGTCTGATTTTGAGTATTTCGCCTGTGATCCGGTCTACACCGGTCGGGAATGTGCTAAGGCTGTTTTTCTTTCATGAGCACACCCACCATGGAGCACATTACCGGAAAGAAATTGAACGCCGGCTGATAAAAAAGCCCCTAGGATATGTGTGATCAGTGTAGATCATGATCTTCATTTTTCACCATACAGCTGTTGTTGGACATAAACAACGTTAAATTACTAAATGGCGACCAGCGTAGGTGCTGACCACGCAGGCTGATCTGGGGCCTATTTCACCAACGTTGCAAAGTAGACTTATCTAGCAAAGTATACTTTGAGGGAGAAATTTTTAATTTCAGGATAAATTTTTAATTTCAGGATAAATTTTTAATTTCAGGATAAATTTATTTATTTTTATTATACTGAATTTATTACATTATCACAGCCATTTAGGCTGTGATAATGTAATACATTCAGTATAATAATTCTGCATACTTTTAATTATCAAATATGTGCAGTTGTTAGTTTTATATGAAATAATGCATTTCAGGAAAAATAAATGATTAGTCCCTCAAAGTATACTTTGCTAGAAAAGTATACTTTGCAATGTTGGTGAAATCGGCTACTGGGGCTAAGCTGGTCGCACAAGTCGCGAGGGCTATTTTCTGAGTCATGGGCCAAAACAAAATCGCTCTGGAATCGCATTATTTTGCGATTGCTCTCACGATTGTTCTAAACAATATCGCTGTTCTCCGCATTAACTGTTCTTCACAACCGTTGCTCAAAGAAAACCGACAAAACAGTACCTAGTAGTCGACTTCTCGATGCCAGCACGCTGACAGAATTCATGAATTTATTTTACTGTGACACCTGCCCTCACAGTCTGATCAGAATCTGCACTGTTCACCAATCCATTAACGAAAAACCTGTAATGCCATATCGAACTGGTATAGATACATGTGTTATGTCCATTAAATGCTGTTTATAACGACTCCATAGAGTAAAGAATAGAACAAAACAATAACATTTTGTCGGCCATTTTGACATTTCTGACAATTGTGAAGGATATTGCATACACTATCTCCTGTATGTTCCATTTATTTGTGAGGAAAAGCAATATATATGTGTTTCAACTTTATGACTGTCTGTAATCGTACGTAACAGCACACGATTTGCAGAAACATGTTGTAAAGCAGCTTATTTCGGCAGCAATTTTGAAATATATTGCCATTTGCTGATGTAATTAAATGTAAGATGTATTCTAAACCTAATTATAGCAATTTACCAGGTTAATATTGATCAGACTGAGAGTTAACAGTCCTTAATAAAACAAAATAATAATGTTCGGCGGCCATCTTGAAAAATGGCCGCCATTTGTTCACCCAGCGGCTTTTTGAGCGCAGACAACCAGGTTTGATAGAAAATAAGCTACTGGATTCGAAAATCATACTCACCAAAAATCCCACACGGGGTGGGGTGTCGGGGAGGGGTGGGGGAGGGGTGGGGTGTTATTGCTGGCGAAAGGTCTATCTAACAAACAATGTAGATTGTTATCAGACTACATGAGTGGGCTATTTTATCAGGAACACTACGCTATCTGTTCCACGTTTTCTGCAGACAAATATTCTTTTATTTGGTGAAATTCTAGAAAATATTGATTTTTAGTCGAAAAAAAAACAACAGGAATTTAACATGGGGGCTACATTTTTAATAATTTTCAAACTTGTGGACCGGTTTTAAAAAATCTAACTTTTGTGTTCTCTTAGTTGCATCGTTTCCAAACATAGCGAGGTTTCTAAGTCAATTTCCAAAAGTTTTCGTTTTCCGACCCTCACGGTCACTGCCTGGAGCTCCTTTGTGCCCCATGTTAAATTCCTATAGGAAGATTTTGTTTGATAAAATCAATATTTGATGGAATTTTATCAAATAAAACAATGGAGGGTGACTTTTTTGTTATTGATTAAAAAGTACTTACATTTGGCTATTTTCGTCGACAGAAACACGTGGAACAGACGGTATATAGTCCGAGATACCATAATCTCCATTTATTCAGTCACATATAGCTGTGCGGAAACGCAGTCTGATACTATTCCGCATTGGTATTGTATGCACAATAAATAGAGAACAGTAGGTTGGTTAGTGTCGTGAATGGGAAAACATATCTGACAAGGCTTAGGAAAAGGGATGGGCGTGGCTCTGCCGAGCCCATCCCGTTTCCGCGCCGCGCCAGATATATTTTCCCCTTCGCGGCATTAAACCTACTATTCTATTTATCCCCTCAACACTACAAATAGCTTTAAAATGCAAAACAAAAATAACCCCAACCCCAGCCAGCCGAGTCGAACCGCACATATTCATACGCAGTGATTAGGTCGTATTGACAGGATATCAAAAATGTTTCACGGCACCGTGTTTCACGGCACATACGCACTGTGATGACGAGATACGCTGATCCGATTGCGCGGAACCACTGTCTTATCTGGACCATCAGTAACCCGAATTGTCTGTCTGCGTTGACAGACAATTCGGGTTAGAACCTCATATATATCGCAATGTTAGGCACTGGTATAAGCCAGATTTTGTCAGATTGAACCCTGCGAATTTTGTCTTGATATTATATGTCGGAGGCTGCAGTGCATCAAGCGTAGTGCCAAGGCAGTATGACCCGCCAACCCGTGAAATCCAAGTTGTGTCGGAGTGCCAATATTTGTTTAAACCATATCGGAATACGGCTTACACTGTTGACTTTATTTGTTTCAGCGTTTGCGGTGCGGTACTTGACAAAACGATACATCGGCGATTATGACCGCGATAAAGGCTAGTATACATGTTTAACTATGCAGCAGTGCAAACAGAAGTACATGTATATATTTTAAATGTTTACGCACATGTGAAACGCCATGTGAGGACCTAGCATTCCTCGCCGATGTCTCAAAAACAATGAGCTATTAGTAAAAGTTACCATCCACCTACTTTTATATTAAAAATATACACTGTGTATTTATATGAGGATGGGTCATTTTATGGGTCATATGTCCGAGCCTTTCACATGTGGCTGAACCTGGGGGCCGTTTCATTAAACTTCGTACGACTAAAATGTTCGTAAGTGCAAAATTATGAATTGCACATCAACACTGTTTTCTTGTAAATAATTATTGGATTTACATTTATTGAGCATAGGTTGCATATGCAGCCTATGCTCAATAAATGTAAATCCATAAATTGAAATTTACAGACGATCTTAAATGTGCACTTACGAACATTTTAGTCATAAGAAGTTTAGTGAAACGGGCCCCTGGACCCTAAGGATAATACATTAACCCTTAGACCGCTACACACAACAATTGTCGTCTGCTGTTGCTTTTATATCTTGCCTTATTTCTCAATAAAAACATGTTTTGACAGCACTTCAAAATCATTTCCAATGGAAATGATTCTGAAGTGCTGTCAAAGCATGTTGTAAATTATTCTAAAGTGCTGTCAACTCATTTTTTTATGATACAAATGGAAAATAGAAAATAAACGGCAGACGACAACATATTTTTGAGACCTAGACTAAACGTAGTTGGTGTTATGCTTTTGCCATTGTATTTCCCACCCGGGGGTTGGTGAAGGGCAAGGGAACGATTCGTTCTATGAAGCATCATTCAAGCTTCTAACAATCTAACAATCTAGATCATGATAAGGTATCACGTGTGTGCTATTTATAGGGTCACACGTCTGCTCCTCACATCGCCTAGATAGGAACATTAAAGACAACATTTAATTCCGAGATTGCGTACCCCTTGATTAGACTGTCGATTGTTTCAGTTCTCCCAATCACCTGCGATTGATTACAAGTGAATAAAGAGCATTAACCCTTTGAACCCGAAATCCCGCTATATCGGTTTATACAAAAAGTGCAGATCCAGATGAGCCGGCTCGTAACGAGCCGTCTCATCAGGATCTGAACTTTTTGAAAGTAATTTTAATATTTTTGAGTACAAAAACACCCCCTTTTCATCTGAAAATCATTTTGTGACAATTGGATTGGTCGGAACATTAGCATATCACAGTCCTTTCCAGTTCCTTAGGGTTTAAAGGGTTAATATTTTCCAGCTCTTGTCGTTATCTCGCTGTTGGATATGTATACAAAGACATATGACGGTGTGGGGAAGGGATTTCGGCAATCCACTGAGGGCCGTTTCACTAAACTTCGTACGACTAAAATGTTCGTAAGTGCAAAATTATAATTATAATAGTCTGTAAATTTCACATTAACAATGTTTTCTTGCAAACAATTATTGGATTTACTTTTATTGAGCATAGGCTGCATATGCATATGCATATCAATTGACCTTTCCAGACGATCCTAAATTTGCACTTACGAAGGTTTTAGTCGTACAAAGTTTAGTGAAACGGCCCCCAGTGGATTGCCGAAATCCCTTCCCCACACCGTCATATGTCTTTTGCTACATATCCATCAGCGAGATAACGACAAGAGCTAGAAAATATTAATGCTCTTTATTCACTTGTAATCAATCGCAAAGTAAATGAAGTGTACATGTATTTGCCTTAGATTATATGTTTGTTTGTGTTGATCAACGTTTGACGAAGCGCCCCACTGTGTACTCCGGTTTTCTCACACAAAGATCAGATAGACAAGAATGCAATAATACACGATTAAACAAATCACTGGTGCTGCACTCCGCGCCGGCGAAACATTTTTCACGTCGAAAAATGCACCGGTGATACTGAACATGTTCTATATCGGTGATACTGAACATGTTCTATATCGCTTGTTTTGATGAGATGCCACTCAGCTCTGTACTTAAACTTATCGCATACACGCATTCTTCATCTAGTAGCCGGGGTAAATTTCTTGTGCCGGTTACTAGACGAAACTGTTTCCATGCAGTGTCTTCTGCATGCAGCGGATTGGAATTAATCAGGAATCCGGCGCATTTTTCGACGTGAAACATTTTACGCTGGCGCCAATCTTAAATTGAGGAGTCAATGACACGGACCTTCCAGTGATATTTACAATCACGGCACATCCGTGAATAGTGTGACGAGTATTGTCTCTGACGGTTTATAGCGTCTATGCTAGCATCATGTGCTTCTGTTTATTCAATTAGACGTTTATTAATTTTAATATTTCGGAACACAGCCAGGTAGATTCGCTGAATGGTAATGATTGTATGCACCTTCGCATTACGACCAGCGTAGACACCGATCAGACTGCACAACCGTGCAGTCTGATCTGTGTCTACACTGGTCGACACGGTAGACTGGACTACAAAACAAACGATACAGAACCTGTTCAAACGTTCTATAGTTAGTTGTTGTATTGTTCTACACTGGGTTCTGTCGCGAAATTGCATAATACATCACGAACAGCTGTCTAGACTTATGACGCTGCCAAGATTCTGTCCATGTTAGAAATTTACATAGAAGTAACATCATAGGCAGATATAACACACTTCAAATGAGTGTGGACCTTGGTTGAAACAGTTGTATACCCCCACACGCGAAGTTTACGGGGTGGGGTGGGGGAGGGGTATATAGGAGTCAGCTTGTCTGTCGTCGGTCGGTTGGTTGGAAAGTTCGTTTCCGCTCTATATCTTCTAAACCGATAAATGCCACAAATGTTTACCATGATGAGACGATGAGCATGTGTCGGCCGCGTTCTATATACACGTGTCTACGGCTTGGTCAATGTCACTTAGAGGTCAAAGGTCAAATTTCGTTTCCGCTCTATATCATTTCAACCGATGAATGGATTTTCAAATAATTTGCTACAAATGTTTGCGATGTGTCGCGTTCAATACCCACGTGTCTACATCCAAGGTCAATGTCACTTAGAGGTCAAAGGTCACATTTCATTTCCGCTCTATCTCTTCTAAATCAATTAATGTACATTGTATTGTCAAATAATTTGCAACAAATGTTTGCCATGATGAGGCGATGTGTCGCCTTCAATACCGACGTTCTTCGTCCAAGGTCAATGCCACTTAGAGGTAAACGGTCAAAGTTCGTTTCCGCTCTAGCTCTTCTAAACCGATGAATGGATTTTCAATTTATTTGTCACAAATGCGTGTCATGATGAGTCGATATGTCACGTTCAATACCCACGTGCCTAGTCCAAGGTGAAAGTACAGAGATGTCAAAGGTTAAAAATGGGCATGTAATTTTGATTCCAACCGTTGAAACTATTTCTGATATTAAATGTGTTCATGTATCAAAGCGATGTTTGTGGGGGTATTGTGATTACTCCTGTGATTGCTCTATAGTCTGTTTCACGAAAGCTGCCCAAATTTTACGGCCATATAAACAATTCAAAAACCATATTTTTTTCGATAATATTAAATTAAAGGAAAATTTAAGAATGAGCCTTCTTTTTATTTCGTGAAATTTGGTCAAATATTGATTTTATTACGAAAAATTGATTTGTCTATGGGAATTTAACATGGGGGGAAAAGGTAGAGGAGTTGTGGGAGGAGTCAAAAAACGAACATTTTTGGAAATTGACTCCGAAACCTAGCTAGATAGCTTTGAAATGATCTAACTAAGAAAACAAAAGTTAAATTTTAAAAATCGGTCCAGTATTTCTGAAATTCTAAAAAATTTCCCCATGTTAAATCCCCATAGACAGACATCTTCACTCCGTGAAGATGTCTATGGGGATTTAACATAGGGAAATTATGTTTTCGCAATAAAATCAATATTTGACCAAATTTCACGAAATAAAAAGAAGGCTCATTCTTAAATTTTCCTTTAATTTAATATTATCGAAAGAAAATATGGTTTTTGAATTGTTTATATGGCCGAAAAATTTGGGCAGCTTTCGTGAAACAGACAGTAGTTAATTTTATTTGGAACCCATGTTCATAATTAGTAAAGATATCGGAAGATGTGTTGCAGAGATTCAGACCAAGTATCTAGTCTCATGAATATAATATAGGAATGCATGGCCTTTTTGTGGAATTTATCGGGGTATAAACTTGGAAAAGTCGCGGGAATACTGGACGAAGGCCGGAAGGCCTCGTCCAGTATTCCCGCGACTTTTCCAAGTTTATATCCCCGATAAATTCCACAAAAAATGCCATTCATTCCTTATAATTCCAGCATTTTAAATGTATTCATCAAGAAAATGTGTTTATTTTCCGTTATTCTTAAGAATTATTTTAACTGCGCGTCACGGTTACGGAAAGTAGTTCGGCGTGGGAGTTTACTGGGATATAAATTTTGGACAGAGACTTGCTACGGGCCAATCAAATGTTAGGGAATTGTGTAAATATTTTTGTGCTGGAATTATTATACTATTACTTTTTGACATGATCTATAATTCTGAACCATATGTGAATAACGTGTAACCATGATAACAGGGATTGTAAAATGGTTACATTTTCCCTATGTTTAGAAACCACCAGAAAGTCAGAGAATTAAAAGATGCCATGGAAACTATAACAATAAGCTTTATTCGCGTTTTTATTTCTTTTTCTTTTTGGTTTTCATGGACATTTTTATTTATCTAGCTTTCTGATGGTCTGTAAACAAATGTATGGAAATTGTAACCACTGTGTCCTGTAGCCTAGTTCGCCAAAATTGCACAGTATACCTTTCTTGCTAAGTACACATCGAGAGAGAAATTTTCAATTTAAGAATAAATTTATTATTTTTTATTATACTTAATTTATTACATTATCACAGCCAGTTTGGCTGTGATAATGTAATATATTCAGTATAATAATTCTGCATACTTTTAATCATCAAATACATGCAGTCGTTAGTTCTACATGAAATAATGCATTTCGGGGAAAATAAATGATTACTCCCTCAAAGTGTACTTAGCTAGATAGATATGCTTAGCAATTTTGATAAAATAGGGTACTGGACATGCCTTTGGAGTATCCATTTGTAGCATGCAATATTTTTAAATTCTGTAATATTTGGGCATACTGATGACAAAGTACATTATAGGAATGAGTGGCCTTTTTGTGGAATTTATCGGGGTTTAAACTTGGAAAAGTAGCGGGAATACTGGACGAAGTTCGGAAGGCCTCGTCCAGTATTCCCGCGACTTTTCCAAGTTTATATCCCCGATAAATTCCACAAAAAGGCCATTCATTCCTTATAATTCCAGCATTTGAAATAAATTCATCAAGAAAATGTGTTTATTTTCCGTTTTCTTAAGAATTGTTTTAACGGCGCCTCACGGTTACGAAAAGTAGTTCGGCGTGGGAGTTTACTGGGATATAATTTTTGGACAGAGACTTGCTACGGGCCAATCAAATGTTAGGGAATTGTGTAAATATTGTTGTGCTGGAATTATTAGTTCGTAACCGCACAGTCTGATCACGGTATACAAGATCGGCTTCAGCCGAAATGAATGTTATCAAACATAGCCTATTAAAGCTGGAGTCCCACATGTCAGGTTATAATATCGGAAGGCATATTTTGTTCGTCCATTCTTTAGATATGACATTGTTCCGGCAAAATAAACATTCAATTCACCATTTCCCGACGTATTAATTGGTGGTATCATACTTTGTATATTCCGTAAATTTCCACACTGATATCAGGGGCGATAACCGTGTTTTCTTAAAATGTTAACGGACATTACTATTTGTTATCTGCATTTATTATTTTGATTGCAATGATCATACTTTATAATCTGGCGATAAAACTAATTTTTTTTCAGGTGACGCATTTAATTTGTATAAATAATTTAAAAATGGCCTACCTCATTTGCATATAAAAATAGCCTGATACCACCGCGAGTCACTATCAGTAAAATACAGATTGCTACAATAATAGTTTAATGATGGAGTTGGAACTGAAAGAGACTACATGTTACCCAGTCCAGATTCCAGGCACAAACAAAAAGAACATTGGAAAATGAAATAGTGTAAACATATTATTAAGCCTATATTATGGAACAAGGATAGCATTAAGTCTCAAGGTGATCCTGAAAATGAAGATCGTGTATATGAATGTCAAAATACATCTCGTATATTAAGTAATATATACATGTGCATCGTACATATTGGTCAGTTTCATAGCATGCAAAGTAAACACGACATTATAATGTGTACATTTGTTTGCTCCACAATAATCATTTGACAAAGTATTACATGCGAATAAATGCGAAAGTAATACCTAAACTGACAAATGTAAAACTATTTTTTGCACCCGAAACATGCAGTTGCACTTTAACCTTTACTATGCTGAATTAAATTGTGTCGCCTGTTGTTGATGTTCTTTATCAAAAACATGGTTAGACAATACATTAAAATCATTCTAATATGTTGTCAAACCATGTAATTATACAACATATACAACAACAGCAGACGACAATTTACTTTTCCCGCATTATGAGTGCTAAATATAGCTACTAGTTGCATGATGAGTTAGAAAGACAACATGTACAGTGGGGTCAGCGTGACCCACTGTAGCTGGTTTCACCAAAATGGCAATGTATACTTATCTAGCAAAGTGTACTTTGATGGAGTAATCATTTATTCTACCGGAAATGCAGTATTTCATATAGAACTAACGACTGCATATATTTGATGATTATCCTTAAATTAGTTTAAACATATTTTATTTGCATATTGTTTACAAGTTCATTGTCAATGTCAATGTCAATGTTACTATATACAGTACTATACAATTGTGATTGGATTGAAAGCAAGCTTACTTAAATCCTCTCCTTAAATTGAAAATTTCTCCCTCAAAGTGTACTTGTAAGTATAGTTTGCAATTTTGATGAAATCGGTTACTCTGATGCTCACCAGATGCTTCGAGTTGATTTCAGACATAGATATCCCTCATTTGCGCGTGTTTTATACCATGGACTAAATCTTGTAGTATCGGTTACCCCAATTTCCGTATGTTATTCAATGTTATGATTTGAAACGTCGCTCATGGCGTATGTTAACAGCATTATCGTCACTCGCACACTACTCTTCGCGATGCTGTTTATTTGTATGAGCAAGTGAAGACACAACCATCTTAAAACACATCCTCTGGGAAGTCTAGGAAAAATTGAATACACTACTGTCTGTTCCACGTTTTCCTACCGATGAACTTTTGCATATTAAACACATATTATCTAAAATATATTTAAATGTAAGTACTTTTTCATCAATAACAAAAACGTCACCCTTCCCAACCTTTTTTTGTTTGATGAATTTCCATCAAATATTGATTTAATAGTGAAAAAAACATTTTCTTATGGGAATTTAACATGGGGGAAATGTGGCGGAAGAGGTGGGGGAGGAGTAAAACAATATATTTTTTGGAAATTGACTCGCAAACCTGACTAGATAGCTTGCAATGATGTAACTAAGAAAACAAACGTTAGATTTTGAAAATCAGTCCACAAATAAAAAAATATAAAAAAAATATATCTATTTTAGCCCCCATGTTAAATTCCCATAGGAAAATCGTTCTTTTGCAATAAAATCAATATTTTACGGAATTTTATCCAATAACTTTTTTGGGGGAGGGTTACTTTCTTTGTTATTGATGAAAAAGTACTTAAATCTACCTTTAAATATGTTTTGGATTTAATGTGTTTAATGACCAAAAGTTCGTCGGCAGCAAAACGTGGAACAGACAGTACATGGTAAACAATGATAAAGAGAGGCTGTTCACCCATTTCACTTAACAGCATATTATTAATTACTGTCTGTTTCACGAAACCTGCCCAAATTTTACGGATATATCCACAGTGTAAAAACAAGATATTTTTCGATGATATTAAATTATAGGAAAATTTAAGAATGAGCCTTCTTTTTATTTCGTGAAATTTGCTCAAGTATTGATTTTATTACGAACAATTGATTTGCCTATGGGAATTTAACATGGGGAGAAAGGAGATGGAGGAGCTGGGGGAGGAGTAAAAAAAAATGGAAATTGACTCCGAAGCCTGGCTGGATAGCTCGGAAATGATCTAACTTAAAATTCGGTTATACCGTTAGACAATCAGACATCAGACATAGTCACTCTGTACTGTACTCTGTGAGGATTTAATATGGGGAAATTTTTGGGAAAAATCGGTCCAGTATTTCTGAAATTCTAAAAATGTTCCCATGTTATATCCCGCTAGACATCTTCACTCTATGAAGATGTCTATGGGGATTTAACATGGGGAAATTGTTTTTTCGTAATAAAATCAATATTGGACCAAATTTCACAAAATAAAAAGAAGGCTCATTCTTAAATTTTGATAAAGTTTAACATGATCAAACAAATATTGCTTTTGCGTAAAATGTTGGCAGCCTTCGTGAAACAGGTATTAATAAGGTGGGTTTCTGACCTCTATAACCATGGTAGACGCAGATCTGTGGGGCGCGTGGTTTTAATATTGATTCACACGAGTGGAAGACTCGTACCTAAGTCCCAGAAAATGGCAGATTCCCAAAACTTAACACAGCCACCCATTTTATTGGCTATACAGATTAGTACAAATAAGTATAGACAGTATTAAAAACAACGGTCTTAACCCTTTCACCCCTAAGTAACTGGAATGGGCTGCGATATGTTAATTTTGCAACCAATCCAATCATCGCAATTTTTTGTTCAGACTATTCCATTTATAAAAAGGGGGTATTTGTTGTTTTCAAAAATATGAAAATTACTTTCAAACAGTGCAGATCCTGATGAGACGGCTCGTTACGAGCCGGCTCATCTGGATCTGCACTGTTTGCATAAACCGATATAGCGGGTTTTCGGGTTCAAAGGGTTAAAGTTAAAACATTTAAAGACTTTGGTCCGTTACTTCAGCCTGTGGTGGAAATGTATTTATTTACGATTTGTCATCAATATATACAGATCCTACCTTGCGCATGCAAGTACGATATGCAGATTCGTAGAACAAAAAATGTAGCTCGAATCTGATGTAGTCTACTGATGAAAATATCAGAACGGAATATTTGGAGACCCTGCTGACAAACAAAGCACATTACGACGTTTGTGAAAAAAATGTTCAAACCTGCCCATTTTACGGCTATATAAACAATGAAAAAACAATATTTTTTTTTCGATAATATTAAATTAAAGGAAAATTTAAGAATGAGCCTTCTTTTTATTAAATCGTGAAATTTGGTCAAATACTGCAGGGAAATTTTTTGAATTTCAGAAATACAGTACCGATTTTCAAAATTTAACTTGTTTTCTTATTTATATCATTTCCAAGGTATCTAGCCAGGTTTCAGAGTCAATTTCCAAATGTTTTGTTTGTTTTACTCCTCCCACCTGTCCTCCACCTCTTTTCCCTCATGTTAAAGTCCCATAGACAAATAAATTTTTCGTAATAAAATCAATAGACCAAATTCCACGAAATAAAAAGAATGTTCATTCTTGAATTTTGATAACATTTAATATTATCAACAAAAAATATTGTTTTTGCATTGTTTATATGGCCGTAACATTTGGGCAGGTTTCGTGAAACAGACAATAGGGTGATCGTTGTCAGGGATTCCGCTGGGGAAAATAAGAAAATCGCTACTTCAAAAAAGTTTTAAAAAAAAATCAAAAGAAAATCCTTCTTTTTTTTGTTTTCGAAAATTGTAATTTTTTATCGCCAATTGTTTATTTGTATCGCCAATTGCGAAAGTGGCGATCGCCAGCGGAATCCCTGCGCTGTGCAGGCTGATCGGGACCTATGCTGGTCACATACGTAGCCAGGTCCATTGTATGACCAGGCTGAAATATGCTACCTACAAATTGTATTATGAGTACGTTAATGTTAGTTTTTATGTGAGTGTGTCTCAGGAAAATAACAATACTGTGTCTAGGCGAGATTACGTATCAGATAAGCGTATTATTATTTGTACAATCATATCTAATAAATAGTGATAGCTGGGTCGGAATATGAGAGTGTCTGCCTTAATGCATGGCCGAAATTGATTCCGAAAAAAACAACAACATGATACTGGATTACGTCAAAAGATGACACATTTGTGCCCCCGGTGGCAGATTGAAGAAGCTTCGACACACGTCTTAACCTGGCCCACGGACACATACACGGACGGACACACGGACACACAGTCCAAACACCGTATGCCTCCCGGCTCTACAGAGACGGTGGGCATACACACAAGAAACTGACACTAAACGCTAGGAATTACGTTTTCAAATAGTGCAATTTTTATCCATCAGTACAATATTGATCTGAAGATAAAATAATTTGAAAATTGTTTACTCAAATAGAAACACAGATATCTAACATTGATAGGGAAAATAAACATTCACTATTACAAAATTAATATATCCAGGAACAGTTAGTCACACACATTCAGAAAATATTATACATGTAAAACATATCAAGAAAAATTATATGACTGTTTATGGGATTCTAAACCAGATAACATACAAATAGAGAGACAATAACAAAACGTTATGAAAATGGCGGAATAAATATGGTTGACATAGACTGTTGTATAACCTCCTTAACCCTTAAACCGCTACTCACAACAATTGTCGTTTGCTGTTGCTTTTATATCGTGCCTTATTTCTCAATAAAAACATGCTTTGACAGCACTTCAGAATCATTTCCAATGGAAATGATTCTAAAGTGCTGTCAAAGCATGTTGTAAATTATTCTAATGTGCTGTCAAAGCATGTTTTTGATGATAAAAATGGAAAATAGAAAATAACCAGCAGACGACAAAAAAAATAAGATAGCGGCCTAAGGGTTACAAGCAAGCTGGGTTAAACGACTATGTGATGAGAAAAAGACCGGTATATGGAGAAAAACATATATAGAACAATTAAAGAGGTATGGTGGAAAGTTTATTTTTGAATGCGATATTAAGGATGATGATGTAAAACATATTCACCCACAACAGTTTATAAATAATAATAAAATAAATTTCTCAGAACAAAATAATATTATATCAAAAGAGATAATATTGAACAACTCAAATATTAACCTCGAATCGCGAATACTGTTTTTTAAGAATTTGCATGAAAAAGGCATAAGGAACATGAAACATCTTTACGACTTCATGATACAACTGGGGCCCGTTTCACTAAACTTCGTAAGACTAAACTGTTCGTAAGTGCAAATTTAGGATTGTCTGGAATCCGACAATATGGGTGAACACATGAAAACAGAAACTATAAATACAGCACAAAATAAACAAATGTTGCTCGATAAAATAAAAAGTAGTAAATCTACAAATAAAACATTATATACCATTCAACGGGAATATATAATGACTGAACCCATCAAACCAGAACAAAACTGGGCCAGTGTTTTTTCCAGACAAAACGACGTGCAGCTCGGTTAACTATTTCAACAATACATACCAATTTTGTGATGTTTGCAAACAGTGTATATTCAAATGAGCCGGCTCGTAATGAGCTAACTCATCAGGATCTGCACTTTTTGCAAGTAATTTTTATATTATTTGTTTTACAAAAAACACTCCCTGTGCATATATGTGGATAAAATGACCCAACATTTCAAAGCCTCAAATATGTAATACTGGTATCTCACAAACTATGCATAATAAATAAGGATAATATCTGACAGTACCACTTTACTTCTGACATAAAAAATAGCATTCGAACTCTATAGATCTAATCATTAATATTACCTTTATGGCACTAAAATAGATACAAATCATGATCCAAAAGTGAAAATGTATTGAGAAAATGGAAAATTCAACACGTGAATAATCTCAAATTTCTAAGCACCAGCTGAATTTTCCATTTTGTATATTTTAGCACGTCCACTGCATAGACAATTTCTATTCAGTGTAGACGTGCTAACATATACAAACTTTCATATCTGACATTTCCTGACTGGCTTTATCTGACATAGTTTCATTACTAATTCGAGTTTTCTTTGATATTTCCCCTTTACTCAATACTGGTTGGATTGCGATTTCGCCCCCTATGATACACGCCTTCTAATCCATATTTCTCACAAACTATTGAATGTAGAAACCTGTGATTTGGTGTACATAGAATATTGTGTAATACACAGTCTCGTTTCTTATTGAATCAGTACACTCGTTTATACATGTCAGAATATTGTATTCAAATGGAAGACATATTGCATATCGGACAGACACGTACAAAGGTCATCAGCATTTCTTGATATCAGGGTCCCGTTTCACTAAACTTCACTAAACTTCGTTCGACTAAAATTTTCGTAAGTGCAAAATTATGTTAGTCTGTGAATTTCACATTAACAATGTTTTCTTGTAAACAATTATTGGATTTATATTTATTGAGCATATGCTGCATATGCTCAATAAGCGTAAATCTATCAACTGTGATTTCCAGACGATCCTGAATTTGCACTTACGAACATTTTATTCGTACGAAGTTTAGTGAAACTGGCCCCTGGAATCTTGGCAAAAAGTGTCTTATGTAGTGTTAAATATTTTATCCCCCTATATCTGCCGGGATGAGTATTAATTATTATAGGAATGAATGGCCTTTTTGTGGAATTTATCGGGGTATAAACTTGGAAAAGTCGCGGGAATACTGGACGAAGGCCGGGACTTGGAAAAGTCGCGGGAATACAGGACGAAGGCCGGAAGGCCTTCGTCCAGTATTCCCGCGACTTTTCCAAGTTTATACCCCGATAAATTCCACAAAAAGGCTATTCATTCCTTATAATTCCAGCATTTCAAATAAATCCATCAAGGAAATGTGTTTATTTTCCGTTTTCTTAAGAATTATTTGAACTGCGCCTCACGGTTACGGAAAGTAGTTCGGCGTGGGAGTTTACTGGGATATAAATGTTGGACTGGGACTTGCTACGGGCCAATCAAATGTTAGGGAATTGTGTAAATATGTTTGTGCTGGAATTATTGATCAGTATACACGTCTAATCATTAGGAATAACTTCAACGCATAAATGTGATATATTGTTGCCAGAAATTACAAGAGCACCCGGTACAAAATATACTATTAATGGAATTGCTTGCATTCATTGCATGCCAATCTGTTGTTTGTCTCCGGATGACTGAAAGAGTGCATGTATGCGCCCTCGCTATTTAGGCGCACTTCGAGCTACATTTCTATAACTATTTCTATAAATAGCATATACGGGGAAAATTTCGGTGTGATAAAGGACACAGGAGAATAGAATAAAATAAAATAATGTAAACATTGCTATGAAAACCCAAAAACCGCCATTAAAGCCCTAGTAATGACCTTTAGTGGCGGTTTACAATTTTTATTTTCCGCTGGCTTCTAAACATAATTAGTCACCATTTAACCATTTTACCTTCACTGCTGCGCGTTATGTACCTGTGATAAAGAGTAGATACCCCAGAGGATGCATAGCATCATCAGGTGACGATGACGCCATCCTGATATGTGCAGCTGTTTCCGAATACAGATACAGCCATCAGGAATGCGTTATCGGGTGATATCATGTAATTTCCCTGTGCTATATGCGCTTTATTGGATCTTCATTGCTCCATTAGTTATTCAATTATTGAGGAAAAATGTTGGTCGAAGCGGGACAAAATAGCAGTACGCGTGGCATACGATATAATCCACGAGCTTTAAGCCCCGGGCACAACGGATCGTACGAAATTTTGTCGTGGTAGACCCATAAAATATTTGTCGTGTCCAGATCTTGCAACATGCCCGAAATATATTTCGAGTGGTCACAAGGGCTACGACACATTAAAGATGGTTTGGCGATGGGGACGCGACAAAAACAAATATAAGTCGTGGTTATGTCGTGGGTGTGTCGCAAGTCAGTCGTGCGACAGTCGTGGGACCATCGTGAGTTGTCGGGCATTGTCGGGGGGCTGTTTTTCACGCAAGACTGCCGCACAACAGTCGTAGGTCACTTGTGGGACGCTCACGCGTCCGTCTCCCGACTATATAACGAGGCTCGGTCTGTTGCCTGCCATTTGCTCTCGAGATTTTTCAGTGGAAACATCGAAGTTCTGCCCAAATTTTTGACATTTGTCACTTTATTTTATTCAACATTTTGCAAAGTCAACGCCAACAGCACTATATTATGCTCGTGCTGGAGTTCCGCCAGACGCCCCCTCAGCAGGGCCAGGCGTAGTCGCTCAGGTGGAATAGCCATACTCTCTCAGCGACGACAGACAGTTTTTATTTCCAAGCGTTCATTCGCCCGAGCTATATACCCCTCAAAAAACGAAAATATGTTGCAAGATTAACGCAAGACTAACGCACGACAGACTTGCAATGTTGTGCGAGCCTCTTACGAAATATAATATTCGTGAGACAATCTTGCAACTGTCTCACGACTGTCCTGTGACAGTCGTGAGACAGTCGTAGGACAGTCGTGCGACAATCGTAAGATTGTTTGACTAAAAATAATTCTTCTGGTACCCACGACAAGATATTTATCGCACGATAGTCGCAAGACTGTCGCAAGACTATCGTAGGACAGACTCACGACAGCCACAAGACATAGACACCACAAAAAAAATCGTCGAACAAAAAAGGTGCATGTCCAAATTTGGCTCACGACGGCAAGTCGATGCCACGATGCTCAAAATTTCGTAGGACTGTCTTGCGACGATCCCCGATGACCCACGATTTGCCCAAATTTTCTGTCGTGTCGTGGCACAAATGCGTCGTGGGTTCGTTGTGACCAAGCCTTTAGCGGACACCAGGGGGCCGTTTCACTAAACTTCCTACGGCTAAAATGTTCGTAAGTGCAAAATTATGATAGTCTGTAAATTTTAAATTAACACTGTTTTCTTGTAGACAATTGTTGGATTTACATTTATTGAGCATAGGCTGCATATGCAGCCTATGCTCAATAAATGTAAATCCATAAATTGACATTTAAAGACGATCTGGAATTTGAACTTACGAACATTTTAGTCGTAAGAAGTTTAGTGAAACGGGCCCCCGCTCTCTAAGTTATCTATCCCACCACTGTACACGTACTGTGGCTGGTTTTCCTAATGTGTTATAACACGGTGTCCAACTTCAGGAATATTTCTACGTGTACGTGGGATAAGTACGGAGCCCCGCAGGGGACATGTATTTTTGTTATTAATTCGTTACCACGAAATAATAATTCGTTCCCTCAATTTAACAATTCGTTCCCTCGAATTAACAATTCGTTCCCACGATGTAACAATTCGTTCCTTCGAAATAACAATTCGTTCCCTCAATTTAACAATTCGTTCCCTCGAATTAACAATTCGTTCCCACGATATAATAATTCGTTCCCTCGAATTAACAATTCGTTCCCACGAAATAACAATTTGTTCCCTGAATTTAACAATTCGTTCCCTCGAATTACAATTCGTTCCCACGATATAACAATTCGTTCCCTCGAATTAACAATTCGTTCCCACGATATAAGAATTTGTTCCCTCGAATTAACAATTCGTTCCCACGAAATAACAATTCGTTCCCTCAATTTAACAATTCGTTCCCTCGAATTAAAATTCAATTGTTCCCACGATATAACAATTCGTTCCCTCGAATCAACAATTCGTTCCCACGATATAACAATTCGTTCCCTCGAATTAACAATTCGTTCCCACGAAATAACAATTCGTTCCCTGAATTTAACAATTCGTTCCCTCGAATTACAATTCGTTCCCACGATATAACAATTCGTTCCCTCGAATCAACAATTCGTTCCCACGATATAACAATTCGTTCCCTCGAATTAACAATTCGTTCCCACGATATATATGGGAACGAATTGTTAAATTGAGGGAACGAATTGTTATTTCGTGGGAACGAATTAATAAAAAAAAAAAATTCTGAGTCCCCTACGGGGCTCCGTAGATAAGTAATATGCATATCGCGGTTTGTCCGCCTGTTCGAGGTTATTAGTGACTGTTCTCTGAGGCATGACGAAACCACATGTTAAAACATTACTTTCACAAGTCAATACATGTACGAATATATATGAGACACGTCATGTGATTTGGTACCTAAGAACATGTGCGATATCTCATGAAAAATATTTACAAAATGATTTACGATATTTCCCGTAAATGATGTCAGAAGATGACGAAATGTTCAGAGCCGCATTTGCTCTGAAAATTGTGTCAACTTTTGCAAACATTTACGGAAAATATCGTAAACTTTGTACATATTTTTTGCATGAGATATCGCACGTGTTCTTAGGAACACAATCAACATGGTGTGTGTCATATGAGATAAGCCTTGTGAGTTTGTACCCGGGAAGATGTGCCATATATCATGAATGTATTCAGTACTAAACTTACGATATATTCCGTAAATGTCATCAAATGTTCACGAAATATTTTTTACAAACAAATCGGACATCTTCTTATGTACAAAATCACATGGCTTGTCTCATATGTGACTCGCTACTACAACAGAAAACTGACTTTGGGTAAATGGAAATTACAAATTGAAGAGAACATTTAGCTGGCACGTGGTGTGTAATTCGAAAAAAAAGCTACGTTAATGCATTTTAATCAGCATTTTCATCATTTTTGTAAAAAAAATATAAATTTACTATAGCCACTATATACGATAACATATTTCCCTGTGCATTACTTGATTAACAGTCACGCTGTCTGTGTATTATCTAACGAGTTTTCTATAAATATTCCCCTAGGAAACGATTACAAGCATTATCACTTGCGATATGCATTTTCTAACCACATTCATATGATTCTTAGTAACTGTAGCCGAAATGACTCGGATGCTCAGTGTTGGTTTACCAAAGTCATTAACTGCATATACAAATACATGGCTGCACGTTGCAATCACGAGTTCGTTGCATTTTCGACCAGTGTAGTCCCTGATCAGACTGCGCGTCCGCGCAGTCTGATCAGGGACTACACTTGTCTCTATAGAGGTGAGAAAACATTTCTGATGGTTTGACAGAAAGTTTCCGATTCTTATCAGGTTCGCTGATCAGGATCTACACTGGTCAAAAACGAAAGAAACCCTCTTTTGCCGTAACAGATCACATTATACATAAACAGTTGGCGTCAGATTAAACGAGAAACGCAGAACTTATGTTTTTATCATAAGCCCCAATATGCATCAGTCATATAACTCTTGGGATCTCCGCGCACATATCGGCAATCATTTCGGCAGCTAACTGTGGGATTACACATTTTGGCGTTTACGACCAGTTTAGGACGGATTCTAACTGCGCAAAAATGCATAAGTAATTCTCGCATATTTTGTCTGTGGATTTCTCCACATGCATATAGCAATTAATCTGGCGGCAACCACCACCACACACCCCCCCCCCCCCCCCTCACGCCTCTCACTGACCCATCCCACCCCACCCCAGAAATCCACGAGGACCTTACGAAGCATTTTCTACAAATGTATAACCTGACAATGCTACATATCTCAAGTTTACATCATTTGTTTATTTCATTTTTTTTCTTTTTCTGTTTTTATATCTCTGCAAACAGATACGTTGTGATTACTTATTCGAACCGCCGAGACGATTCAAATGAGCGAGCATATCATTCATGAAGAAATGAATACATGTACTATAATTGTACCGTTAGCACCATCTCATGGAATTCTTTAACTAGTACTTTCATATGGCTCTATACTTACAGGGCTATTAGTTTAAGTATTTAGCGTTTCAAGTGTTTATACGGTGTTAATTGCTAGTACATTGGAACCTCTCTGAACCGAACACATAGACAAGTTGGATGTGCTTAATTTTGATGTATGTATTTCGTTTCCATCTCCTCCGATGATAACGTCTGTTCATGATTGCAAAGCACACACGCGTGTCTTGTAATTGGTATATACATGTTTCACATTGGAGCCTCTCTAAACCGGACACCCTGGGATGTCCCATGGTGTCCGGTTTAGAGAGGTTCCACTGTATAGGCCTAATATCGTATTGCATTAACGTTTCTTTTGCAGTGTAATAACATATTGTAATAACAGAAGTGAATTAAAATTCATAACCGTCTAGCGTAATAAATAAATCAATGAGACGGCTACACAAACGTGATGTGATCAGTGTAGCTGCAGTGTGTGATGCTGTACTTATGCAAGAAATGAAATCTACCATTTGTGTTGATTTAAGACGATAGCTATTACACTCGCTGACTCATTTCATAAGAAACGAGGCATAGCCTCGTTTCTTATTAACTCAATAAACTCGTTTAATAAATGCCGTTTAAAGGTACATGCCCACTCAGTAGGCACAGAATGTTCTTTATAGGAATTAAATAAGTGTATACTTGTGTCACTAATCCACCAGTTCTAAAAATTACAAGTGTCCGCTATACAGATATGCTCATTTAGTAATATTTGATTTACTGATAGTGACTCGCGGTGGTATCATGCTATTTTCATATGCAAATGAGGCATGATATTTTTTATTAATTATTTATACTAATTAAATGCGTCAACTGAAAAAATAATATTTTCGACAAATTATAAATTATGAGCATTGCACACCAACAAATACATACAGAGAATAAATAGTACTGTCCGTTAACATTTTAAGGAAACACGGTTATCGCCCCTGATATCAGTATGAAAAGTTACGTCCGATATAAAAATGTATAGTATAATGCCAATCAATAGGTGGGGTAATGGTGAATGAATGTTTATTTTGCCAAATAATGTCATAACTACAGAATATACAAAAATATCTGTCTCCCTATATTATAACCTACTGAGTGGGCATGTACCTTTAAAATGAGCACTGGTGTAAAATCCTCTACTTCTCAACTGCGTTATCCTTGTCTTGTGTTCACTTATTTGCACTTAAAATAGAGACACCCCACGATTTGAAGGCACGGGATAAAATATATGTTTCCTGTAGGCACTTACAGCTATTGATAAACACCGATATTTTAGACAGGTTTTTAGCGAATACATTCTAAATACGAGGGCGCCGAGTGTTTCATCCACTTGAACATCAATGCGGTTCATAAACTGCCAATTATGAAACTCATTACGCATTTAATGTATACAATCAAATGGTAATATGCATATCTTATCAATAACGTATAACAAAATGAAATAACGAATGAATGAGAAATTAACCTACATTTCTTCTCATTCTCCGAGGCTATGGATGTTTTTGTGGATGTAAAGATGCAGTGTCTCAGACTATATATTGCATACTATTTACCGGGGAGGGGGGGGGGGGGGCGAAGATCGTGGATTTGTCACAGCATTATAGAAGACCATCAGAGGAATGTATGTGTGAAATATGAAGCAGTTACGTGAAAGGAAACATAAATTACGAGATATTTAACTGAGCTGGACGGATGGGACGTAGGTACAATACTGACGGGACGGACGTACGCCAGTAGCACTATATGCCCCCCGCCCCTCACCACTCGGTGCGGGGACATCAAAATAGCAATCACTTAATATGTTTAATGATTAGACATCGACCTCTGTATGTAGTAATAAACCACTTTAGTCAATAACGGTAGGGGAGAAGATTTTGAAGAGTTACTGTTCGAAACGAACATTTTGGCAGACACTGCACATTAACTTTAACCACAGATCTAGAACAAAATTACAATTTTCGAAAAACAAAAAGTTTTGATTTGTTTTCGAAAATTGTAATTTTATTCTAGGTCAGTGCTTTGCCTGCAGCGTTAACAAAACGTTACGTACACAGCGGGGTATTTGTTTCTCTGAATGGTTTGGCATTAGGATAACAATAGCAAATGTTCCATATCTGAACAATTTATCGATATTTTTATGAAATTGATAACGGAAAAATAAACGCGTGTCAGAATAATCGATAAAGCAATGCGGGAATTCAATATAACTCGCGGAGAATAAAATAATATGAAAGGTACATGCCCACTCAGTAGGCACAAACTGTACTGCATAGGAATTAAATAAGTGTATAATTGTGTCACTATTCCACCAGTTCTAACAATTACGAGTACCCACTATACAGACATAATCATTTAGTAATATTTACTTTACTGATAATGACTCGCGGTGGTATCAGGCTATTTCCATATGCAAATGAAGCACGATATTTCTAATTATTTACACTAATTAAATGCGTCAACTGAAAAAAAGAATATTTACGACAGAGTATAAAGAATGATCATTGCACATCAACAAATACATACAGAGAATATATAGTAGTGTCCGTTAACATTTTAAGGAAACACAGTTAGGGCCACGTGGGGTAATGGTGAATGAATGCTTAATTTGCCAGAAAATGTCATATCTACAGAATATACAAAACTATCTGTCTCCCTATATTATAACCTGGCATGTGGGACACCAGCTTTAAGATAGACACTGGAGAATAAAAACACTGAGCTGCGTTTGCGACGAGCGTATCCGCAGAACAAAATTCGCCATCGCATACAGTGGGGTCAGCGTGTCAGTGCACACACGAACGAACACGACAGGTTGGTTCCAACCTGTCGTGTTCGTTTGTGTGTGCACTGACACGCTGACCCCACTGTAGCTAGTATAATGCACACACTTATCCAACTTCACACATAATCCCGAGTTGTGTCCCCGAGTTCTTACGACGACCAGTAGGAAGACCAGTAGCCTATTTCAGCAAAGTATACTTATCTTGCTAAGTACACTTTGAGGGAGAAATTTTCAATTTAATGATAAATTTAGTAATATTTATTTAATGAAATAAAATATTTTCTGATCAAATTATTTTACTAAATGTATTACGTTATCACAGCCATTTTGGCTGTGATAATGTAAAAAATCAGTAAAATAATTCTGCATACTTTTAATCATCACATATAAGCAGTTGCTATTCATATATGAAATATTCCATTTCGGGGGAAATAAATGATTACTCCCTCAAAATAAACTTAGCTACATAAATATGCTTAGCAATTTTGGTGAAATCGGCTACTGGCATGATACGGGTACAGGGTGGGATAAAGTACATAGTTTTTCGCATGTACGATCGATAATCCGATCGCTGAAGCTCCTGGGGTCGTCTCCTCGTACATGCGGACGAACCGCGCTCAACATAGTACATGTATTTATGTAAACACTGCCCTGTTGACGGGGTGTGGGTGGGTGGGGTATGATATGATCTGGTGCCCATTTCACTAAACTTCGCACGACTAAAATGTTCATAAGTGCAAAATTACGATAGTCTGAAAATTTCACATTAACAATGTTTTCTTGTAAATAATTATTGGATTTAGATTTATTGAGCATAGGCTGCATATGCAGCCTATGCTCAATAAATGTAAATCCATCAATTGAAATTTCCAGACTATCCTAAATTTGCACTTACGAACATTTTAGTCGTACGAAGTTTAGTGAAACGGGCCCCTGGTGGACAATCCAGTACAATAGATACATTCAAAAGAGATAGCATAAACCCTGTTTATCTAGTAATATTCTCATACATGCATAACGTACATTAGCTGCACGTTTTCCGCTTTATAGGCTTTACATGTTGCACTATATCGCTACACCACAGTCAATGATTAAATTTTCATATTATAACATTTATATTTTGCGCACTAAAATATAGAAAAAATCTGCAGGGTGTTGACATTCATACTTAGCTATATTGTTATTGAGAGAGAATTATACATATGATACAAAAAAAGTATCACAAACTCACCTAATAAAGTGAGTATTAGCAAAAGTATTCGGTTACTCTCCACGAAGTAGACAGTAAACAAAGAACGCGTCAAACGTAAATTTAGAAATTCTACTTCGTCATATTTCTCTAACGTAATGAAATGTAATTATAGTTGTGTACTCAGAATTAAACGTACATAGTTGTCATTTCAGAGATGATGTACACCCACAAACTGAGCTCGACACGTGATGATATAGTGCTGGAGATACTCGACACTGGTTCCAAGGTGGGTGTGTGGCTGAATTCTCAACTTTGAACATCAGACTGCATATACAGTTGAATCTCTCTAAACCGGACACCCTGAGGGGTCCCCAGGGTGTCCGATTGGGAGATGTTTCACTGTAATACAGGCGTATGAACACCTCAATACAAAATATGTTCTTTGCAACCATGAACATGCATTATCAATGTAGAAAAATGAGTGTAAACCCCATCAAAACAATCACATTGGGATGTTCTGTATGTGTCCGGTTTAGAGAGGTTTCACTGTAGTCAGGGACGTATAAAATGTCCCCTGCATCCCTCTGGGTATTAACAGCATCGTGACTGATTCGAACACCATTTGGCGGCCGTCTTTAATGTCGCATCCGGTGCGAAAATAATTTCAGATTTTTTTATATTATTTTGAACCAGGTGTCGTTGAAACATAGGTCGAAAACTAATTTAGCTAATTTACAAATGTCCTTCATGTATGCATGTGAAAATCCATACAAATCGGCAAATAAATATAATGAGAGTAAATCCCAATTAACGTACGATGCAATGAATTGATTCTAATATTTGTTTTATTTAATATAATATTCATTATTATCCCGTCAACACATTGCGTGTGTGCCGTGAAACACGGTGCCGTGAAACATTTTTGATATCCTGTCAATACGACATAATCACTGCGTATGAATATGTGTGGTGGCTGGGGTTATATTTTTGCATTTTACAGCCATTTGTAGGTGTTGACGGGATAAATGGAATAGTAGGTTAGTGTCGTTAATGGGAAAAAATATCTGGCAGAGCCTCGCCCATCCCGTTTCCTGAGCCTTGCCATACATTTTTTCCCATTCACGGCACTAACATACCATTCTCTATAACTCGTTGACTCGTTCAAGAAGAACTGCACAAATTGTTTGCGCTATATAACGCATCATTTTCTATTTTCAGTCGGCACCAGACACCCTTGAAAGACACATAAAATGGGCCGAAGGATTTGTGTTCATTTACTCTATAATAGACAGACCCAGTCTGGATTACCTAGCAACAGTCAAGGACGTATTAGACAGGGTCAAAGGTCAAGGACACGAAGCCCCACTGGTGCTTGTAGGAAACAAGAGCGACCTTATATCTGCAAGGGTCATAACGGAGGAAGATGGCCAAGAAACAGCCAACCAGTTTGACTGCCCCAACTTTGAAATATCTGTAGCGGAAGGCGCACAAGGGGTCATGGAGGTTATGGATGAACTAATGTGTCTACTCAAACGCGACTTCGTTAAAAGTGTCAGCAGTGCCAACATAGCGTCCATGGATAAACCAAAGTCGAAACTGTTCAGCATGAAAAAGGCGTTTAAAAAGCGGATTAACAGAAGTCATAGTGATACGTTTTGAAGCATTAGCACATATTTAATAGTATTGTTCTTATACTATATATACATTGGATAGCGAAACTAATCGCTACAAAACACGAATGGCGCTCACTTTGTACAGGTGAAAATGATTACGAAACATTTGGGAACACTATATTAAGACCAGTAATAACGATGTAATGAAGGCGCGGACTTGTTGAAAAACAGCGGACAAACTGATACGTATTAGCAATGTAGTAGAACGAAATGTATGTACTTATATTAGTTACCAATTGCCAAACCGAATAGCAGTGTTTAATGCGCGGAAACGCACACTCGCCGATTAAGACCAGTAATAATGATGTAATGAAGGCGCGACTTGTTGAAAAACCGCGGACATACTGATACGTATTAGCAATGTAGTAGAACGAAATGTATGTACTTATATTAGTTACCAATTGCCAAACCGAATAGCAGTGTTTAATGCGCGGAAACGCACGGCGAGTGATTGTCGCGAAATCAAGTTTACACCTCGTTTTTGGTATGCCATAAATAATGAGCTCCAAATACATAGCATAATGTAGATCACTGTTTTTGTCTTATATTCTACAAATTCAGAGCTCCAGATAAGCTGCGTATTTGCGTAAATCACCAATTAAAATTGCCAAAACCCCAATTGAAATCAGAAGTAGCGAGCATCAAAAAGTAATAACAATTTTGTGGTACCTTTATCATGCTGCAGAAAACAATAAACAGACCACAACTATAGCATATTTTTCTTATTTTCCATGAAAACACATCTTGTTATTTCATTAGAATTGTCTCCAAGGAGACAATTCTAATGAAATACCAATATCTGTTTTCATTTCAAAGCAAACTAATTCAATAATTGCTGTCTGTTGATGTGTACACAGTAGTGTGATTTCATTTTACTCAATTCAAATTTTGAAATACCCAATTGCTTCAGAAATGATGGAGAGAAAATACTCAATTACTAATTCCTTATCTGGAGCCATGTACAATGGTATTTTGAATGACATCGGTGAGAGAGAGCACATCCCAGTTGCAAATGTATTGCGGGAAAACATGACAACAATAAGAGCGATCATTTCTCTTCAGACAGAGAAACCTCTCTAAACCAGACACCCTGTGAGGGGACCTCCCAGGGTGTCCGGTTTAGAGAGGTTTCACTGCAATTTCGGTAGATAAACTATCTTGAATGCATTACAAATCAATGGCCACGTTTTCTGGGTATCAAGTTTTGACAGGATCGGCTGTTGTACTATTCCAAAAGTAATTTGCAATTTGTGTCAACAATTTACAAAGATAATATTTTTCTTGGAACACATAAACTATTAATAACAAACATACTTTAATTACATTTCTATTTATTTTTCTGCTACCCAACAATAAATTAGAAGATAACACAACAACCACCGTGAGAAGAGCTGATGACTGTCCACCGGAACTACTTTCAAGAGCAGTTTAAAAATGATGTAGACTGCAATTAGGTCCTGCCGGAAGTTGCCGTGGAATCATTTGGTTCATTACGTCGATATGGTTATCTGTAAAATAACAACGGAGAAAATAAGAGATTAGCTTCCAATAACCTTCAAAAGGAAGCACACAATATACTTTATATATTTAAAGTTAAACAGTCACTCTTTAATTGAAATTCCGACCACGTGATCTTTATCACATTAGTTTAAAGGTACATGCGCACTCAGTAGGCACACAATGCTCTTTATAGGAATTAAATAAGTGTATACTTGTGTCACTATACCACCAGTTCTAAAAATGACAAGTGCTCGCTATACAGGTATAATCATTTAGTAATATTTATTTTACCGATAGTGACTCGCGGTTTTATCTTCATATGCAAATGAGGCATGATAATTTTTAATTATTTATCCTAATTAAATGCGTCACCTGAACAAAATAATATTTTCGACATATTATAAAGTATGATCATTGCACATCAAAAAATAAATACAGAGAATAAAAATTAATGTCAGTTAACATTTTAAGGAAACACGGTTATCGCCCCTGACTATCAGTGTGGAAATTTACATCTGATATAAAATGCATAATAATAACAATCAATACGCGGGATAATGGTGTATAACGGGCACTCGTATTTTTTTAGAACTGGTGAAATAGTGACACAAGTATACACTTACTTAATTCCTATATTAAAAGAACATTTACTGCCTACTCAGTGGGCATGTAAGAAGCTCGTAAGTGCAAAACTAAAATGTGCAGCAAAGTTGGTGTATGCAGCCAATTCTGGGAACTCTGCGGAATGTTCAGACTATCTACATACAATGGGGTCAGCGTGTAAGTGCACACACGAACGAACACGACAGGTTGGTTCCAACCTGTCGTGTTCGTTCGTGTATGCACTTACACGCTGACCCCACTGTAAGTAATGCTGCTAAATTTGGTCTTGGTGAACTCGTAGTGTTAACGGCTGGAACATGGTCATCATTCAAAAGAAGAAGCTGCAGTAGTATTGATGAAAATAAAACAATATAACACGCTATCCCATACCCTGTCTAAGCATACTAGTAATTATTGGAAGCATAACCATTTTACAATTCCGGCGGTGGTCCTTTCCCCTGTGATATTAGCTCAACCCATATGCCCTGTCGTTTCGTACTTACCGTGCTGAATTAACCAGTGAGGCTGGAGTTGACGAGGATGATGCGATCCTGGCTGCTGGACTGGTTGCCGAACAGTAGGAAGCAGAGGAACAACAGGGGCACTGGAAAAACAGGAGACCACAATCATAGACGTGTTTACAACAGGGGCACTGGAATAACAGGAGATCGCACTCATAGACGAGTTTACAACAGAGGAACTGGAATACTGACATATCACAATCATTGACTGGTGAAAAACGCAGATGTATGCCTCATGGTAAAGTAAGAATTGACGTAATTATGACCGAATTCAGACATTTAGTATGACGAGCAAAGTTTGCCCTAAATACGTTGATGTTATAGCTAGAAAAACAAATCCCACAAACTCTCATTTTGGGGAACTGTATTCCCTGATCAGGAATTCCGCTGGGGAAAATAAAAAAAATCGCCACTTCAAAAAAAATAAAACAATTGGCGACAAAAAATTACAATTTTCGAGAAAAAAAAATCCAAAAAAAAATAAAATATTTTTGGATTTTTTTCCCGAAAATTGTAATTATTTATCGCCAATTGTTTATTGTTATCGCCAATTGCGAAAGTGGCGATCGCCAGCGGAATCCCTGCCTGATACCAGACAAATTCCGATTTAAAACGTTACACCATACACACAGAAGACATTTTGGATGATTAATAGAACTTCAATAAATAATAATCCAACATTCGTGTTGGGTTTATACATGTTATTTATTAAACTATTTGACTGATGTCATAAGAAACGAGGCTATCACTAATCAAAGTATTGAAAGAACTGAAACTGTATCGCCAGAAACAAAACGTATGAAAGTGTGCCTGCCCCACACTGATGATGCCACCCCCCCCCCCCCATGGGCAGCCTTTACAACAATCTTGATCTGGTGTGGGTGCCCTAAAAACACACCAGATCACTTAACCCATACCCTAAAGGGGCATAACTTCATCCAAATCTCTTTACGAGTACCGGAGGGCCAGACCAGGTGCAAAAAAGCGCACCGTAAATGATGAATCCCATCGAAAATGATACCCTTCACATTGCCCCCAACCAAACCAATTTGAAATTGGTAATAAAATAATGACATTTACACGAACCACGTGACCATTTCAACAAATCTGAAAGAGCAAAAAAAAATAAAAAGCGGTCGATCAGTTCTGTAAAGGTTTGTTCAGATCGCGCGGCTTGTCCGTTTATGAGAAAATGGTTAAGAATGTTACCCACTTTTGGGATGGCGGCCATCTTTGATAGCGTGGCGCCGCCATTTTTATTAAATTTGAAAAAGCTTCAGCAAAGAATCATTTCTGTAACAATGGACCAACATCCGCCAAACTGTTCATGAAATATAGCGTTTTGAAGCTGGTAACTGAAGAATGATCCCTTTACCTTTCAGCGGCCACCTTGGATTACCTAATTATACAATTGCAATAAAAATAAAGAAAATGAGGACGGTGACAGTTTTGTTATTTTTTTTAGATGTCATGCGTTTAATAGCCAAAAGTTCGTCGACAGGAAAAGAACAGACATTACATTATTCTTAACTTACTTTCAGTCCATTCATCATCTGCTTCTGTTCCGTAATTATCCGTTTCTAATAATTACATTAGCCTTGGTACTTGATCATCCGACTTGATCAATTTCACGCACTATAAAAGCGTTCGCCACGCATTACAGTTACCGTTACAGAGGTACCGGATGGTACCGGTACCGGCTTATAGGCATCGCCCAAAAATGGCGACCGACAGCCATAGCTAATACTTCTAAAAATAGATAAATAAAATCGCGATACCTAAAAATAGTAACATACATAGGACGCTGACATAACTGTATTTGACGATACAGTAAAAATCAGTAAACTCGTTTAAATAAATATTGATATATGCATGGTATTTGATATAGGAATGAATGGCCTTTCTGTGGAATTTATCGGGGCATAAACTTGGAAAAGTCGCGGGAATACTGGACGAAGGCCGGAAGGCCTCGTCCAGTATTCCCGCGACATTTCCAAGTTTACATCCCCGATAAATTCAACAAAAAGGCCATTAATTCCTTATAATTCCAGCATTTGAAATACATTCACCAAGAAAATGTGTTCATTTTCCGTTTTCTTAAGAATTATTTTAACTGCGCCTCACGGTTACGGAAAGTAGTTCGGCGTGGGAGTTTACTGGGATATAAATTTTGGACAGAGACTTGCTACGGACCAATCAAATGTTAGGGAATTGTGTAAATATTTTTGTGCTGGAATTATTCATGTATATTTAATATGAATGTTACCCGGAATATAAAACTGAGAAACAAATCTAATTCAAATTATGCTGCTGTGATTGAGGTATATTGCCGGGCTTGTTGTAGATAAACACGTGTCTGAAATTAAAAACCTATCCCGATAGTCGATCATAATTAGCGAGTTGATGTACTTTAGTCGGATATATTTGAAATGTGGCTGTGACTGGAGACATGGGGATTATGGGATTTGTGACCTGTGTAGCGCCTGATCGAATAGCACACTCCTGTCACCCGACGGCGATCTATATTCATTGTTAGAAACATGACGGATGTTTCATTGATGGAATTGCGAACAGTGTAGATCCTGATCAGACTGTGCGGATGCGCAAGACAATTGCGCCGGTTACTAGACGAAAAATGCGTTTATGCGAAAGCTCGCTGAGTAATACCGAGTGGCATCTCGTCAAAAAACCGGTGCATTTGTCGACGTAAAACATGTTACGTCTATGCGGAGTGCAGCATCGGTGATTAAGGAAATATATGCATGAAGACGAATACACGAAACATTTTAACAACTTACATAGAGATCCGAGTCCAAAGCCAGAGCTTCCGCCAGCGGCCACCGGCATCGGCATGTACGCCACACCGCCGCCGTAACTCGCCCCGCCATATCCGGCTCCGCCGTAACTCGCCCCGCCATACCCGGCTCCGCCATAACTCGCCCCGCCATAACCGGCCCCGCCAAAACCTTGTCCATAGGACATGTCGTCGGCGATCGCCAACCCAAGAACGGCGGACAGGGCGAGGGTACAGAAAACGATGACCTTCATTGTGGAACTGTAATACAAAACTGTCGTTAAGGATAGCGTTCATGATAGTCACTGGTCTATATTATAGAGGAATGGGGTGTCAATTCTATTTAGACAGAGAGACTACACTGTTTGCTAGTCAATGAAACACTAGCTGTACCATTGAATGAACAGACATGTGTGCGCTATACTACTGTCATTGTCAATTCCGTTTCATATGTTATTTAGACAGAGATATAGCATATCTCTGTCTAAATAGTATACGAGACTGAATGGACCAATCCGTGGGCACTTGATCACTTGAATTGGCAATTATGTCTCATAGAATATTTAGACAGAGATATTAACTGGTGTATATTTTTGACGCTCTCGCTTATGGTATACGAACTGGGTTACAACTAAACATACAGGTGCAGCTATAAAAATATACAATTACAGCTGCACCTCTATAAATACAGCTGCACCTGTAAAATACAGTTTAGTTTTGACCACGAACGGGGTCAAAACTAAACTTACAGGTGCAATTATAAAAAATTACAGGTGCACCTGTATATTTTTACAGCTGCACCTGTTAGTTTAGTTTTGTCCCCATTCGTACACCATACTCGCTTGCAGACAGCGCGATATGGTCGGCGTTTGTACATTGGCGTTTGTACACGTACGTACGTACGTCCGTACGTGCGTCCGGGTTAAAGTTTTTCGGTATTAACAATCAAAGCCTCGGCGGGAACGACATGCGGCCACGGCCATCTAGTTAAATAAGTAACCAAAATGAAATGATATCACAAAACAAGGCACTACTATTTTACATTTGCTCCAATATTTGTACAAATATAGTACTTTTTCAAATAATTTCTGAATCTTTTAGTAGCAAAATGTGCATTTCTGAACTACTACGGCTACCAGTAGCGCCAGCCTAGATACACGTGTACGTGTATTTGGTCTTCAACCAGTCCAAACTAAGGACTAATGTTATCCTTGGCGGACAAACGATCTCAAAGAAAACGTTTCGCCAGTACCCAATTTGCATAAGGCAATATTTGCAATTAGCCGAGCTTTACGTCGTTCAAGACGTTTTATCCCTTTCACCCCTAAGTAACTGAATGGGCTGCGATATGTTAATGTTGCAACCAATCCAATCATCGCAAAATTATTTTCAGACTATTCAATTTCTAAAAAGGGGGTATTTGTTGTTCTCAAAAATATGAAAATTACTTTCAAACAGTGCAGGTCCTGATGAGACGGCTCGTTACGAGCCGGCTCATCTGGATCTGCACTGTTTGCATAAACCGATATAGCGGGCTTTCGGGTTCAAAGGGTTAAAGGTGCATACCCACTCAGTAGGCACAACATGTTCTTTACATCAGAAACATCATCCGAGACATTTTCTGGCAAAATAAACATTCATTCACCATTACCCCACGTATTGATTGGTATTATTATACATTTTATATCAAACGTCAAGTTCCACTGATATCAGGGGCGATAACCGCGATTCCTTAAAATGTTAACAGACATTACTATTTATTATCTGTATTTATTTTTAGTGTGCAATGATCATACTTTATAATCTGTCGAAAATAGTGCTTTTTTCTTCAGGTGACGCATTTAATTATTATAAATAATTAAAAACTATCATGCCTCATTTGCATATGAAAATAGCCTGATACCACCGCGAGTCACTATCAGTAAAATAAATATTTCTAAATGATTATATCTGTACAGCGGGCACTTGTACATTTTAGAACTGGTCGAATAGTGACACAATTATACGCTTATTTAATTTAATTCCTATAAAGAACAGTTTGTGGCGACTGAGTGGGCATGTACCTTTAACGTATCACCCACACCCTATGCGACTTCTAATTATTAGTCTGTAAAATAAATATTACCACATTTGAAAATAAAATAAAATTGTTCACTTACATGTGGTAGCTCCGTGAGTGTCAAGAGATGTGACCAAGAGAAGTAGAACCCTGGTATATATAGGCGTGGAACCGTCAAAATCAACGCTATTTTATAATAGGTTATAATACGACACCAGTCACCACATACCGGGGCTTATTGAGTTTGCGACCAGTGTAGGCCCAGATCAGCCTGCGCATCCGCGCAGCCTGATCAGGGCCTACACTGTTCGCTACCAAGTTGGGAGATGGTGGATTATCTCTGATACTCGTTATGAACACTTTAAATCTGTATCAGCGTACATGGGTATTGTAACCGATCAGGAATTACATCGGAAACGAAAACCTGAATGATACCAATTTTGTCATGGCTGGTCAAATGTTATGCAATGATTTCCTTCCTTCTTCCGGTGGTCAGTTTGGACATTGCATACGTAGCGTAGACACTTGTCAGTGTAATGTTATTTTCTACCTTCGGGCTTTCGTCTCGCCGGTAGTGACATTAAACATTAAAATTGTAAAGGAAATACATGTAGGTGGTGTTTCACATTGCACACTGCACATTACCTATATCAACCGAAACCAGCGCAAATGCTAGTTTTTCGGCAATGGATGGTTACTAATTTGTGTTTATTCACATTATGTATTGCTTATACTATTAACCACTAATATTAAACACATTAAATCTCAGAAATATCTAAAGGTAAGGTAACTTTTTCATCAATAACAAAAAAAGTCACCCTCCCCAAATGTTGTTATTCGATAAAATTCAATCAAATATTGGTTTTATTGCAGCAAAACGATTTATTTTTGCAATACAATCATTTTTTGATGGAATTTCGTCAAATAATTTGTTTGGGGGGAGGGTGACTTTTTTTGTTATTGAGGAAAAACTACTTACACTTAAATATTTTTGCTTAGATGTAATAAGTTTGATGGCCAGAAGTTCGTCAGCAGAAAAACCCGGAACAGACAGTAGTGTCTGTAATGGAAACTTATTTATAAATGTGGTATTGCGTCAATTGTGGTATCAGTTCACAATAAAAAAAAGTTTTATTTCCAATGTATCCTTGCTGGTACGTATATAACTAAATTCATAATCAAATTATCTCCCCTGTTTATTACAGTTTTTGGCGGGAGACATACTGTCTCCACGCTATTGGGATCGTGATTCTGGCCGTTTGCACGGGTCTACTTTCGGAAGTGGCTCTCTGTTCATCGGGGGACGTCTCAATAGGCTCAATTTGCGTTCGCAATTAACAACATTCAGGTGACATTTAAAGTCAGCGAGTGAACTGAAAGCAAGTTATTAATAGCAACGGCAATGCTCAACATTATGTGTAAAATAGTTGGCATGCCCAACTTTACTTTTGAAGAGAACAAATTGCTGTTATTGAGACGGCCCCCCCCCCCCCCCCGTATCGCTATTGGGATCGTGATTCTCTGTTCATCGGGGGACGTCTCAAAAGGCTCAATTTACGTTCGCAATTAACAACAGTCAGGTGACATTTAAAGTCAGCGAATGAACTCAAAGCAAGTTATTAATAGCAACGGCAATGCTCAACATTATGTGTAAAATAGTTGGCATGCCCAACTTTACTTTTGAAGAGAACAAATTGCTGTTATTGAGACGCCCCCCGTATCGTGTACCACGCAGTCGCAATGCGACGTCGAAGGCCATTTCTTTTTCATATTGTGTTTTACGGGCGATTTTCGAAAAATTACCCTCTGGGTGAGCGAAACAAAATTTATGAAAACATTTTGCAGTTCATGCAGCATACACGTATGTAGGTCTACGCCCAGTCATAATTTTGAAAAGATTTCACATAATACGTCTGCAATATACCTCGTAAAACGGTTTATTAGTCGGACATACAGCACCTTTGCTTCATCAACCTATTTGTGTTTAGAGCAGGCTGTATTTTACAAACACAAGTAACTGATCAAGTTCTCCAAATTTGCCGATTGCACATCCAATAATCAACATCGAATATATTTCTAACAAGGAATTTCCGAGTATGCAAATTCACAAGTGGCTACTTGTCTCCCGCCAGTCAGTACTTTCAGTACTTTGATTTTTATTTGCAGTGCAATGAAATGAACAGATTGAATATCTGAGACATTATCTGAGACATAGTGCCTTTAACCCTTACACAGCTACAGTGGGGTCAGCGTGTAAGTGCACACACGAATGAACACGACAGGTTGGTTCGCTACCCACCCAAAGTGTAGGTTGTTACCACTCAGTTGAACCGTCTCGCCGAGACGGTTCAACTGAGTGGTAACAACATACACTTTTGATGCGAAATGAGAAACAATGCAGAAAAATATTTACATTTTTTTTATACATGAAATACAGTGGGGTCAGCGTGTAAGTGCACACACGAACGAACACGACAGGTTGGTTCCAACCTGTCGTGTTCGTTCGTGTGTGCACTTACACGCTGACCCCACTGTATCTTCATTTTTTGTCGTCTGCTGTTTATTTTCTATTTTCCGTTTTTATCATCAAAAACATGCTTTGACGGCACTTTAGAACAATTTACAACATGCATTGACAGCACTTCAGAATCATTTCCAATGGAAATGATTCTGAAGTGCTGTCAAACCATGTTTTTATTGAGAAATAAGGCAAGATATAAAAACAACAGCAGACGACAATTGTTGTGTGTAGCGATCTAAGAGTTAAGATATCACAGTGTGTTGATGGTGATTATACAGAATCGCAAAATACTGAAAATATCTTGTATAAAGCTTTTGAAAGGAGTTTTCAGCGGGTTTATTTTTGTGAGGTATACGGTATTCAGCAAAATGGTAGTCAATGGTAACTGAATTACTTGTGGTTTTGTTTCCATATACGGTACAGCAAAATTAAATTTAGAATATACGGTATTCAGCAAAATGGTAGTCAATGGTAACTCTGAATTACTTGTGGTTTTGTTTCCATATACGGTACAGCAAAATTAAATTTAGAATGGAATGTCCTCAACTTGCTGAATTCAAGGACATCGAAAGCCGGCATGCATATGTGACAACTAGCCGACAAACGCATGTAATTGAGACACGCCATGTGATTTTGTACCTTCGGACATCCGCGAAATTTACATTATTTTCCGTAAATTTTCAGAATACATGCGGAATTAATTAATTTCCGCATATATTCTGAAAATTGTGTCAACTTTTGACATTATTTATATATTGAAGTAATTTGGCCTTGACCTTTGGCATCGGGGCCGCATGGGTGGTCTATAGAATGATAAGATTGTGAAGATGTTGGGGAAATAAAAACTTTAATGCAGATTTAACAAAACAAGAAAATGTGGCCTGTTGGCAGACGAATGCCCACCCCACCCCACCCACCGGTGGCAGGTTGTAGAAGCTGTGGCAAAGTGATAAGTATTCACAAACACGTTTATGAAGGCCAAAAGGTCAATGTCACATTAAGGACAGTGTTGATGCGTGACATTTTTCCACAAGTATGATGTATTGAAATATTAAAGTAATCCATCAAGGGATATAGAAGTTATGACAGAACTGAGAAACTCCGATGAACTGCTTAATGTGTGAAAAAGTTCAAAGTTGTCAAGGTCAAGGTCATATTAAGGGCAGCTTGGATGCGTGACATTTGTCCACAAGTATGATGTGTTGAAATATTTAAGTAATCCTTCAAGGAATATAGAAGTTATGATAGAATTGAGAAACTCCGGTGAACTGCTTAATGTGGAAAAAAGTTCAAAGTTGTCAAGGTCAAAATGTCAAGGTCATGTTAAGGGCAGCATGGATGGGTGGCATTTATCTACAGGTATACTGTGTTGAAATAGTTAAGTAATCATTCAAGGGATATAGAAGGTGTAACAAAATTTCGAAACTCCGGTGAAATTTTTAATATGAGAAAAAGTTCAAAGTTGTCATGGTCTAATGGCAAAGGTCATATTAAGGGCAGCATGGGTGTGTGGCATTTGTCCACATGTATACTGTGTTGAGATACTTAAGTAATCTTTCCAAGGATATAGAAGTTATAATATACTTTCAAAACTCCGACAAACTTCTTAATGTGCCGGACACATGGAAACACGGACACGCACTATATGCCTACGGCTCTACCAAGACTGGGGGCATGAAAACATTAACGCACATTTCTAAGTAATTTAACCTTGACCGTGTGCAAGGGGGTCGCATGGGTGGGCTATAGAATGAAAACATGGATGATGATGTGACAAGAGGTATGTGAAGTTTCAAGTCAATCAGACTTAGGATTGTGGAGATATTTGGTATTGAACAACTTTAACGCATATTTTGCATTAGGATTGTGGAGATATTTGGTACATAAATTTTGTTTTAACCCAAATGCCGCATGAACATGTCGGACGCACAAACACACACCAACAGCGGTGACTGTATCACGCCGACCGCAATCGGTCATGATAAAAAATATGCAAATTTTTAAATAATTTGACTTTAACCGTGTGTATGGGTGCCGCATGAGTGGGCTAAAGAATGAAAATATGGATGATGATAAAGAGGTATATCAAGTTTCAAGTTAATCAGACTTAGGGTTGTGGATATATTTGTTACTTTAACGCAAGTGCCAGACGCACATGACGGACGCACGGACACACGGACACACGCCAATGTGGCGACTAAAACACGCCGACCGCAAGCGGGCGTAATAGTAATCGTTACAACTGCTTTTTTGAAATGCCTCTACAGATGTAGCATTTGAAACAACAAAATCAGACATCAATGTGACTGGGAAAATAGGATCTGCACTGTTTGTCATTCCATTAATGAAACATCCTGCATGCTTCTAACATAATATATCGTTATCCTGCTACAGTAATGCGCTATTTGATCAGTGTTGGAATGGTGTTGTAATTGTAGTGATGAACATGCAAGGCTGATCCCTACAGGTGCAGTCCAATCTACATAGGTGGATGTGAATAGAGAAATGGGCCTTATGGGTTATGCAACCAGTGCAGATCCAGATCAGCCTGTGCGTCCGCACAGTCTGATCAGGATATGCACTGTTTGTCAATCCATTAATGAAACATCCTGCATGCTTCTAACATAATATATCGTTATCAGGCTACATGAATGCGCTATTTGATCAGTGTTGGAATGGTGTTGTAATTGCAGTGATGAACATGCAATGCTTCTCCCTACAGGTGCAGTCCAATCTACATAGGTGGATGTGAGGGTTGTGTGAAGTTGTCTCTGACATCGAACATCGAAATTCGATATTCACCGGTTTGAACTAATTTCGAGCTGGCTTGTTTTGAATATCGAGCCAGCTCTGAGATCGATATTCACCGGTTTGAATTTCGAGTTGAATATCGAGTTGAATTTCGAGTTGAATCCAAAGCTGCGAGGTCGATATTCACCGGAACTAATTTCGAGCTGGGTTGTTTTGAATATCGAGCCAGCTCTGAGATCGATATTCGACTACAATATTGCAAATGCAGTGCACATTTCGAGCTGGGATTTTGTATATCTAGCCAGCTCTGAGATCGATATTCGAGAAGATTGGACATGCGTATTTGAATTTCGAGCTGGGTTGTTTTGAATATCGAGCCAGCTCTGAGATCGATATTCGACTACAATATTGCAAATGCAGTGCGAATTTCGAGCTGGGGTTGTTTTGAATATCGAGCCAGATCTGAGATCGGTATTCGAGAAGATTGGACATGCGTATTTCAATTTCGAGCTGGGTTGTTTTGAATATCGAGCCAGCTCTGAGATTGATATTCGAGCAGATTAGACATGCGTATTTGAATTTCGAGCTGGGTTGTTTTGAATATCGAGCCAGCTCTGAGATCGATATTCGAGCAGATTAGACATGCGTATTTGAATTTCGAGCTGGGATGTTTTGAATATCGAGCCAGCTCTGAGATCGATATTTAACTACAATAATGCAAATGCAGTGCGAATTTCGAGCTGGGTTTTTTTTTGAATATCGAGCCAGCTCTGAAATCGATATTCGAGAAGATTGTACATGCGTATTTGAATTTCGAGCTGGGTTGCTTTGAATATCGAGCCAGCTATGAGATCGATATTCGAGCAGATTAGACATGCGTATTTGAATTTCGAGCTGGGATGTTTTGAATATCGAGCTAGCTCTGAGATCGATATTTAACTACAATAATGCAAATGCATTGCGAATTTCGAGCTGGGGGTTTTTGAATATCGAGCCAGCTCTGATACCGATATTCGAGCAGATTGGAGATGTGTATTTGAATTTTGAGCTGGGTTGTTTTGAATATCGAGCCAGCTCTGATACCGATATTCGAGCAGATTGGAGATGTGTATTTGAATTTTGAGCTGGGTTGTTTTGAATATCGAGCCAGCTCTGAGATCGATATTCCAGCAGATTGGAGATGTCTATTTGAATTTCGAGCTGGGTTGTTTTGCATATCGAGCCAGCTCTGATATCGATATTCGCGGAGATTGGAGATGTGCATTTCAATTTCGAGCTGGATTGATTTGAATATCGAGCCAGCTCTGAGATCGATATTCGAGCAAATTGGAGATGTCTATTTGAATTTCGAGCTGGGTTATTTTGAATATCGAGCCAGCTCTGAGATCGATATTCGCGCAGATTGGAGGCCCTGAGGTGTATTTGAATTTCGAGCTGGGATGTTTTGAATATCGAGCCAGCTCTAAGATCGATATTCGCGCAGATTCGACATGCTATTTGAATTTCGAGCTGGGTTGTTTTGAATATCGAGCCAGCTCTGATCCGATAAATTCGCTCAGATTGGAGATTTTGCATTTGAATTTCGAGCTGGATTGTTTTTGAATATTTCGAGCCCAGCTCAGAAATCGATATTCGCGCAGATTGGATGTGCATTTGAATTTTCGAGCAGGATTGTTATTTTTGAATATCGAGCCAGCTCTGAGATCGATATTCGAGCAGATTGGAGATGTGTATTTGAATTTTTTGAGCTGGGTTGGTTTTGAAAATATACGCCAGCTCTGTGATCGATATTCGAGCAGATTGGAGATGTCTATTTGAATTTCGAGCTGGGTTATTTTGAATATCGAGCCAGCTCTGAGATCGATATTCGCGCAGATTGGAGGCCCTGAGGTGTATTTGAATTTCGAGCTGGGATGTTTTGAATATCGAGCCAGCTCTAAGATCGATATTCGCGCAGATTCGACATGCGTATTTGAATTTCGAGCTGGGTTGTTTTGAATATCGAGCCAGCTCTGAGATCGATATTCGCTCAGATTGGAGATGTGCATTTGAATTTCGAACTGGATTGTTTTGAATATCGAGCCAGCTCTGAAATCGATATTCGCGCAGATTGAGATGTGCATTTGAATTTCGAGCAGGATTGTTTTGAATATCGAGCCAGCTCTGAGATCGATATTCGAGCAGATTGGAGATGTGTATTTGAATTTCGAGCTGGGTTGTTTTGAATATCGAGCCAGCTCTGAGATCGATATTCCAGCAGATTGGAGATGTCTATTTGAATTTCGAGCTGGGTTGTTTTGAATATCGAGCCAGCTCTGAGATCGATATTCGCGCAGATTGGAGATGTGCATTTAAATTTCGAGCTGGATTGTTTTGAATATCGAGCCAGCTCTGAGATCGTTATTCGAGCAGATTGGAGATGTGCATTTTAATTTCGAGCTGGGTTGATTTGAATATCGAGCCAGCTCTGAGTTCGATATTCGCGCATATTGAAGATGTGCATTTGAATTTCGAGCTGGGTTGTCTTGAATATCGAGCCAGCTCTGAGATCGATATTCCAGCAGATTAGAGATGTCTATTTGAATTTCGAGCTGGGTAGTTTTGAATATTGAGCCTGCTCTGAGATCAATATTCGCGCGGATTGGAGATGTGTATTTGAATTTCGAGCTGGGTTGTTTTGAATATCGAGCCAGCTCTGAGATCAATATTCGCGCGGATTGGAGATGTGTATTTGAATTTAGAGCTGGGATCTTTTGAATATCGAGCCAGCTCTGAGATCGATATTCGAGAAGATTGGACATGCGTATTTGAATTTGGAGCTGGTTTGTTTTTAATATCGAGCCAGCTCTGAGATCGATATTCGACTACAATATTGCAAATGCAGTGCGAATTTCGAGCTGGGGGTTTTGAAGATCGTGCCAGCTCTGAGATCGAAATTCGAGAAGATTGGACATGCGTATTTGAATTTCGAGCAGGGTTGTTTTGAATATCGAGCCAGCTCTGAGATCGATATTCGACTACAATATTGCAATTGCAGTGCGAATTTCGAGCTGGTGTGTTTTGAATATCGAGCCAGCTCTGAGATCGATATTCGCCCGGATTGGAGATGTGTATTTGAATTTCCAGCTGGGATGTTTTGAATATCGAGCCAGCTCTGACATCGATATTAGAGCAGGTTGGAGATGTCTATTTGAATTTCGAGCTGGGTTATTTTGAATATCGAGCCAGCTCTGAGATCGATATTCGAGCAGATTGGAGATGTCCATTTGAATTTCGAGCTGGGTTATTTTGAATATCGAGCCAGCTCTGAGATCGATATTCGCGCAGATTCGACATGCGTATTTGAATTTCGACCTGGGTTGTTTTTGAATATCGAGCCAGCTCTGAGATCTATATTCGAGCAGATAGGAGATGTGTATTTGAATCTCGAGCTGGGTTGTTTTGAATATTGAGCCAGCTCTGAGATCGATATTCGCGCAGATTCGACATGCGTATTTGAATTTCGACCTGGGTTGTTTTGAATATCGAGCCAGCTCTGAGATCTATATTCGAGCAGATAGGAGATGTGTATTTGAATTTCGAGCTGGGTTGTTTTGAATATCGAGCCAGCTCTGAGATCGATATTCGAGCAGATTGGAGATGTGTATTTGAATTTCGAGCTGGGTTGTTTTGAATATCGAGCCAGCTCTGAGATCGATATTCGTGCAGAAATACCCAATTGCTTCAGAAATGATGGAGAGAAAATACTCAATTACTCATTCCTTATCTGGAGCCCTGTACAATGTAAGTATTTTGAATGATATCGGTGAGAGAGAGCACATCCCAGTTGCAAATGTATTGCAGGAAAACATCATAACAATAAGAGCGATCATTTCTCTTCAGACAGAGAAACCTCTTAGGGTGTCCGGTTTAGAAAGGTTTCACTGCAATTTCGGTATATAAACTCTCTTGAATGCACTACAGATCAATGGCCACGTTTTCTGGGTATCAAGTTTTGACAGGATCGACTGTTGTACTATTGAAAATCTCAAAAATATTCCAAAAGTAATTTGCAATTTGTGTCAACAATTTACAAATATAATATTGTTCTTGGAACACATTAACTATTAATAACAAACATACTTTAATTACATTTCTATTTATTTTTCTGCTACCCAACAATAAATTAGAAGATAACACAACAACCACCGTGAGAAGAGCTGATGACTGTCCACCGGAACTACTTTCAAGAGCAGTTTAAAAATGATGTAGACTGCAATTAGGTCCTGCCGGAAGTTGCCGCGGAATCATTTGGTTCATTACGTCGATATGGTTATCTGTAAAATAACAACGGAGAAAATAAGAGATTAGCTTCCAATAACCTTCAAAAGGAAGCACACAATATACTTTATATATTTAAAGTTAAACAGTCACTCTTTAATTGAAATTCCGACCACGTGATCTTTATCACATTAGTTTAAAGGTACATGCCCACTCAGTAGGCACACAATGCTGTTTATAGGAATTAAATAAGTGTATACTTGTGTCACTATTCCACCAGTTCTAAACATTACAAGTGCTCGCTATACAGTTATAATCATTTAGTAATATTTATTTTACTGATAGTGACTCGCGGTGGTATCAGGCTATTTTCATATGCAAATGAGGCATGCTAATTTTTAATTATTTATCCTAATTAAATGCGTCACCTGAACAAAATAATATTTTCGACATATTATAAAGTATGATCATTGCACATCAAAAAATAAATACAGAGAATAAAAAGTAATGTCAGTTAACATTTTAATGAAACACGGTTATCGCCCCTGACTATCAGTGTGGAAATTTACATCTGATATAAAATGCATGATAATGACAATCAATACGCGGGATAATGGTGTATAACGGGCACTCGTATTTTTTAGAACTGGTGAAATAGTGACACAAGTATACACTTACTTAATTCCTATATTAAAAGAGCATTTACTGGCTACTTAGTGGGCATGTACCTTTAATAAACATTATTTATTTTACAACGATTACAAACAAGCACGGGAGCACTTATACAAATGCTTTCGTGGCACAGATGTAGGCGTAAGGGTGGTCATTAATATCGGATGAAACCGGAGTACCCGGAAGAAACCCACTTGTCCGATCTGGCGACCACCATACCACCTCACATACTGCCGCGGCAAAATAGTTTGAAAACTTTATCAACAGTTCTCACAGAGAACTGCTGATAAAGTTTACAAACTATTTTGCTTAAGATCATGTTGTCAAACATTCAATAAAATAATAAAACAGTGACTATTGAAATATAATTCTAATCCACTCTATAATAAATATCACGCAATCTGATTGGCTGATGGTCAAACATTACAGGTACATCATTGTTGATGAACGGTCGCAAATTATTTCAATATGTATTCCTACGCGAGTAGTAAAGGAGTGCATTAGAAATAGGTTAACCGCATTGTAATTTTTAAATTACATTAGGTCAGAAAACATGTTTAATTGCTCCGCTAGCGCGTCGCCTTTAAGCAGATTGTCCGACCTATCATTTTCTGATATACACCGCAAATTTGAAAATTACAATACAGTTAACCCTATATTGAACACTTGCATGCACATGTACTTGATCAACAGGTAAACACGTACATGACAAAAAAGTGTCAATTGACCTTGCAAAAATATGCAAATAAAAAATAATCTAGCAACTTATTTTACAGTTCTCATAACTGTGTTAAATAATCAGAGAAATACAAATAGCTCTGAGTGAAAACCAAAAACCATTGCAAAAGTTCAAGTGTTATAATAGGATCTTTCGACGGTTTTCAGTTTGCAGGAATATTTGTATTACCCTGATTAACTGGGACCCGTTTCGCAAAACTTCTTACCAGTAAGAAGCTCGGTCATCATTCAAAAGAAGAAGCCGCAGTAGTATTGATGAAAATAAAACAATATAACACGCTATCCCATACCCTGTCTAAGCAGACTAGTAATTATTGGAAGCAAAACCATTTTACAATTCCGGCGTTGGTCCTTTCCCCTGTGATATTAGCTCAACCCATGTGCCCTGTCGTTTCGTACTTACCGTGCTGAATTAACCAGTGAGGCTGGAGTTGACGAGGATGATGCGATCCTGGCTGCTGGACTGGTTGCCGAACATTAGGAAGCAGAGGAACAACAGGGGCACTGGAAAAACAGGAGACCACAATCATAGACGTGTTTACAACAGGGACACTGGAATAACAGGAGACCACAATCATAGACGTGTTTACAACAGGGGCGTTTGGAATAACAGGAGATCACACACATAGACGAGTTTACAACAGAGGAACTGGAATATTGACAGATCACAATCATTGACTGGTGAAAAACACAGATGTATGCCTCATAGTAAAGTAAGAATATACGTAATTATGACCGAATTCAGACATTTAGTATGACGAGCAAAGTTTGCCCTAAATACGTTGATGTTATAGCTAAAAAACAAATCCCACAAACTCTCATTTTGGGGAACTGTATTCCCTGATCAGGGATTCCGCTGGGGAAAATAAAAAAATCGCCACTTCAAAAAAAATAAAACAATTGGCGATAAAAAATTACAATTTTCGAAAAAGAAATAAAAAATTTTTTTATCGCCAATTGTTTATTTTTATCGCCAATTGCGAAAGTGGCGATCGCCAGCGGAATCCCTGCCTGATACCAGACAAATGCCGATTTAAAACGTTACACCATACACACAGAAGACATTTTGGATGATTAATAGAACTTCAATAAATAATAATCCAACATTTGTGTTGGGTTTATACATGCTATTTATTAAACTATTTGACTGATGTCATAAGAAACGAGGCTATCACTAATCAAAGTACTGAAAGAACTGAAACTGTATCGCCAGAAACAAAACGTAGGAAAGTGTGCCTGCCCCACACTGATGATGCCCCCCCCCCCACGCCCCCCCCCCCCCCCCCCCCCCCCCCCCACCCATGGGCAGCCTTTACAACAATCTTGATCTAGTGTGGGTGCCCTAAAAACACACCAGATCACTTAGCCCATACCCTAAAGGGGCATAACTTCATCCAAATCTCTTTACGAGTACCGGAGTGCCAGACCAGGTGCAAAAAAGCGCACCGTAAATGATGAATCCCATCGAAAATGATACCCTTCACATTGCCCCCAACCAAACCAATTTGAAATTGGTAATAAAATAATGACATTTACACGAACCACGTGACCATTTTAACAAATCTGAAAGAGCAAAAGCGGTCGATCAGTTCTGTAAAGGTTTGTTCAGATCGCGCGGCTTGTCCGTTAATGAGGAAATGGTTAAGAATTGTACCCACTTTTGGGATGGCGGCCATCTTTGATAGCGTGGCGCCGCCATTTTTATTAAATTTTAAAAAGCTTCAGCAAAGAATCATTTCTGTAACAATGGACCAACATCCGCCAAACTGTTCATGAAATATAGCGATTTGAAGCTGGTAACTGAAGAATGATCCCTTTACCTTTCAGCGGCCACGTTGGATTACCTAATTATACAATTGCAATAAAAATAAAGAAAATGAGGACGGTGACAGTTTTGTTATTTTTTTTAGATGTCATGCGTTTAATAGCCAAAAGTTCGTCGACAGGAAAAGAACAGACATTACATTATTCTTAACTTAATTTCAGACCATTCATCCTCTGCTTCTGTTCCGTAATTATCCGTTTCTAATAATTACATTAGCCTTGGTACTTGATCATCCGACTTGATAAAATTTCACGCACTATAAAAGCGTTCGCCACGCATTACAGTTACCGTTACAGAGGTACCGGATGGTACCGGTACCGGTACCGGCTTATAGGCATCGCCCAAAAATGGCGACCGACAGCCATAGTTAATACTTCTAAAAATAGATAAATAAAATCGCGATACCTAAAAATAGTAACAAACATAGGACGCTGACATAACTGTATTTGACGATACAGTAAAAATCAGTAAACTCGTTTAAATAAATATTGATATCTGCATGGTATTTGATATAGGAATGAATGGCCTTTTTGTGGAATTTATCGGGGCATAAACTTGGAAAAGTCGCGGGAATACTGGACGAAGGCCCCGATATCCCCGATAAATTCAACAAAAAAGGCCATTCATTCCTTATAATTCCAGCATTTGAAATAAATTCACCAGAAAATGTGTTAATTTTCCGTTTTCTTAAGAATTATTTTAACTGCGCCTCACGGTTACGGAAAGTAGTTCGGCATGGGAGTTTACTGGGATATAAATTTTGGATAGAGACTTGCTACGGACCAATCAAATGTTAGGGAATTGTGTAAATATTTTTGTGCTGGAATTATTCATGTATATTCCAATCTAATTCAAATTATGCTGCTGTGATTGAGGTATATTGCCGGTCTTGTTGTAGATAAACACGTGTCTGAAATTAAAAACCTATCCCGATAGTCGATCATAATTAGCGAGTTGATGTACTTTAGTCGGATATATTTGAAATGTGGCTGTGACTGGAGACATGGGGATTATTGGATTTGTGACCAGTGTAGCGCCTGATCGAATAGCACACTCCTGTCACCCGACGGCGATCTATATTCATTGTTAGAAACATGACGGATGTTTCATTGATGGAATTGCGAACAGTGTAGATCCTGATCAGACTGTGCGGATGCGCAAGTCAATTGCGCCGGTCACTAGACTAAAACTGCGTTTATGCGATAGCGCTGAGTAATACCGAATGGCATCTCGTCAAAAAAACCGGTGCATTTTTCGACGTGAAACATGTTACGTCTATGCGGAGTGCAGCATCGGTGATTAAGGAAATGTATGCATGAAGACGAATACACGAAACATTTTAACAACTTACATAGAGATCCGAGTCCAAAGCCAGAGCTTCCGCCAGCGGCCGCCGGCATCGGCATGTACGCCACACCGCCGCCGTAACTCGCCCCGCCATATCCGGCTCCGCCGTAACTCGCCCCGCCATACCCGGCTCCGCCATAACTCGCCCTGCCATAACCGGCCCCGCCAAAACCTTGTCCATAGGACATGTCGTCGGCGATCGCCAGCCCAAGAACGGCGGACAGGGCGAGGGTACAGAAAACGATGACCTTCATTGTGGAACTGTAATACAGAACTGTCGTTAAGGATAGCGTTCATGATGGTCACTGGTCTATATTATAGAGCAATGGGGTGTAAATTCTATTTAGACAGAGAGACTACACTGTTTGCTAGTCAATGAAACACTAGCTGTACCATTGAATGAAAGACATGTGTGCGCTATACTACTGTCATTGTCAATTCCGTTTCATATGTTATTTAGACAGAGATATAGCATATCTCTGTCTAAATAGTATACGAGACTGAATGGACCAATGCCGTGGGCACTTGATCACTTGAAATGTCATTATGTCTCATAGAATATTTAGACAGATATTAACTGGTGTATATTTTTGACGCTCTCGCTTATGGTGTACGAACGGGGTTAAAACTAAACTTACAGGTGCAGCTATAAAAATATACAATTACAGCTGCACCTCTATAAATACAGCTGCACCTGTAAAATACAGTTTAGTTTTGACCCCGAACGGGGTCAATACTAAACTTACAGGTGCAGCTGTTGTAGCTGCACCTGTTAGTTTAGTTTTGTCCCCGTTCGTACACCATACTCGCTTGCAGACAGCGCGATATGGTCGGCACATTGGCGTTTGTACACGTACGTACGTACGTCCGTACGTGCGTCCGGATTAAAGTTGTTGGTTAAAGTTTTTCGGTATTAACAATCAAAGCCTCGGCGGGCGCGACATGCGGCCGCGGCCATCTAGTTAAATAAGTAACCAAAATGAATTGATATCACAAAACAAGGCACTACTATTTTACATTTGCTCCAATATTTGTACAAATATAGTACTTTTTCAAATAATTTCTGAATCTTTTAGTAGCAAAATGTGCATTTCTGAACTACTACGGCTACCAGTAGCGCCAGCCTAGATACACGTGTACGTGTATTTGGTCTTCAACCAGTCCCAACTAAGGACTAATGTTATCCTTGGCGGACAAACGATCTCAAAGAAAACGTTTCGCCAGTACCCAATTTGCATAAGGCAATATTTGCAATTAGCCGAGCTTTACGTCGTTCAAGACGTTTTTAACCCAAAAAAAAAAAAAAAAAAAAAAAAAAAAAAACCCTTTCACCCCTCCCCCCAAGTAACTGAATGGGCTTCGATATGTTAATGTTGCAACCAATCCAATCATCGCAAAATGATTTTCAGACTATTCTATTTGTAAAAAGGGGGTATTTTTTGTTCTCAAAAATATGAAAATTACTTTCAAACAGTGCAGATCCTGATGAGACGGCTCGTTACGAGCCGGCTCATCTGGATCTGCACTGTTTGCATAAACCGATATAGCGGGCTTTCGGGTTCAAAGGGTTAAAGGTGCATACCCACTCAGTAGGCCACAACATGTTCTTTACATCAGAAACATCATCCGAGACATTTTCTGGCAAAATAAACATTCATTCACCATTACCCTGGTATTATTATACATTTTATATCAAACGTAAAGTTCCACTGATATCAGGGGCGATAACCGCGATTCCTTAACATGTTAACAGACATTACTATTTATTATCTGTATTTATTTTTTAGTGTGCAATGATCATACTTTATAATCTGTCGAAAATAGTTTTTTTTCTTCATGTGACGCATTTAATTATTATAAATAATTAAAAACTATCATGCCTCATTTGCATATGAAAATAGCCTGATACCACCGCGAGTCACTATCAGTAAAATAAATATTTCTAAATGATTATATCTGTACAGCGGGCACTTGTACATTTTAGAACTGGTGGAATAGTGACACAATTATACGCTTATTTAATTTAATTCCTATAAAGAACAGTTTGTGGCGACTGAGTGGGCATGTACCTTTAACGTATCACCCACACCCTATGCAACTTCTAATTATTATTCTGTGAAATAAATATTACCACTATTTGAAAATAAAATAAAATTGTTCACTTACATGTGGTAGCTCCGTGAGTGTCAAGAGATGTGACCAAGAGAAGTAGAACCCTGGTATATATAGTTGTGGAACCGTCAAAATCAACGCTATTTTATAATAGGTTATAATACTTGACCAGTCACCACATAACGGGGCTTATTGAGTTTGCGACCAGTGTAGGCCCAGATCAGCCTGCGCATCCGCGCAGTCTGATCAGGGCCTACACTGTTCGCTACCAAGTTGGGAGATGGTGGATTCTCTCTGATACTCGTAATGAACACTTTAAATCTGTATCAGCGTACATGGGTATTGTAACCGATCCGGATTTACATCGAAAACGAAAACCTGAATGATACCAATTTTGTCATGACTGGTCAGATGTTATGCAATGATTTCCTTCCTTCTTCCGGTGGTCAGTTTGGACATTGCATACGTACCGTAGACACTTGTCAGTGTAATGTTACTTTCTACCCTCGGGCTTTCGTCTCGCCGGTAGTGACATTAAACATTAAAATTGTAAAGGAAATAGGTGGTGTTTTACATTGCACATTGCACATTACCTATATCAACCGAAACCAGCGCAAATGCTAGTTTTTCGGCAATGGATGGTTACTAATTTGAGTTTATTCATATTATGTATTGCTTATACTATTAACCACTAATATTAAAGACATTAAATCTCAGAAATATCTAAAGGTAAGTACTTTTTCATCAATAACAAAAAAGTTACCCTCCCCAAATGTTGTTATTTGATAAAATTCAATCAAATATTGGTTTTATTGCAACAAAACGATTTTTTTTTTTTGCAATAAAATCATTTTTGATGGAATTTCGTCAAATAATTTGTTTGGGGGGAGGGTGACTTTTTTGTTATTGAGGAAAAACTACTTACACTTAAATATTTTTGTTTAGATGTAATACGATTGATGGCCAGAAGTTCGTCAGCAGAAAAACCCGGAACAGACAGTAGTGTATGTAATGGAAACTTATTTATAAATGTGGTATTGAGTCAATTGTGGTATCAGTTCACAATAAAAAGAAGTTTTATTTCCAATTTATCCTTGCTGGTACGTATATAACTAAATTCATAATCAAATTATCTCCCCTGTTTACTACAGTTTTTTTATTTGCAGTGCAATGAAGTGAACAAACAGATTGAATATCTGAGACATTATCTGAGACATAGTGCCTTTAACCCTTGTAAATTTTCAGAATACATGCGGAATTAATTAATTTCCGCATGTACTCTGAAAATTGTGTCAACTTCTGACATTATTTATATATTGAAGTAATTTGACCTTGACCTTTGGCATCGGGGCCGCATGGGTGGTCTATAGAATGATAAGATTGTGAAGATGTTGGGTAAATAAAAACTTTAATGCAGATTTAACAAAACAAGAAAATATGGCCTGTTGGCAGACGAATGCCAACCCCACCCCACCCACCGGTGGCAGATTGTAGAAACTGTGGCAAAGTGATAAGTATTCACAAACACGTGTATGAAGGCCAAAAGGTCACTGTCACATTAAGGACAGTGTTGATGCGTGACATTTTTCCACATATATGATGTATTGAAATATTACAGTAATTCATCAAGGGATATAGAAGTTATGACATAATTGAGAAACTCCGATGAACTGCTTAATGTGTGAAAAAGTTCAAAGTTGTCAAGGTCAAGGTCATATTAAGGGCAGCTTGGATGTGTGACATTTGTCCACAAGTATGATGTGTTGAAATATTGAAGTAATCCTTCAAGGAATATAGAAGTTATGATAGAATTGAGAAACTCCGGTGAACTGCTTAATGTGGAAAAAAGTTCAAAGCTGTCAAGGTCAAAATGTCAAGGTCATGTTAAGGGCAGCATGGATGGGTGGCATTTATCTACAGGTATACTGTGTTGAAATAGTTAAGTAATCATTCAAGGGATATAGAAGGTGTAACAAAATTTTGAAACTCCGGTGAAGTTTTTAATGTGAAAAAAAGTTCAAAGTTGTCATGGTCTAATGGTAAAGGTCATATTAAGGGCAGCATGGGTGTGTGGCATTTGTCCACAGGTATACTGTGTTGAGATATTTAAGTAATCTTTCCAAGGATATAGAAGTTATAATAGAATTTCAAAACTCCGACAAACTTCTTAATGTGCCGGACACATGGAAACACGGACACACAAGTCCAAACACTATAAGCCTACGGCTCTACCAATACTGGGGGCATTAAAACATTAACGCACATTTCTAAGTAATTTAACCTTGACCGTGTGCAAGGGGGTCGCATGGGTGGGCTATAAAATGAAAATATGGATGATGATGTGACAAGAGGTGTGTGAAGTTTCAAGTCAATCAGACTTAGGATTGTGGAGATATTTGGTATTGAAAAACTTTAACGCATATTTTGCATTAGGATTGTGGAGATATTTGGTACTTAAATGTTGTGTTAACCCAAATGCCGCATGAACATGTCGGACGCACAAACGCACACCAACAGTGGTGACTGTATCACGCCGACGCAGTCGGTCATGATAAAAATATGCAAATTTTGAAATAATTTGTCTTTAACCGTGGGTCGCATTGCCGCATGAGTGGGCTAAAGAATGAAAATATAGATGATGATAAAGAGGTGTATGAAATTTCAAGTCAATCAGACTTAGGGTTGTGGATATATTTGTTACTTTAACGCAAGTGCCGGACGCACATGACGGACACACGGACACACGGACACACGCCAATGTGGCGACTAAAACACGCCGACCGCAAGCGGGCGTAATAGTAATCGTTACAACTGCTTTTTTGAAATGCCTCTACAGATGTAGCATTTGAAACAACAAAATCAGACATCAATGTGACTGAGAAAATGGGATCTGCACTGTTTGTCATTCCATTAATGAAACATCCTGCATGCTTCTAACATAATATATCGTTATCCTGCTACAGGAATGCACTATTTGATCAGTGTTGGAATGGTGTTGTAATTGCAGTGATCAACATGCAAGGCTGCTCCCCACAGGTGCAGTCCAATCTACATAGGTGGATGTGTATAGAGAAATGGGGCTTATGGGTTATGCAACTAGTGCAGATCCAGATCAGCCTGTGCGTCCGCACAGTCTGATCAGATATGCACTGTTTGTCATTCCATTAATGAAACATCCTGCATGCTTCTAACATAATATATCGTTATCAGGCTACATGAATGCGCTATTTGATCAGTGTCGGAATGGTGTTGTAATTGCAGTGATGAACACGCAAGGCTTCTCCCTACAGGTGCAGCCCAATCTACATAGGTGGATGTGAGGGTTGTGTGAAGTTGGCTCTGACATCGAACATCGAAATTCGATATTCACCGGTTTGAATTTCGAGTTGAATATCGAGTTGAATTTTGAATTTCGAGTTGAATCCAAAGCTGCGAGGTCGATATTCAGCGGAAATAATTTCGAGCTGGGTTGTTTTGAATATCGAGCCAGCTCTGAGATCGATATTCACCGGCTTGAATTTCGAGTTGAATATCGAGTTGAATTTCGAGTTGAATCCAAAGCTGCGAGGTCGATACTCACCGGAACTAATTTCGAGCTGGGTTGTTTTGAATATCGAGCCAGCTCTGAGCTCGATATTCGACTACAATATTGCAAATGCAGTGCGAATTTCGAGCTGGGATTTTGTATATCTAGCCAGCTCTGAGATCGATATTCGAGAAGATTGGACATGCGTATTTGAATTTCGAGCTGGGTTGTTTTGCATATCGAGCCAGCTCTGAGATCGATATTCGACTACAATATTGCAAATGCAGTGAGAATTTCGAGCTGGGGTTATTTTGAATATGGAGCCAGATCTGAGATCGATATTCGAGAAGATTGGACATGCGTATTTGAATTTCGAGATGGGTTGTTTTGAATATCGAGCCAGCTCTGAGATCGATATTCGAGCAAATTAGACATGCGTATTTGAATTTCGAGCTGGGATGTTTTGAATATCGAGCCAGCTCTGAGATCGATATTTAACTACAATAATGCAAATGCAGTGCGAATTTCGAGCTGGGGTTTTTTGAATATCGAGCCAGCTCTGAGATCGATATTCGAGAAGATTGGATATGCGTATTTGAATTTCGAGCTGGGTTGTTTTGAATATCGAGCCAGCTCGATCGATATTCGCGCAGATTGGAGATGTGTATTTGAATTTCGAGCTGGGATGTTTTGAATATCGAGCCAGCTCTGAGATCGATATTCGAGAAGATTGTACATGCGTATTTGAATTTCGAGCTGGGTTGTTTTTAATATCGAGCCAGCTCTGAGATCGATATTCGACTACAATATTGCAAATGCAGTGCGAATTTCGAGCTGGGGGTTTTGAATATCGTGCCAGCTCTGAGATCGAAATTCGAGAAGATTGGACATGCGTATTTGAATTTCGAGCTGGGTTGTTTTAAATATCGAGCCAGCTCTGAGATCGATATTCGACTGCAATATTGCAATTGCAGTGCGAATTTCGAGCTGGTGTGTTTTGAATATCGAACCAGCTCTGAGATCGATATTCGTGAAGATTGGACATGCGTATTTCAGTTTCGAGCTGGGTTGTTTTGAATATAGAGCCAGCTCTGAGATCGATATTCGCCCGGATTGGAGATGTGTATTTGAATTTCGAGCTGGGATGTTTTGAATATCGAGCCAGCTCTGAGATCGATATTCGAGCAGGTTGGATATGTCTATTTGAATTTCGAGCTGGGTTATTTTGAATATCGAGCCAGCTCTGAGATCGATATTCGCACAGATTGGAGAGGTTTATTTGAATTTCGAGCTGGGATGTTTTGAATATCGAGCCAGCTCTGAGATCGATATTCGCGCAGATTCGACATGCGTATTTGAATTTCGACCTGGGTTGTTTTGAATAACGAGCCAGCTCTGAGATCGATATTCGAGCAGATAGGAGATGTGTATTTGAATTTCGAGCTGGGTTGTTTTTAATATCGAGCCACCTCTGAGATCGATATTCGAGCAGATTGGAGATGCGTATTTGAATTTCGAGATGGGTTGTTTTGAATATCGAGCCAGCTCTGAGATCGATATTCGCGCAGATTGAGATGTGCAATCTCAGACCTGGCTCGATTAACCAAAACACCCCTGCTCGAAATTAAATTGACATTTGCAATCTTGTAATCCAATATCGATCTCATAGTCGTTTCGATATACAAATTCCCCTAGCTCGCAATTAAAATACATATCTACAATACGCGAGCGGTGTTCTCACACCTGGCTAGATATTCAAAATACCACAGGTCGAAATTCAATTTAATTGGCACATGCAGTCCAATATAGATCTCAGAGCTGGCTCGATGTTCAAAACAACCCAGCTCGAAATGCAAATATACGTCTCCATTCAAAACAACCCAGCTCGAAATTGAAACACACATCACCAATCTGCTCGAATATCAATCGCAGAGCTGGCTCGATATTCAAAACACACCAGCTCCAAATTCACATTGCATTTGCAATCTTGTAGTCGAATATCGATCTCAGAGCTGGCTCGATATTCAAAACAACCCAGCTCGAAATTCAAATACGCATGTCCAACCTTCTCGAATATCGATCTCAGAGCTGGCTCGATATTCAAAACACCCCAGCTCGAAATTCGCACTGCATTTGCAATATTGTAGTCGAATATCGATCTCCGAGCTGGCTCGATATTCAAAACAACCCAGCTCGAAATTCAAATACGCATGTCGAATCTGCTCGAATATAGATCTCAGAGCTGGCTCGATATTCAAAACAACCCAGCTCGAAATTCAAATAGACATCTCTAATCTGCAGCGAATATCGATCTCAGAGCTGGCTCGATATTCAAAACATCCCAGCTCGAAATTCAAATACACATCTCCAATCTGCGCGAATATCGATCTCAGAGCTGGCTCGATATTCAAAACAACCCATCTCGAAATTCAAATGCACATCTCAATCTGCGCGAATATCGATCTCAGAGCTGGCTCGATACTCAAAACAACCCAGCTCGAAATTCGCATTGCATTTGCAATATTGTAGTCGAATATCGATCTCAGAGCTGGCTCGATATTCAAAACATCCCAGCTCAAAATTCAAATACGTATGTCCAATCTGCTCGAATATCGATCTCAGAGCTGGCTCGATATTCAAAACACCCCAGCTCGAAATTCGCACTGAATTTGCAATATTGTAGTCGAATATCGATCTCAGAGCTGGCTCGATATTCCAAACAACCCAGCTCGAAATTCAAATACGTATGTCCAATCTGCTCGAATATCGATCTCAGAGCTGGCTCGATATTCAAAACACCCCAGCTCGAAATTCGCATTGCATTTACCATCTTGTAGTTGAATATCGATCTCAGAGCTGGCTCGATATTCAAAACAACCCAGCTCGAAATTAGTTTAAATGAATATCGACTTCGCAGCTTTGGATTCAACTCGAAATTCAACTCGATATTCAACTCGAAATTCAAACCGGTGAATATCGAATTTCGATGTTCGATTTCAGAGCCAACTTCACACAACCGGATGTGAGTGGAGAAATGGCGCTTATGGGTTATGCAACCAGTTCAGATCCAGACCAGCCTGTGCGTCCGCACAGTCTGATCAGGATCTGCACTGTTTGTCATTCCATTAGTGAAACATCTGGCATGCATCTAACATAATATATCGTTATCAGGCTACAGCAATGTGCTATTTGAAGAGTGTTGGAATGGTGTTGTAATTGCAGTGATGCAAGGCTGCTCCCAACAGGTGCAGTCCAATCTACATACATGTAGGTGGACATGAATGGAGAAATGGAGCTTACGGGTTATGCAACCAGTGCAGATCCAGATCAGTCTGTGCGTCCGCACAGTCTTATCAGGATCTGCACTGTTTGTCATTCCATTAATGAAACATTCTGCATGCTTCTAACATAATATATCGTTATCCTGCTACAGGAATGCGCTATTTGATCAGTGTTGGAATGGTGTTGTAATTGCAGTGATGAACATGCAAGGCTGATCCCTACAGGTGCAGTCCAATCTACATAGGTGGATGTGAGTGGAGAAATGGGGCTTATGAGTTATGCAACCAGTGCAGATCCAGATCAGCCTGTGCGTCCACACAGTCTGATCAGGATCTGCACTGTTTGTCATTCCATTAATGAAACATCCTGCATGCTTCTAACATAATATATCGTTATCCTGCTACAGGAATGCGCTATTTGATCAGTGTTGGAATGGTGTTGTAATTGCAGTGATGAACATGCAAGGCTGATCCCTACAGGTGCAGTCCAATGTACATAGGTGGATGTGAGTGGAGAAATGGGGCTTATGAGTTATGCAACCAGTGCAGATCCAGATCAGCCGGTGCGTCCGCACAGTCTGATCAGGATCTGCACTGTTTATCATTCCATTAATGAAACATCCTGCATGCTTCTAACATAATAGATCGTTATCCTGCTACATGAATGGATATTTGATCAGTGTTGGAATGGTGTTGTAATTGCAGTGATCAACATGCACGGCTGCTCCCTACAGCTGCAGTCCAATCTACATAGGTGGATGTGAGTGGAGAAATGTTTGTTTGTTTGTTTATTGGGGTTTAACGGCCTATCATAAGCTAAGGTCATTTAAGGCCGGGTCAATGGGTTTAGTACTAAATCCCATATATTACCTGTATAAGTACATGTACAAGTTCAAGTACATGTACAAATGGGGGGAAAATCCCAGAATAAGAACTGAATATTTACAATAAACTAGATGGCCGCGGCCTGCATGTCGCGCCACAAGGCGAGGCATGGACACTAAAAAAAAAGATATAGTATAACGAAAAACTTTAACCAAAAAACTTAACCAAAAAACTTAACCAAAAACTTTAACCGGACACACGTACGTACGTACGTACGCCAAAGTGCTGACTATATCGCGCTTTCCGCAAGCGGGCGCGAAAAAAATTTAACCCAAAACTTCAAAGTAATTTGACCTTGACATTGGGCACAGGGGCCGCACGGGAGGGGGGTAGAATGAAAATATAGATGATGATAAACACCCATGTGAAGTTTCAAGGTAATGGGCAAAGCAGTTGCAGAGATATAGTATAACGAAAAACTTTAACCAAAAAACTTAACCAAAAACCTTAACCAAAAACTTTAACCAAAAAACTTAACCAAAAACTTTAACCAAAGAACTTAACCAAAAACTTCAAAGTAATTTGACCTTGACATTGGGCACAGGGGCCGCACGGGAGGGGGTAGAATGAAAATATAGATGATGATAAACACCCATGTGAAGTTTCAAGGTAATGGGCAAAGCAGTTGCAGAGATATAGTATAACGGGGGGAATGAATGAGCGAGTGAGTATTGGTGTTTAACGGCCTATCAACAGCTATGGTCATTTAAGGCCGGGCCAACGGGTTGTACTATCCCGCATTAAACGGGTCCACGATGAGGAAAATTCCCAAAAATCAGAACTCAATATTGCCATGCCACACCAGTCACTTTAGTAGCTCGGCCCCAAAGTAATATGATTTGCCATAAGCTTATTACTGCTTAATGGAGCATAACAGGTTAACGTTGTCACTTGTTTATCCCTTGTTTATCGATTTAAATGGTTTAAATCGACTCGAAGCTTACGTTCAACGGCCGCACAAACTCGATTGAACTGCACGCCTTCCAATGATTTAAATACGCAGCGCCTTTAAATTACGTTTTTTTAATGTGCGCACTGGTCATTTAAAAAGGGGCCCATCCGTGATTTTTTGCGCGATGTCGGGCGCAAGACAATCAATAATTTGCGGCATTGACAATAATTAAGGGGGATTGCCGCAATCGCGCGTGCTGGATGCATTCCTGCCATCCCTGCATGATACGTAAACAAATCAAAGTTCGCTATGAAGGGCAATTCTTCGTTTTGATTGGTGGAACATTTTGTGAATATTAACTATCTGTCAAATGACGCGCATACGCGATCCAATGGGATAAACCCGAGATGCTGGGGTTGCTAGTCGGAGGAGATTTTGAGCAGAGGTCGATTATAAATTAGCCGAATAAACACATTTTACGTGATTATACGTGGCTGAAACTTGTTCTGTTTAATAAATAAAAGCTTTAAATTAGCCCAATAATCGGCGTATGTTGGCGTATATGGCCATTAGAGCCAACTATGGACTTCAACAACAACTTCCGGGTTCAATCTCTTCCGGCGTTCAGCTGATTACGTATTCAAAATTGTGTTATTTGGCTATATTTAAAGTTTTGAATGGAGATAATTGCCAAAAATGCAAACTTTATCGGTTGATGCAATTTGGAAGTGATACAGCAAAATTCGCGTTCGTAGATTACCGAATAGCGGAGAAAAGGGTTGCTACAAACTTTTTCAGAATTCGATGGATGACCAATATATTAGCCGATCTAATAATGATGATAAACACCCATGTGAAGTTTCAAGGTAATGGGCAAAGCAGTTGCAGAGGTATAGTATAACGAAAAACTTTAACCAACAAACTTAACCAAAAACTTTAACCAAAAAACTGAACCAAAAAACTTAACCAAAAACTTTAATCAAAGAACTTAACCAAAAACTTTAACCAAAAAACTTAACCAAACAACTTAACCAAAAACTTTAACCGGACACACGTACATACGTACGTACGTACGCCAAAGTGCCGACTATATCGAGCCAACGATAAAAACGTACCCGAGGGCCAAACCAGGAAAATCGTGATTCCTATAAGGAGGAACCCCTACCGTTAATTTACTCCCTTCACATTCAGCCGACCAACCACCCACGAGTGGAGAAATGGGGCTTATGGGTTATGCAGCCAGTGCAGATCCAGATCAGCCTGTGCGTCCGCACAGTCTGATCAGGATCTGCACTGTTTGTCATTCAATTAATGAAACATCATGCATGCTTCTAACATAATAGATCGTTATCCTGCTACAGGGATGTGCTATTTGATCAGTGTTGGAATGGTGTTGTAATTGCAGTGATGAACATGTAATGCTTCTCCCTACAGGTGCAGTCCAATCTACATAGGTGGATGTGAGTAGAGAAATGAGACGTATGTGTTAAGCAACCAGTGTAGATCCAGATCAGCATGTGCGTCCGCACAGTCTGATCAGGATCCGCACTATTTGTCATTCCATTAATGAAACATCTGGCATGCTTCTAACATAATAGATTGTTACCCTGCTACAGAAATGTGCTATTTGATCAGTGTTGGAATGGTGTTGTAATTGCAGTGATGAACATGCAATGCTTCTCCCTACAGGTGCAGTCCAATCTACATAGGTGGATGTGAGTAGAGAAATGGAGCGTATGTGTTAAGCAACCAGTGTAGATCCAGATCAGCATGTGCGTCCGCAGTCTGATCAGGATCTGCAGTTTGTCATTCCATTAATGAAACATCCTGCATGCTTCTAACATAATATATCGTTATCAGGCTACAGAAGTGTGCTATTTGATCATGAGCTACACTGCTCACAAATCTCATAGGCGCCATGTCTCCAATAATAGCCACATATGTGGGGTTTGTGGGTTTTGCGACCAGTGTAGATCCAGATCAGCCTTTGCATCTGCACAGTCTGATCAGGGTCTGCAATGGTTGCCATTCCATCAATGAAACATCTAACAAGCAGATCCAGATCAGCCGGTTGGTAACGAGCTGTCTCATCAGGAGTTTCTTATTTCTAAAAGCAATACCCATTTCTGATGAATGGAATAGTCTGAAAAATTACATGGAGTATCCATGCCAGTTACATAATGGTGAAACGGCTAAGGTCCATTTTATCAGTTGATGGCCATAATTAAACGTTTTCCTTTACTAATAAATTGACAACACATTTATTTATATACTCATTTCATTTAATTATGAATTTACGCAACATGTCACAATATATAACTGGATAATAGCATAAATACATGTATGATACAGTAGAGCCGATAGGACAACTTTACAGGCAGGAAACATGTATTGTTGTTGTTGTTGTTGTTTTCCATCATATTCTTATTGCCTGAATGAAAACTTGCTTTGACAGAACACGAGAATCGTCTTCTCATGAGCTACAAACATGCTTTCGTTGAGAAAAATAGAAAATGCACAATTTCAAATTCAAGTATTTAACTCCTTACTTCATTCCTTAACCAATTACATTCAAAATAAGTTTGTAGATCTATGACAATTTTGAAACATTTTTTTTCTATTTTCTTTATTTCTCATTGAAAGTATATGTAACCACTCATTGAGACAGTTTAAATGAGTGGTCACAGCATGTACTTTCTTATGGAATAAGAAAATTATTTAAAATTTTCGGAATGCAAAATCATCAGTATATAATCGGTGAATTCGGACTCCGAATTCACCGATTATATACTGATGATTTTGCATTCCGAATTCACGGATTATATACTGATGATTTCGCATTCTGAAAATTTTAAATAATTTTCTTATTTCATAAGGAAGTACATAAATTTCGGACGATACATTGGTTGATAAAGATGTCCGTTTTACCATTGCACACCACACGTACATGTGAGTTATAGTAATGCATAGGACAGCAACAGTCATTTTGCCAACAAAACAACAACAGAGCTCCAGATAAGGTGCGTATTGGCGTATTTTACGCCCTTATTTTAGCAGTATACGCACTTATTATCAAAAGTGGGAGTACAAAATACTTACACCAACGTGAAAATACGCATTGATTTTCAAATTGAGTAGTGCTTTTTGCAGCTCAACTAAGTGCATTTTTAAATGTGTTTTATGTGTTTTCATCATTTGTTCCCTATTTAATGAGAAATAAAATCAATAATACATTTGTAAAAGTAAAATACGTATTACATTTGAAATCTGGGGGTGTAATACGCTTTAGATACAAAACTTTTCTGGAGCTCTGCAACAACAAATAGTATTACAATCTGCACAGCAGTCTTGGTACAATGGAACTAGCAGTAAACAAATATAACATCAGTAAAACGTGTGGGTGAAGACAAAGGCATATCAATCTGATCTATTGTTATTATCCGGAGCTATGATGTTCAGAATATATTTTTATATGAATAAAAATTAATAGCAAATATTCATTATGTCTGCCAGATATTTCTGTGGATATTTGGTTTTAATCTGCAAAGTCTGATTAGGGTGTGCACCATTCATCAGTTAGTTCAACCCTACATAACTGCAATGGGACATTCCATTTTGATTTTCAGACTGTTCCATTAACAAGAAAAAGGAGAAAGGTTTATAAACATTTTCTTTATAGAAAATATCCACAAACGGTGCAGATTCTGATGAGACGGCTCGTTACGAGCCGGCTTATCTGGATCTACACTGTTTGCAAATATTAAGATAGAGGCCTGTGGTGCTGAAAGGCTTTAAAATAAACAGTAAAGATCCACATCAGGCTACATGCATGGCCACATATGCCATAAGTCCAATTTCACCAGCCATAGTCACAGATAAACTAGAAAATGTGTTCATAGAACACGGATGCCCCACATATCGCTTTGATAATAAACGAGGCAAAATTCCAAGTCCAAAATGGGAGATAATACATGACCCGAGGTCGAAACAAAAATCGAAATAAACTTAGTTTCAGGTCTGTAGCTATTACGGTTTAAAAGTTTTACGAGTTACAAGGCAAAATTGCCAAATTCCAAGTCCAAAATGGGGAGATAATCCATGACCCTGGGTCAAATAAAAAATCGAAATAAAGCAGCGCATCTACTCATCATAAGGAAGCTACATACCAAGTTTCAGGTCTGTATCTATTACGGTTTAAAGGTTTTATTAGTTACAATGCAAAATTGCCAAATTCTAAGTCGAAAAGGGAGAGATGATCCATGACCCGGAAGCTACACACCAAATTTCAGGTCTGTAGCTAGTACGGATTACAAGTTTTACGACTTACAAGATTGGTGACGGATGGAAGGATGGGACAGATGGACAAGGGTAACACTAAATGCCCCCTCCACTATTGTTGTAGGGCATAACAAGGTGACGGCTTTATACTTTATCCTTGTGACGGACAGGACGGGATGGATGGATGGGACAGGCCATAAGCCCAATTTCCCACTGAACTAGACTGGGCACAGATGCATTAAGCCACATTTCTTGAACAATGAATCAGCTCTGCCCGCCATCCTCGTCCTTATAAGTCTTTGCGAGTATGATCCGGTCCCTCAGGAGCTTGAAGAGCGTGTAGTAGTTGCAGAAGAGCATGATGGCCACACACATGATGTGGCTCCACTCGGTACACTGCAGCAGGCAGCAAAACTGGTACAGCACGAGGATCCACGTCAACACCAGCATCCAGTTTAATACTCGCAGCGGCCGGTGGAATAAAAACTTTAAAAATAAATATTTATTTTAATTACAAGATATTGAAAGGTGGAATAAAATAGTGCGCATATTTGGCATTAACCCTTTCACCCCTAAGAAACTGGAATGGAATTTGATATGTTAATTTTGCAACCAATCCAATCATCACAAAACCAATCATCACAAAATGATCTTCAGACTAGTCCATTTATGAAAAGAGGTGTTTTTGTTCTTAAAAATATGAAAATTACTTGTAAAAAGTGCAGATCCTGAAGAGACGGCTCGTCACAAGCCGGCTCATCTGGATCTACACTTTTTGACAATACCACTATACAGACCTGTGATGTTGAAAGGGTTAAATTCCATCTTCTGATGTCATTTATGGGTAATATCATATTTTTATTTTAAGTGTACTTTACAGTGTAAGCGACCAACATATTCCCAGATCAGCCTCAGTGGCGTAGCAAACGAGGGTGCGAATAAATTTGGCGGCTGTGTATTTTTACTTTAATTTACGTTTTTCTACGATAACTACAATATATAAGTGAAAATTATAGCTTTAAAATCACTATTCTAAAATTTATAAATAGAGTTTATTCAACTAACATTTTGAAAATACCAGATTTATTTCCCCGAAACATCTGGAAATCCGATAAAGAAATGAGTGTGGAGCACAAGTTTCTTTGTCGGATTTACAGATGTAAAGGGAAATAAATCCGGTATTTCAAAATGGTTGTGGAATAAACTCTATTTATTGTGGAATAAATTGGATATTACATGCTCTTCGAAAAATGTGATATTTGCTCTTAGACGAGCTTATTACATTGTCAAAATTGACAATTTGGACGTTAGTGTATGAATTGTTTCTTCGCCGGAAATGACATCAAACGTGACGTCAATTACGTCTCGCGAATGTCTAGGAGGAAATATTTCCTTCAAGGAAATAAATTTACCAGAATCATGATAAATCACTGGGTAGCATGTAATATATTGAATGTAGAAATTAATATTTTGGGGGGCAGGGGGAAGAATGCTCCCACACCCCTTTCCAAACTCAATCCACAATTCACACCCACCTCGTCAAGAACCTGGCTATGCCACTGAGTACACATTCACAGTCATTTATATAAAGGCTGAGTCACAATTTCCATAAAAGTTTATTTAGTCGCACTTTCGCTTAGTTACAATTTCCATAAAGGCTTATCGGTAGTCACAATTTCAAACCTTAGTCACATTTTCCATAAAGGCTTTGTCACAATTCTGTAAATTATGTGTCACAATTCCGTAAATGAAGGTGGCATAAAAGTGTTTCAGTGATATTTCAAGGTGACAAAGTTCAAGGTCCTTTATAGGAATTACTTTCAAAAAGTGCAGATCCTGATGAGACGGCTCGTTACGAGCCGGTGTAAACGAATATTTTCCCCCCAGAATATTCCCCCCCCCCCGGCGAATAATTTCCCCCCCCCGCCCCCCTGTCAGCCAAACCGTCTGTGATATGAGTGGTGTAGAGGAGAGGTGGTTGATAATATTCGCGAATAATTTGCCCCCCCGCCCCCCAGTCAGCCAAACCCTCTGTGATATAGTGTTGTGTAGATGGAGAGGAGGGTGGGGGGGGATATATTCGGCGAATAATTTGCCCCCCGCCCCCCAGTCAGCCAAACCCTCTGTGATATGAGTGTTGTGTAGAGGAGAGGTGGGGGGGGGGATAATATTCGGCGAATAATTTGCCCCCCGCCCCCCAGTCAGCCAAACCCTCTGTGATATGAGTGTTGTGTAGACGAGAGGTGGGGGGGATAATATTCGGTGAATAATTTGCCCTCCGCCCCCCAGTCAGCCAAACCCTCTGTGATATGAGTGTTGTGTAGAGGAGAGGTGGGGGGGGGGGGGGGGGATAATATTCGGCGAATAATTTCCCCCCTGCCCCCGGTCAGCCAAACGCCTGTCAGCCAAACCGTCTGTGATATGAGTGTGGTGTAGAGGAGAGGTGGGGGGGATAATATTCGGCGAATTATTTGCCCCCCGCCCCCCAGTCAGCCAAACCCTCTGTGATATGAGTGTTGTGTAGAGGAGAGGTGGGGGGGATAATATTCGGCGAATAATTTGCCCCCCGCCCCCCGGTCAGCCAAACCGTCTGTGATATGAGTGTGGTGTAGAGGAGAGGTAGGGGGATAATATTCGGCGAATAATTTGCCCCCCGCCCCCCAGTCAGCCAAACCCTCAGTGATATGAGTGTTGTGTAGAGGAGAGGTGGGGGGGATAATATTCGGCGAATAATTTGCGGCTCATCTGGTACTTTTTGCATAAACCGCTATTATTACATGTTGGAGAAACTCTTACAAACTTTGTGACGTAAATTTAAACGGACAGACGGACAGACGGACAGACGGACAGACGTACAGAACTTCAAGAGCAACGCAGTATGCCCCCACCCGATGCTATCACATAAGGGCATACAAATAAATGAAAAGGGAGTTACATGCAGTACTAAAACTGATTATTTATATAAATTTAGCAAATCTGTTTGCATATGACATCGGTGACAACTTAACCCTTTCAACAGTACAGCCCTCTATAGCGGTGTTTGCAAACAGTGTAGATGAGCCAGCTCATGACGAGCCATCTCATCAGTATTTGTACTTTTGCAAGTAATTTTGATATTTTTTAGAAAAACAAGGACATCGTTATCACTAAGCTAATCCCCTCACTGACAGCCTTGATAATAATAAATAAAAAACATTAACATTTTTGCCTTACAAACATAAGTCCTCAGTGACCTTGACCTTGGGCGGTCGGATGTGGGTCGTATGCAAAGCAAAGCACCATCCCTATACACATATTGTGGCCAAATATTATGAAAATTTATTTAAAAATGAAAATTATTCACTCTTGCATCGGCAAGGGGATAAAACAAGAGGGCCATGATGGCCCTAATTCGCTCACCTGACTCCATGAACACCAGAGGAGAATGTGACATTGAGTTTGTATGTGTTTTAAACAAATTGTGCTATTTTTAGATGGCGGTCATCTTGGATTAAGCGATGACTCTCATTTTACCAAATCTGAAAATACTTCACCCAAGGATCTTAACTTACTATGAAGTTTGGCCAGCATTGGCCAAGTGGTTCCTGAGAAAAAGCCGTTCAAAATCTTGAATAAATGGACCTTTTGGCGGCCATCATGGATGACATAATCATCCGATTCCGACAAATATTGCACCAGAGCAATCGCCTCATCGATACCTTCAATTTGATATACGACATGAGTATATTCGGTCAAAAATAAAATTTGACCCCACGGGCCACGCCCATTTTTGGCCTCGGGGTCACCATTTTAACACCTTTGAAAGAGCATTCTACATCGATCATTCTTACCAAGTTTCATCGAAATCCGGCTGGCGGTTCATGAGAAGAAGATTTTTTAAGAATTTGTGCTATTTTTAGACGGCGGCCATCTTGGATTAGCGACAACCTCCATTTTAACAAATCTGAAAAGGCTTCACCCATGGACCATAACTGTGAAGTTTAGCCACCATGGGCCAAGCGGTTTGTGTGAAGAAGAATTTTGAAATCTCTAATAAAAGAACGACCTTTTGACCTTTCGGCGGACATCTTGGATGACATGACCATCCAATTTTGACCAGAGCGATCGCCTCTTTGATACCTTCGATTTGATATAGACATGACCATATTTGGTCCAAAATAAAATTTGACTCCACGGGCCACGCCCATTTTTGACCCCGGGGTCACCATTTTAACAACTTTGAAAGAGCATTGTACATCGATCATGCCTAACAAGTTTCGTCGAAATCCGGCTAGTGGTTCAAGATTTTTTAAGAATTTGTGCTATTTTTAGACGACGGCCATCTTGGATTAGCGATGACCTCCATTTTAACAAATCTGAAAAGGCTTCACCCATGGACCATAAATTTTAAGTTTGGCTACCATGGGCCAAGCGGTTCATGTGAAGAAGAATTTTGAAATCTCTGATAAAAGAACGACCTTTTGACCTTTCGGTGGCCATCTTGGATGACATGACCATCCAATTTCGAAAATAAATGCACCAGAGTGATCGCCTCGTTGATACCTTCAATTTGATATATAACATGACCATATTCAGCCAAAAATCAAATTTGACCACAATTTGACCCCACGGGCCACGCCCATTTTTGACCCCGGGTCACAATTTTAACAACTTTGAAAGAGCATTGTACATCGATCATTCCTAGCAAGTTTCGTTGAAATCCGGCTAGCGGTTTATGAGAAGAAGATTTTTGAAGAATTTGTGCTATTTTTAGACGGCGGCCATCTTGGATTAGCGATGACCTCCATTTTAACAAATCTGAAAATGCTTCACTCATGGACCATAACTTTTTAAGGTTGGCTACCATGGGCCAAGCGGTTCATGTGAAGAAGAATTTTGAAATCTCTAATAAAAGAACGACCTTTTGACATTTTGGCGGCCATCTTGGATGACATAACCATCCGATTCCGACACAAAATGCACCAGAGTGATTGCCTCATTGATACCTTCGATTTGATATATGACATGACCATATTCGGTCAAAAGTAAAATTTGACCCCAATTTGACCCCAAGGGCCACGCCCATTTTTGACCCTGGGGTCACCATTTTAACAACTTTGAAAGAGCATTGTACATCGATCATTCCTACCAAGTTTTGTCGAAATCCACTTGGCAGTTCTTGAGAAGAAGATTTTTAAAGAATTTGTGTTATTTTTAGACGGTGGCCATCTTGGATTACATAATGACGTCATTTTAACAATTTTGTAATCCCCCTACCTAAGGACCATGACCATGAGGTTTGGTGACTATAGGCACAATAGTTACCGAGGAGAAGACGTTTGAAAATGTTCACGGACGACGGACGACGACGACGGACGACGCACGACGGACACATTGCGGTAACAATAGCTCGCATGAGCTTCGCTCAGGTGAGCTAAAAAACACCCCCATTTCATATATGGACTAGTCTGAGAATTGTTTTGTGATGATTGGATTGGTCGGAAAATTAACATATCAAAATCCATTCCAGTTATTTAGGAATGAAAGGGTTAATATGTTGTAAAGCATCCAGTTCAACACAGGGGATGATGAAACAAAACTAAATACGGTATGCTACGTTTATAGCAACCAGTGTAGTCCTGAGAATCCTGCATATTTGCACAATATGATCAGGGTCTGAGCTGTTTGTCATCCAGTCGCTGAAGTAGGCAAACAAATAATATGAACATTACTTGCAAAAGGTGCAGATCCTGATGAGACGGCTCGTCACGAGCCGGCTCATCTGGATCTACACTGTTTGTCAATACCACTATACAGGCCTGTGGTGTTGAAAGGGCTAAACGCAAATATTCCGGTGTTTGTCTCAATGAGGAGCATGAGTTAGCGTATACGATGTTTAGTGAAACAGGCACCTGTTCAATGATCCCCTCTCCAATACGGTACCATACGTATAAGTTATTGTTCACATATTGGAATTTGAAGGAATTACATGCGATGGAGCGCTAGCTACCGCAGAATTTAGTCGCTGAAAAATCCAATATATGAACAATAACTGACTTATAGTTCAGCCAAGTGTACAATGCAATGTCCTATCCGAGTATTGATTTTACATTTCCTGGTAATACACAACTTATTGGGGCTAAACGTTGCAATATGTGAAATAAGTGGAGCACAATGCTGCGCAGCGATTGGCTTAGAAGGTAGGGTAAACTACATGTATAATGTAATTTTAGTATGCTGTTATACGAGTGGTGTTCAATAAATTTGAACGTTGAACGAGTGGTATTAAATAAATTTGTGGATAAATCTAAAAATTTACATTAATATTTTTAGTAAATGATGTGTGGGTGGGGTGGGGGGCTATCAACAGCCAAGGGGGGGGTGGGTGGTTGCAACATGGAAAATTTATTTATTTAATGGTGTTTAACGGCCTATCAACAGCCAAGGTCACCTGTTGTGCATTTATGGAACATATCAATATTAAAGTGTGTGCCACTTACATAAAATCGGCCATGCATGCTGTTTCCAGGCTCCGCGGTTACATTGACGCCCTCGGCCTTGAACAGACCCCGGACGTGTTTCACCAGGGCACCCTGGGGCCACACTTGTAACTCCGACCAACTGGAATATAATGTACTTCAGTCTTGTATTCACAACAAGATATTTCATTGGTTGAGTCTGAGTTGAGCTCATGAGTAAACAATCAACCCTAACAATCAATGTTGGCAAACATTGTATATATATATCTGAGACAGCTGTACTTATAAGGTTTGACAATGACCAGCCATGGGTAAACGTTTGCCGTGGCACTTGGGAACTGTTTGAACCCGCGACCTACGGCCTTGGGTTCAAACAGTTCCAGAGTGCCATGGCAAACGTTCACCCAAATTTTCAATATTAACAATAATGTTCGACCATGTCCAGCCATGGGTAAACGATTGCCGTGGCACGAGGGAACTGTTTGAACCCCAAGGCCGTAGGCAGCGGGTTCAAACAGTTCTCGAGTGCCACGGCAAACGTACCAGCCGTAAACGTTTGACGTGGCACTTGGGAACTGTTTGAACCCGCTGCCTACGGCCTTCAGTTCAAACAGTTCCCAAGTGCCACGGCAAACGTTTACCCACGGCTGGACATGGTCGAACGTTGTTGTTAATATTGGAAATATCGTGTAATTTGAGCATATGTGGAGTACTTTCTGTACTTTCATAACCCGTTTCATACAGCTGATTTACACATACATATTCCGGGGCCGCAGTCAATCAATTTCAAAATTTCAGTGCGACCATTATGAACTAGTCTGGTGACGTAATGGCGCATACTAGTAATGGCATGAGGCACATGCATTACGTAAGTGTTGGTTTGGCCCCGAAATGAGCATTGTCTACAGCCATGGTCAATGTTTGTTTGTTTATTGGTGATTAACGTCCTATCAACAGCTAAGGTCATGTAAGGCCGGGCAAACGGGTTCGACCCCGTTTTAACCTGCTGCATTGGAGGGGGAAATCCCAAAATCAGAACAGAATTTTTATATCGAGAACAAATATATTCAGCCCTGAAATTAGAATAAACCCAACATGGTACCAGGTCCATACCACACCAAGTCCCTTGGCCCATTCCCCTAAAATAGGATTATGAATAATCGTAATACTCACATAAGGGGTATAACCAGATTCAACTGTCAAATACAAAATGCCAAAGTCGTATGTGAGTGCCAAACCAGGTCTCCATTCGCAATTCCGGTAAGGATGAACCCCAATCGTTAAATTACCAATCGCATTCTCCCACCTGTCACCCACTTTAAAATACAGATTGACATAGATGCATTGTATCAGCGTCGATGCCAGAGACAGCATTTTGTCACCAGTCAGTGTGTATTTGGTCAATGCACAGATCGTTACCTGTAGCCGATTTCACTAAAATTGCAAAGCATACTTTTCTAGCAAAGTGTACTTTGAGGGAGGAATCATTTATGTTTCCCCCGATATGAATTATTTCATATAGAACTAATACAGATTATTGCTTTAGAAATAACCATGATTATTTTGCAAGCTTAATTCATGCTGTTGTTAAACTGCTCATAGTTTACACAGGATAGTGCTACTGGCTAAGTGAGGAAGAGCAATAACTCAAACAGGGGGTTGGTCAAATGTTAACACACAGTTGCCCCCCTTACAATTCTATTTTTGGGGGAAAGTGCAATATGGGTAATAAAGGTCAAGGCCTTTTCTTTTCCATGTGGCAGCTTTTCAAAGCAAGCAAAGAAACAACATTTACATTTTTACTTTCTATTTGCAATTATTATAATGAGTGGGAGAGGAAAAGGGAAGAAGAGGGCAACAAGGGCAAGCAATCCACCTGCCAAGAGAGTCGGTGGAAGGCCTGAAAGGCCTGAGGAACTGCCAGAGAGGGCAGTGTTGTGTGGTGGTGCTGAGCCTGAAGGTTCGCAAGCAGTCGTATGGGCCATTGGGGACTCCATCATGTACTGGGCTGGTAATAGAGCATCTGATATAAGACCCCCATTCAGCATGAAGATCGGATGGTACGGCATTCGTGGAATGAAGTGGCCTGATTTCCTTCCAACCATCCAGCGACATATGTTGTTTGAGGTGCCACCACAACTTATACTAATCCATCTGGGTGGGAATGATCTAGATACAGCAAGTGTATTTAAACTCGAAAAATGGGTTAAAAAGGGTATTAACCACATTTCCACAATATTTCCAACCACAGTCATTGTTTGGATTGACATTTTGCAACGACTGACATGGAGGGGTGTGGGTGACAAAGTCAACATTATTATGGAACAAAAGAGACGCCGGGTGAATAGATTTGGTAGGCGGGCAGTCACAGATTGTCGAAATGGCCACATAGTGTCTGCCCCTATTAATTATACACAGTCGGAATTATTCCGATCTGATGGAGTCCACCTATCGGATAAGGGAAATGACATATTACTTGACACAATAAGACAAGCCACTATATCCCATATGCCATGTGTTTAGAATTTTTGCGGATAAATTTAAATAATGAGCAATATGTAAATTTATTGTGGCGGAAAATTCTAGGGGCCGGGGGTTGATCAATTCACTTTCATCCATTTGCAATAGTCTTATTTGAAATAAATGACTTCTTTATTTATTTTAGATAAGACAAATAAATCAAAAAAGGAAGAGACAATTGCAGGTCTGGGGACCAGGCTTATGCTCTATCGTGTCCTGGAACTGCATTGCCGTGTATTCCCATTTTGGCTATTACATCATAAATGTCAGCCATCAGTGTTTCCTGCGTGTGTTTCCTATCTCAATCAAATGGCTGAACATCAGGCATTTTCTGTGTGTGTTTCAGATATTATATACATATGTGTGTATGTGTGTGTATTTATATGTATATAACATTCAGTGCCTAACTAATCCAATATCATTTACAATACATCTTGGACGACCCTCGGTCCATGGCATTTTCCCATTGCCACGGTGCCAATTTATTGGCATTACCTAGCGGGGCTCATTAGCGGCCACATACATTCCAATATCATTTTGATGTTGTAACTAAAATACAACGTGTTTTATGGTGAAGATAAATCAAGTGATTCAATCTGATGTGTTATTGTGTTTTTGAATATGCGAGTCATAAAACATATTATTTGATCATTAAAAGTATGCAGAATTATTATACTGAATTTATTACATTATCACAGCCAAAATGGCTGTGATAATGTAATAAATTCAGTATAATAAAAATTAATAAATATATCCGTAAATTGAAAATTTCTTCCTCAAAGTGTACTTAGCAAGATAAGTATACTTTGCAATGTTGGTCAAATAGGCTACCTGATAAAGGCTGGTAGATGTACTTACGCGTTGTATGGAACATGTGCGTGCCGACCCTCGACCTTCTGCCATCGCCCGAGGTGTTGGGCACATCTATGCATCAAGTCCAAGTATTTTGGAGGGAGAAAATGTGCACTTAGCATGAGAAACGCACTCAGCCAGGTTAAAAATACATGCTGTCCGACCCACCATGTGTCGTAATATAATGTGTTCTGAAACAAACAAAAGCGTCTTGGTACAGTTACTCTGTATATTGACCAAATGTGGCTGTGACTGGAGAAAAAGGGCTATGGGAGTTGTGTGACCAGTGTAGCTCCTGATCAAATAGCACACTCCAGCAGCCTGATATGGAGAATAGTAGGTTAGTGCCGAGAAATGGAAAAAATATCTGGCAAGGCTTAGGAAACGGGATCCCGTTTCCGTGCAACGCCAAATATTTTTCCCCATTCACGGCACTAACCTACCTACTATTCTATTTATCATGTCAACACTACAAATAGCTTTACAATGCCAAAAATAACCCCAGCCGCATCCTCAAAATCAGAGAATTGACTAGTATGACAACCACACATATGCATACAACCACACAACCACACATATCCTGTCATATTGACAGGATATCAAAAATGTTTCACGGCACCGTGTTTCACGTCACATACACACTGTGTTGACGGGATAAAATGATAATATATGTTCCTTGTTAGAAGCATGATGTTTCATTGATGCAATGGCGAACAGTGCAGATCCTGATCAGACTGTACACATTGCTAATGTGAAATTTATCATAATTGTGCACTTACAAACATTACATATCCCTGGATATCAAAGACACTAGCCTGTTATTCTCTGTTAACCCTTTCAACACCAAGTAACTTAATAGGATCTTCCATGCCAATGTTTCAGATTATTCTATTTATAAAAAGGGGATATTTTTTGTTCTCAAAAATATGAAAATTACTTTCAAACAGTGCAGATCATGATGAGACGGCTCGTTACGAGCCGGCTCATCTGGATCTGCACTGTTTGCATATAGCGGGCTTTCGGGTTCAAAGGGTTAACAGTATTAACCCTTTCAACACCAAGTAACTTAATAGGATCTTCCATGCCAATGTTTCACGCTATTTCATTAATTTTGTTCATTCAAATTATCCCATTCTTCTAAAAGGGTAATCTGTACGACGTTTAAAATTATTAACAAACAGTGGAGATCCTGATGAGACGGCTCGTTACGAGCCGGCTCATCTGGATCTGCACTGTTTGCAAACATTGTCTCTATAGAGGTCTGTGGTGTTGAAAGGGTTAACATATACTACAAATCTGACAGCCTAACTTGTCAATCATTTCATCAGTGAACAAAGTTTTAAAGTTAGAGCCCCACATGCCAGGTTATAATATCGGGAGGCATTTTTTTTTGTAATTTCTTTAGATATGACATTGTTCGGGCAAAATAAACATTCATTCACAATCACCTGACAAATTAATTGTCATTATTATACTTTTATATCAAACATGAATTTCCACACTAATATCAGGGGCGATACCCGAGTTTCCTTAAAATGTTAATGGAATTGACTATTTATTCTCTGCCTTTATGTTTTTGATGTGGAATGATCATACTTTATAATCTGGCTATAAAAATATTTTTCAGGTGATGCATTTAATTTTTAAAAATAATTTTTAAAAAATCCTGCCGCGTATGCATATCAAAATAGGCTGACACCACCGCGAGTCACTATAAGTAAAACAAAGATTACTAAATGATTATATTTGTATAGCGGGCATTCGTAATTTTTAAAACTGGTGGAATAGTTACACAATTATGCACTTATTTAATTCCTATAAAGAACATGTTATGCCTACTAGATGACAGGCGATCACAGGATTATTGGATTTACATTTATTGAGCATAGGCTGCATATGCAGCCTATGCTCAATAAATATAAATCCAGGTGTATTATACTTTTTTAGACATGTAGAAATTGTTTTTAAAATGTATTCATTCTATTGTCAATGTATATACATTGACAATAGAATGAATACAGTTTAAAAAAAATTCTACATGTCTAAAAAAGTATAATACACTATATCCTATCAACATGCTGATCGCCTGTGTAATAGATGGGACCCCAACTTTAAACTACAGACTGACCAAGATGCAATGTATCAGCATCAATGCCTGGTACAACATTTTGTTATCAGTTGGTGTGTATTCAGTCAACACATACTTAGTAAAAATTGTTTGGCCATTTCATGGGTTGTAGTTTAGATTTATAATCTGACCTAATATCTGCGGCAGTCATTTGGTGACTTCAATTATAAGAAATCTGTGTCATTGATGTAAAATATCGCATTTGCTATAAAAAAATCAACTTTTTCATGAAAAATCTTCTTACATGTAGGTACAAAATTACATAGTTTGTCACATAAGACCATAACAGACAGTTGCACAGACAGGTACAAATTATGATGCCTGTATAAGGGCTGTATAAAACTATGTAGAAACATATAAATAGAAATACAGTTAACCCTTAGACTACTCACAACAATTGTCGTCTGCTGTTGTTTTTATATATTGCCTTATTTCTCAATAAAAACATGGTTTGACAGCAATTCAGAATCATTTCCAATGGAAATGATTCTGAATTGCCGTCAAAGCATGTTGTAAATTATTCTAAAGTGCTGTCATGGCATATTTTTGATGATAAAAATGGAAAATAGAAAATAAACAGCAGACGACAAAAACATTATGATAGCGGTCTAAGGGTTAATTCATCTTGTTTTTGCAAAATTCCACTTAGAAAGACGGACGTGGAATGTTGTCCAAGGGGATTAGCGGTCCATCCTATGTAGTGGCTGGCCACCTTACATCGTGGCGCCGTGACGACTCCACGCTGTGTAGTGAAAATTCCACGCTGATCGGTGGTATTATCGTAACAGAAAATTTTGTTCGACCACAGGTTCTACCGACTTTTCCGTTGCAAAACCGTGACGGCTAAGATAGATAATCAATTTTTTCGTCGCGGATCCGTGACGGCTAAGATAGATACCGGTAATCAATTTTTCCGACTAAGTTGGATAATTATTATAATGACCTTGCAAGGACTTGAACACATGGATGGCAATCAAAATTACATGATTTTAACTGACGTTTGCTAATGTGGATGGCAATTAAAGTTATATGCTTGCTGCCTACATGCATAATGCACATTAGCATCTCAATTAGTTTGTATTTCGTATTAAGACTGGAAAATGGTCATCATTCAGAAGACGAAACCGCAGCGGTTTTGATGAAAAAATTCTACATCACCGCAAATGGGCGTCGCCATTACGCAAAATTAAGACACTAGACAACATTTAACGGACATGTAAATAATCACTATTGCCATATCCACCCTGTGTAGTGGAACATCGCCACGGCTACATGTAGACTATACGGGTAACCACGTCAACCCTGTGTGGTGGGCTCGTGACGTGTGCAGGGTGGAGTCCGTCACCTCACTCACCATTGTGGATCCACGATAGCCAGTGTGGAAGTTCCACTGCAATTTCACTACAGCAGACTGTGACAGACCAGCGTGGAAAGGATTAACCCTTAGACCGCTAGTCACAACAATTGTCGTCCGATGTTGCTTTTATATCTTGCCTTATTTCTCAATAACAACATGCTTTGACAGCACTTCAGAATAATTTCCAAATGGAAATGATTCTGAAGTGCTGGCAAAGCATGTTGTAAATTATTCTAAAGTGCTGTCAAAGTACATGTATGTTTTTGATGAGAAAAATGGAAAACAGAAAACAAACAGCAGACGACAAAAAAATAAGATAGCGGTCTAAGGGTTAAATGTATTTCTGTCTGTGGTGGATTTTTGCAAAAACACGATGAACTGACTGTACAAACAACAGTTGTCAGACGACAACAAAGCCCGTCTGCCGGTGCATTAGTTCAACGAATATCAAGAAGCTGTGTAAAAAGGAAACAGAAATTAAAAGAAAGTTCCCCAATGGTACGTTTGCGAAATTGCTAAGATTGTGACCTTGGCCTTGGGGTTAGCGGTGGTCTGAGGGTCATGGATTTGACAGGGCATGACAGAGAACCATTAGAGGAAGGGATGTGTAAAATATCAAAAGGAGCGGTGAAAGAAAACAGAAATTATAACAAATTTCCCCCAACGTTAAGTTTATGAAACTCCAAGACTGTGACCTTGACCTTGGGGTTAGCGGGGATCTGCGGGTCATGGATTTGGCATAGCATGATAGAGAATCATTAGAGAAAGGCATGTGTGAAATATCGAAACGTTTGGTGAAAGGAAACAGAAAGTATAACAAATTTTCCCCAGCGTTAAGTTTATGAAAGCACTAAGACAGTGACCTTGACCTTGGGGTTAGCGGGGGTATGAGCATCATGGATTTTTTACAGCATGCTAGAGAATCATTAGAGAAAGGCATGTGGGAAATATCAAAACGTTTGGTGAAAGGAAATAGAAATTATAACAAATTTCCCCCAACGTTAAATTTACAAGAGTTGTCAGAAGACAACGAAGCTCGCCTGTTGGCAGCCTTCACTCAAACTTGGCACAGTTGCATAAAAAAACATGAATATTATATAACTTGACCTTGGGTTTAGGGGCGTGCGGTGGACCTTGACATTGGGGTCAGTGGTGCAAGGTGGGTCGTGGGTTTGCTATAGCATAATATAGCATATTAAGATGAATGCATGTATGAAATATCAATGCGCTCCCTGAAAACAGAAGTAAAACAAAATTTGACCCAACTTTAAGTTTATGAACGCACTAAGTTGGTGATTTTCTACAGCATGATAGCTATTCACATGAGGAATGCATGTATGAATGTGCTAAGTTTGTGTCCTTCACCTTGGGGAAAGAGGTGGGGGGTTGGGTGTCATGGATTTGCTGTAGCACAATAGAGGATCATCACATGAATGCATGTATGAAATATCAAAGCGTTCCCTGTAAAGAAACAGAAGTTACACAACATTTACCCCAACGTTAAGTTTATGAACATGCTAAGTTTGTGACATTGACCTTGAGGTAAGGGTTGGGTCGTTGGTTGTGGATTTGCTACAGCATGATAGAGGGTCATCTGAGGAATGCATATATGAAATATCAAGGCGTTCCATGAAAGGAAACAGATGTTATAAGACATTTACCCCAACGTTAAGTTTATGAATGTGCTAAGTTTGTGACCTTGACCCTGGGGTAAGGGGTGGGTGGTGGGTCATGGATTTGCTATAGCACGATAGAGTATCATCAGATGAATGCATGTATGAAATATCAAGGCGTTCCATGAAAGGAAACAGATGTTATAAGACATTTACCCCAACGTTAAGTTTATGAATGTGCTATGTTTGTGATCTTGACCTTGGGGAAAGGGGTGGGGAGTGGGTCATGGATTTGTTATAGCACGATAGAGTACCATCAGATGAATGCATGTATGAAATATCAAGGCGTTCCCTGTAAAGAAACAGAAGTTATAAAAAGACATTTACTCCAACATTAAATTTATGATGTTGATCTTGGGGAAAGGGGTGGGGGTCATGGATTTGCTATATCACAATAGATGATCATCAGATGAATGCATGTATGAAATATCAAAGCATTCCCTGTAACGAAACAGAAGTTACACAACATTTACCCCAACGTTAAGTTTATGAACATGCTAAGTGTGTGACCTTGACCTTGGGGTAAGGGTTGGGTGGTGGGTTGTGGATTTGCTACAGCATGATAGAGGGTCATCTGAGGAATGCATGTATGAAATATCAAGGCGTTCCATGAAAGGAAACAGATGTTATAAGACATTTACCCCAACGTTAAGTTTATGAATGTGCTAAGTTTGTGACCTTGACCCTGGGGTAAGGGGTGGGCGGTGGGTCATGGATTTGCTATAGCACGATGGAGTATCATCAGATGAATGCATGTATGAAATATCCAGGCGTTCCATAAAAGGAAACAGATGTTATAAGACATTTACCCCAACGTTAAGTTTATGAATGTGCTATGTTTGTGACCTTGGAGAAAGGGGTGGGGGGTGGGTCATGGATTTGCTATAGCATGAAAGACTATCATCAGATGAATGCATGTATGAAATATCAAGGCTTCCCTGTAAAGAAACAGAAGTTATGAAAAGACATTTACTCCAACGTTAAGTTTATGATGTTGATCTTGGGGAAAGGGGTGGGGTTGTGGATTTGCTACAGCATGATAGAGGGTCATCTGAGGAATGCATGTATGAAATATCAAGGCGTTCCATGAAAGGAAACAGATGTTATAAGACATTTACCACAAAGTTAAGTTTATGAATGTGCTAAGTTTGTGACCTTGACCTTGAGGCAAGGGGTAGGCGGTGGGTCATGGATTTGTGATAGCACGATAGGGTATCATCAGATGAATGCATGTATGAAATATCAAGGCGTTTCAAGAAAGGAAACAGATGTTATAAGACATTTACCCCAACGTTAAGTTTATGCATGTGCTAAGTTTGTGACCTTGACCTTGGGGTAAAGGGTGGGTCATGGATTTGCTATAGCACGATAGGGTATCATCAGATGAATGCATGTATGCAATATCAAGGCGTTTCAAGAAAGGAAACAGATGTTATAAGACATTTACCTCAACGTTAAGTTTATGAATGTGCTAAGTTTGTGACCTTGACCTTGGGGTAAAGGGTGGGTCATGGATTTGCTATAGCACAATAGAGTATCATCAGATGAATGCATGTATGAAATATCAAGGCGTTCCATGAAAGAAAACAGATGTTATATAAGACATTTACCCCAACGTTAAGTTTATGAATGTGCTAAGTTTGTGACATTGACCTTGGGAAAAGGGGTGGGAGTTGGGTCATGGATTTGCTATAGTATGATAGAGTATCATCAGATGAATGCATGTATGAAATATGAAGGTATTCCCTGTAAATAAACAGAAGTTACACAACATTTACCCCAACGTTAAGTTTATGAATGTGCTAGGTTTGTGACCTTGACCTTGGGGTAAGGATTGGGTGGTGAGTTGTGGATTTGCTACAGCATGATAGAGGGTCATCTGAGGAATGCATGTATGAAATATCAAGGCGTTCCATGAAAGAAAACAGATGTTATAAGACATTTACCCCAACATTAAGTTTATGAATGTGCTAAGTTTGTGACCTTGACCTTGGGGTAAGGGATGGGCGGTGGGTCATGGATTTGCTATAGCACGATAGAGTATCATCAGATGAATCCATGTATGAAATATGAAGGCGTTCCCTGTAAATAAACAGAAATTACACAACATTTACCCCAAAGTTAAGTTTATGAACATGCTAAGTTTGTGACCTTGACCTTGGAGTAAGGGTTGAGTGGTGGATCGTGGATTTGCTATAGCATGATAGAGGGTCATCAGATGAATGCATGTATGAAATATGATGACATTCCCTGTAAATAAGCAGAAGTTACACAACATTTACCCCAACGTTAAGTTTATGAACATGCTAAGTTTGTGACCTTGACCCTGGGGTAAGGGTCGGGTGGTGGTTCATAGGTTTGCTACAGCATGATAGAGGGTTATCTGAGGAATGTATGTATGAAATAACAAGGTGTTCCATGAAAGGAAACAGAAGTTATAAGACATTTACCCCAACATTAAGTTTGTGAATGTGCTAAGTTTGTGACCTTGACCCTGGTGTAAGGGTTGGGTGGTGGGTCATGGGTTTGCTATAGCATGATAGAGGGTCATCTGAGGAATGCATGTATGAAATATCAAGGGGTTCCATGAAAGGAAACAGATGTTATAAGAAATTTACTCAACGTTAAGTTTATGAATGTGCTAAGTTTGTGACCTTGACGTTGGGGTAAGGGTTGGGTGGCGGGTCATGGATTTGCTACAGCATGATAGAGGGTCATCTGAGGAATGCATGTATGATATAACAAGGTGTTCCATCAAAGGAAAAAGAAGTTCTAAGACATTTACCCGAACGTTAAGTTTGTGGACGACGCCGACGCCAACGACGCCGGGGCTATGCCATAAGCTCTTCTGCACATAGTGCAGGCGAGCTAATAAAAGCACTAAGAATATAACCTTGACCTTGGGGTTAGCGGGGATATGAGCATCATTAGAGAAAGGCATGTGAACAACATCAAAACGTTTGGTGAAAGGAATTAGAAATCATAGAAATTTCAAATTAACAAATTTCCCCCAACGTTAAGTTATTGAATTTTCGAAGATGGACGGACAGATGGACAGACAGACGCTGACTACGATGCCCAGGGTATGCCATAAGCACTCCTTTTTTCGGAAGGCGCGCTGAAAAATGTACAACACCAATAAATATGTAAACACGATGTATAACAACATAATATGAATATGTGAGAACAATATTTTCTTCAGTAAAAATTCAAATAACCGCATGTTGCCATCTGGGAGTACCCAACAACATTATCAATGTATGTCACATGATTTTGTTGATTGGCCAAATCTATTAATCTCCATTACATTATATTACATTACATTATAAATAGCATGCCCTTGACTGGCAACAGTGCTGTTAAATGAATTGTGACAAAATGACATAAAGTAAAACATTTTCATGTCATCATTGATTGTTTATATTTTTACACCAGTCACAGATAAATCTATATCATGTCACATGTCTTCGCCATGTTGGAGCCTTTTTGTCTCATGATGACTGAATAGAAATGAAAAAAATAATCCGAGCCAATGAAGAATTAGGCCATACAAAGTTCTTTCTCTGTTAAGCATCCGCGTGCGAGTAGGTTTTGAGCGTGGTTCTATGAAAAAACAAACAAACTGTGTATGCTATTTTACACTATTTACTCGTGAAGTAATATGAAAATTGATTTGGGACTTGTCTAAGTTTTAAATCCGTTCATGGATAGAGTGTTTTTTTATTATTTAGCGGCAATTTAAATTTATGTTAAAATCTTCCTCAACCCTTTGCACACTGCAAAGGGTTGAGGAAGTTTTTAACATAAATTTACATTTATTCAAGGCCTTGTTTGTTTTTACCGGATATGTAAGTAGGTTTTGGCCATCCAGGTGGACGCTTAACAGAGAAAAACCATGGCATGGCCTTATGTTACGTTATTCAACAAAATTCAGAGATGTGACAATCATATGTGGCTGTGACTGGAGAAACGGGGCGTATGGGATTTGTGATCAGTGTAGCTCCATATCAAATAGCACACTCCTGTAGCCTGATCAGAATCCTTGTTAGAAGCATGACAGGTGTTTCATTGATGGAATAGCGAACAGTGCAAATCCTGATCAGACTGCGGATGCACAGGCTGATCTGGATCTACACTGGTCGCAAAACCCATAAGCCCCATTTCTCCAGTCACAGTCACATGTATGAGACAAGCCATGTGATTTTGTACAGAAACTGAAATATTTTGACAAAATGTTCATAGAAAATACGGAATTATATTCCGCATTTGCTCTGAACGTTTCGTCAATGTGCGGTGTCATTTACGGAAAATATCATCAATTTTTAAAAAAAGGATTTCATGAGATATTGCACAACTTCTTATGTACAAAATCGCATGGCTTGTTACTTATACGGTAACAACAACGTTACATAATAATGGGGGTCGTTTCACTAAACTTCGTACGACTAAAATGTTCGTAAATGCAAAATTACAATAGTTTGTAAATTTGACTTTAACAATGTTTTCTTGTAAATTATTGGGTTTACATTTATTATTATTGCATATTATTATGCTCAATAAATGTAAATCTATCAATTGAAATTTCCAGACGATCCTAAATTTGCACTTACAAACTTATTAGTTGTACAAAGTTTAGTGAAACGGGCCCCTGGGGACCGTTTCACTAAACTTCGTACGACTAAAATGGTCGTAAGTGCAAAATGATAGCCTATGCTCAATAAATGTAAATCCATCAATTGAAATTTCCAGACGATCCTAAATTTGCACTTAAGAACATTTTAGTCGTACGAAGTTTAGTGAAACGGGCCCCTGATGCTTACCCAGCATGTCTCACAGTTATTCTGGATGTGCTAGATGTTAGTAATACAAGACACACATGAGTATTGCTGGCTGTTGGCAGCCGGGGGTGGGGGTAGCGGTTGTTTCAAAACAAAAGGCGATTAATTAATATTAGTCTCAGGCAAAGACAGTGTTAAAACTCTCACCTATAAAGATTGGTTTGTACTAATTGTTATTTGTATGGTAGAAATGGTTAAGGAAGGGAGAATGCATTATGCAGAGCTCCAGATAAGCTGCATATTTGTTTAAATACCCAATTAAAATTGCCAAACACACAATTTAAATCAGAAGTAGCGAGTATCAAAAAGCAATAACAATTTTGTGGTACCTTTATCATGCTGCAGAAAACAATAAACAGACCACAAATATAGCATATTTTTCTTATTTTCCATGAAAACACATCTTGGTATTTCATTAGAATTGTCTCCAAGCAGACAATTCTAATGAAATACCAAGACACGTTTACATTTCGAAGCAAACTATTAAATAATTGCTGTCTGTTGATGTGTAAAAAGTAGTGTTATTTTATTTTACCCAATTAATATTTTGAAATACCCAATTTCTTCAGAAATGATGGAGTGAAAATACTCAGTTACTAATTGCTTATCTGGAGCCCTGCATTATGTTTGAGATCAAAGCAACTATAATCTAGAATTAAATGGTGCCATCCATAGCCTTCCCTTGCAAAGTAGTGGATCAAATATGAATTGCAATTTAGCAACCATATTAATTACATTTTTCAACTGAAACAAATGTTAGTATTAGGAAACTAATACAGTACAAACTACCGGTAAGAATTCTGAAGTCATTTCTATCCTTGCAGAATAACTAGGAAGCAAATTTTGTATTTTTTTAGAAATTACAATGTAGGCTACCACCTCTGAAGGCGACTGACTCAATATTTTAAAATTAAGCGTCTTACTAAAGTGACAATTTATGGATCTTTCGACGGCCATCTTCACCCAATAATCACCCAATTTTATCATCCAATCGTCTCCTCGATACCTTCAATTTGATACATGGCATGACCGAGAACCACCGCCCCGCTCATTTTTGATCCCGGTGTCATCATTATAACAAATCTGAAAGAGCATTGATTAAAAAAACTATCGCTCATTCCTGCCAAATTGCGTCAAAATCGGTTTGGCAGTTTGTGAGATGATTTTTTAAGAATTTGACCTAATTTTATATGGCAGCCATCGGCCAAGCGGTTCACGAGAAGAATATGCTTGAAATATATAATAAAAGAATGACCTTTCGAATGCTCCAGGGTGATCGTCTCCTCGATATCTTCGATTTGATATATAAGACAACCATATTGGGTCAAATCTGAAATTTTACCCCCACTTGCCCCTCCAGAGTGATCGTCTCCTCGATACCATCGATTTGATATATGACATGACCTGTTCGGTCAAATGTAAAATTTGACCCCGACTTGACCCCCCGGGCCCCGCCCATTTTTAATCCCGGGGTTATCATTTTAATAAATCTGAAAGAGCATTAACTATCAATCATTTCAGCCAAGTTTCGTCGAAATCAGTCTGACAGTTTGTGAGAAGAATTTTTTAAGAATTTTACCTACTTTTCTATCGAGGCCATCTTGGATAAGAGACAACGTCCATTTAAACACATCTGAAGAGGAGTAACTCATAGACCATTCCCCTGAAGTTTGGTCAACATCGGCCCAGAAGAAGATGTCAGAAAAGTGTTGACGGACGGACAATGGATGAAAAGCAGTGACAACAGCTCACTTGAGCCTTTGAGCTAAAACTACATTTTTATGTTGAAATAATGTGAAACTATGTTGACATGTTGAGATGAATTATGTTGACATGTTGAGATAAACATGTTGTGTTAAACTATCATGTTATGTTAACATGCTGTGTTAAAACTAATATGTTATGTCGACTTGTCGCAATAACTTATCAAGTTATATCGATATGTTGTTCACGTTATGTCGACATCTTGAGATAAAATTTTACATCAACTGAACATATTGTGTTAACTGATCACATTATGTCGACATGTTGAGGCAAAATGTCACGGTATGTCGACATGTTGAGATAAGTGTTAACATATCACGTTATATCAACATATTATGTTAAACTGTTACGATATGTCGACTTGTTGTGATAACTTATCATGTTATGTCGACATAATTGTGACGGATTGTTCCAAAACTTAGCATGGAGCAGATAATGGCAGATATTTAGGTGTGAAAAGGTTAAGGCCTGTGAAGCCAGTATAATTCCAGCACAAAAATATTTACACAATTCCCTAACATTTGATTGGCCCAGATAATGGCAGATATTTAGGTGTGAAAAGGTTAAGGCCTGTGAAGCCAGTATAATTCCAGCACAAAAATATTGACACAATTCCCTAACATTTGATTGGCCCGTACCAAGTCTTATAAGGAATGAATGGCCTTTTTGTGGAATTTATCGGGGTATAAACTTGGAAAAATCGCGGGAATACTGGACGAAGGCCTTCACCATGTGCACTATTAAATCTAGCTACAGGTAAGTGCAATTTGAGATAGTAATTTTCAAATGCATACATACATTTAATATTAAATATTTTAATTTGTTAAAATAAACAAATTTAATAAATTAAATGGTTTTGATAATATAATAAATAGACCAGAGACATAGAGAGAGAGATTACGTTTACCTGGTGTGCCATTAAATTCGAGCGAGACACTAGGACAATTGTTCACTAGCCAATCAGGGCAAAACATGCAAACTTCTCACGCTACTAGCTTTTTATTTCTGTTTCATACCCTCAATATTAATACATCATTAATATTGCATTCTAGCCATTTTCAAATACCATTTGGCGCGACTTCGCTTAATTGCAGCCAATCACGGCAAAAACTTGCACCAAATTTCTCACACTACTAGTTTTTTTTGTTTCTTGCCATATTTGAATGATTTCTTTTGTAATAACAAGATTAACCATTTCTTGATAGGGTAGACTACTTTTAAGCAAGAAACCTGTACATTTTCTGTGTCAAATCCTTAATATTATAACACCATTAGTATTGTGTTTGAGCTGTTTTCGCTAACAAATAGCCAGTCGGAGTTAAAACTTGCGCCAGAGTGCTCATGCTACTAGGTTTTTATTTCTTGCTATATTTAGGTGATTCCTTTTGTATTAACAAAATTATCCATTTTCTGATAGGATACACTAATTTTAAGCCAGACATATGCATATTTTCCGTTTCATATCCTCAATATTAATACATCATTAATATTGCATTATCGAATAGGCGCGACTTTGCTATATCGCTTAATCCTGTAATGTACAGTAGCGCGCATGCGTCCACTGGTATTTAAAGTGTAAGGTAACGAGCCGCGATGCCTCAACTTAACCATTACACCACTATTAATTTTTTGTTGTCTGCTGTTTATTTTATATTTTTCATTTTTATCATCAAAAACATGCAATTTAGAATAATTTACAACATGTTTTGACTGACAGCACTTCAGAATCATTTCCATTGGAAATGATTCTGAAGTGCTGTCAAACCATGTTTTTATTGAGAAATAGGGCAAGATACATAACATGTGACAGGCACACCGGGTTTTCCGAGAAAACGCGATGTTTCGTAACCTTCTAACTTAAAATCGTTGAGTAGCCTAATTGAATGGCAAATACATTTATTACACTCTTGAAAATTATTTGCACGGGTTTCGCTGTGAGAGAACACCCATAATCAACTCCTTACAAAAATACACCGTGAAGAGAACACCCGTAATTGCGGGCCTGTTTTCTTGGGCCTGTTTATTTTTTATTACAGTCAAAATAAAGTTATTTGAACATTTGGAAAGGGTCTCCACTAATCTAGAATGTTAATGTGATTGAACACATTCCAAACATGCACTCAAACATATCTGGTTCATAGAAACAGCTGCGTAATTTAGATTTCAAAAAGTTTACATGACATCACATTTGACGTCACACAACGTAACGTCAAAACGCGGGAAAACATGTCATTGTATAACTATTCATGCGCACATCACAATTCATTGATTATAATTAAAACAAGAAATGCGTCTGTCGAACGCGGATGCCACCTGCAGCATATTTGAGAAACTGTGACAAAGTGGTTAACCGAAAAGAGTGACGGACGGACGGACGGACGGACGGACGGACGGACGGACGGACAGACAGACAGACAGACAGATGGACAGACGGACGGTCCAAAAACAATATGCCACCCGGCTCTTCGAGACCGGTGGCATAAAAATAGACTAAATGTGCATATATATCCACCGTTGAAGTGTAATAAATGGGATATTCCATCGTACAGGTTTGAATAGCGGAAATAATACACATGAGTGTGCGTCGGCTTCCGCGTAAGCAACGAGTGAGCGTAGCGAACGAGTTGCTTGCACGGACGCCGACGGACACGAGTGTTATTATTGTATTATTTCCCGTTATTCAAAATGTACTATGGAATATCCTCTATTTATTCATCAAACTATAAGAATGTATTTGTTTTATATGAAATAATACATTACAGTACAAATAAATAATTACTCCCTCAAAGTGCACTTAAATATATTAGTGCAACTATTTTGGTGAAACGTGCAACAGGAGCTAGACTGGCCACATTGTCTTAAGCCCCATTTATCCAATCACAGCCACAGATATGATACATTTCTTTTGTTGTACTAGAATTAAATTCTCATCAGGATGCAAAAGTGAGTTTGTTGATCTGTAGCCGATTTCACCAATATTGCAAAGTATACTTATCTTGGGTCAGAACACTTTGAGGGAGAAATTTTCAATTTAAGGATAAATTTATTATTTTTTATTATACTGCATTTATTACATTATCACAGCCATTTTGGCTGTGATAATGTAATAAATTCAGTATAATAATTCTGCGTACTTTTAATCTGACATCAAATATATGCAGTCGTTAGTTCTGTATGAAATAATGCATTTCTGCAAAAATAAATGATTACTCCCTCAAAGCATACTTAGCTAGATATGTATGCTTTGCAATTTTGGTGAAATCGGCTACAGGTCCCGTTATTATAAATAAACATAGGGATGATGTACTCAAATATCATGCTCAACATCAAGAAGTTTGATTGGTTGAAAGTGAATAAATGTCAATCTGTTTGATTTTGAGAATCATATACACATTATGGCCAAATATTACAATGTACTAAAATTGGTGAAGTGGTTATTAAGAAATGAAAGGCGTTATTAACGCATGCACGTGCTTATGCATGTACATGGATTATCGCTATATTCCCTATATTCTTAAGTTTACGTTGTGGACGAACGGATAGACGGACAAACATTCGGACGGAAAGGCAAAAACTAAAAAACCCTGGACATACTTTGCATTCCGATAGACATGATAAACTCACCTGTGCAAAACATAATGGTACGAAGGTCATGTAGTATGCGGTGAGCATCGAGTTAAACAGGACCTGTTTGACACGGTTGTTAAAGTCTATCTTCAGCAGCTCCACTTCGTCTCGCACTATGTCCGGCGTTAGAACACAGTTGTGGAATAGATACGTCTCTTTCTCAATAAAATCTTTTGATTTGTGCCGCGGTGTTGCCCTTTCTGTCACTAATGACGGCCAATTAAGGGATTTTTGATATAGTGGTTTGACGGTGGGACCAAACAGGAAAACATATGTCACGATGCTGAAATGGAATATAAGGTACACATTAGTGAAAGGATTTGAAATCAAGTTTAGAAAATCTCACACACTGGTCGACATAATGCTAGAATCTACATTTCTGATTAAACCTAAACTAATGAAATAAGTTAATTAATGACAAATATATGTGACACGACGCAAGAAATCAGTAACACTGATGGAGGATGTACCCCCCAAAAACATTAACCCTTAGACCACTACACACAATAATTGTCGTGTGCTGTTGCTTTTATATCTTGCCTTATTTCTCAATAAAAACATGATGATGAAAATGGAAAATAGAAAATAAACAGCAGACGACAAAACAATTAAGATAGCGGTGTAAGGGTTAAGTCTAATTTCTAAGTCATTAGTACAAGGGCCATATGGGTGGGCTTTAGACTGAAACTATTGATGATGATAAATAAGAATATGAAGTTTCAAGACAATCCATATTATGGTAACAGTGATAGTACATGTAGGTAACTGAAAAAGCTAACTCAAATCTCAAACAGACAGACGGAGAGACAGACATAGTAGCAACTATATGCACACCAATATTGTTGACGCCATGTTATTTATTAAAATACAGTCAAACCTGTCAGGCCTCGACAAATTTTTATTTTCTGACTCGTCCCACTGGACGAGAGAACCTAAAAATCTACTCGTCCAGACTGGACTTCTAATCGTCCAAACTTTTAGTCAAATAACAAAACATACATTTTTCAGATATTTTCAAGTTTTAGATATAATTCGCCAGATACCCGTGATACCCGTGATTAATTTCGCCTTTTCGAGTTGTTCATTGGATCTATCAATATCTCCGCCGCCCTGCAAAAACCGGCGTATGTCTGACATATTGTTTTGTTGTGTTTGTAAACACAGAGCAGACGACAGTTAAACAGGATGCTGAGTCACGGTGTAGAATGCACGTATTAAATTCAGTAGTTGCAGCCATGAACGGGAATAAGTCGGACACAGTCTACATTGTATATGTGTATCTTGGCAACGCAGAAAGGCGAGTGTAGGTAGTCTCCCTTTACCACGCTCGATAATCAGTTGAATATTTTATTGGAATTTAGTATTTCGCTTCGCAAAACTTCGCATTTGCATTTTCTCAGTGGTGATCTTCAAATTTCCACTCGCCCGACTGGACGAGCGGCTTTCACTCGCCCAGACTGAAAAGTTACTCGTAAATACGAGCGGACGAGTGGATTTGTCGAGGCCTGCCTGTGAATAAAGGCCAGCCATGGGAAGATAAAAGTCTGGCCTTTGTTCACAGGTGGTCTTTATTCACAGGGTGATTTATGTAGTAATTGAGTAATTGGGGAAACAAATGCATGGCTGCTATAAACCACAGGTGACCGTATCGGGATAAGATTCCCATCAAGATCAGTTAAAAAAAAATAAAAAATCCCATTTATCTATATCTTTATAAAGATATAGATAAATGGGATTTTTTTTTTTTTTTGGAACTGATCTTGATGGAACTCTTATCCCGATACGGTTACCTGTGCTATAAACAGGGAAGTGTTATTCCTACGTGGTCTTTAGCACAGGTTCGACTGAGTTAGAAACTGTATTGGCAGTCCTATGTGACGTCCATATTGAAGCTACGATACATGTACGTACGGACAACACAAGAAGAGACAGTAGAGCAGTGAGTGCTTCCAGAGGACGCTATAGCCGGTGTATAAGAGGCCGGCCATGGCCACGGTCATCACCACAGCCTTAGACATCTGCACCAGCCAGTACAGGAACCCCCGGCTGGTCTTCGAGCCATACACCTGAAGTTACAGCCATCTAGATGTGTAACATACCTAAAATTACATATTAACTAAGCAACTGGAGTGAGTGAGTGAGTGAATAGGGTTTAACGTCCGCTTTTCTGACATAGAGGTACAAGCCTCAGGGAGTCTACACGCAGACGGGTCAACGGGGTCGAGTCCCATATCCACCTGTTCAAGGGGGGTAAATCCCAACTTCAGAACTCAATATTTACAATCAAAATATATATTCAGTCCTGAAATTAGAACAACCTGATCTGGTGCCAGGCCCTCGCCACACCAGCATCATTTATCCCATCCCCTAAAAGTAATAGGATTAGCGCTAATCTTACTTTTATATATGGGGCATAGCCCGACTCAACTCTCACATACAAGAAAGCCAAAAATGTACACGAGGGCCAAATCCGGTATAGTGGGTTCCGGAAAGTATGAACCCAATCGTTAAGCCAGTTTAGTCGCCTTTTACGACAAGCAATGGCTACTGCAGCACTATTCTCAGGATCAGTTGATCCCGCCCCGGTGCCTGCAACTGGAATAGATTTTTTATGTTAATTTTGCAACCAATCCAACCGTCACAAAATGATTTTCAGACTAGTCCATTAATGAAAAAGGGGTGTTTTTGAAAATTACTTGCAAAAAGTGCAGATCCTGATGAGACACAAGCCGGCTCATCTGGATCTACACGTTTTGCCAATACCACTATACAGGCCTGTGGTGATGAAAGGGTCAAACAAAACTGTTCTTCTGATTTTTCTACAGAACTCCCATCTTCCAACATGGAAGTTGGGAGTTCTGTAGAAAAATCAGAATGTTTTTTTATTATGTCATCTTAGGTATGTTAGTATGAAATGAAATGGTCCATTGACATGTTACTACACAGTGAATTTATTTATTTATTTAACATAATGTGTCTGAATAGTAAAGTAATCCAGTTAGTTATATTGAAGGTATGGCATGAAGGCGAAGCTGTTACAAACCTTTTTTGTTGTAAATAACCGACATATAGAATTTAACAGCAAAGCACTTGCTATCATTTAAGGAGAGAATAAATACCATGTTAGATTATTTTGATATCAAGTTTATCAGGTAAGGCTAGATAATGCTTAGGAATCACAGAGCAATTCCTACCGTTTCCGAGCCAAGCCTGATAAAAGTGAGTGAGTGAGTGAGTGAATAGGGTTTAACGTCCGCTTTTCTGACATAGAGGTACAAGCCTCAGGGAGCCTGATAAAAGACTTTCATGGGATAATATGTAACCAGAAACGTTTTATACTAGCAATTGGGCAAACATAACATGGTTTTCGTTGAAAAACAATGCAGACTTGTTTACAATGCATCATGACACTGGCGTCATTCGGTGAAGTCATGTGATGTTGTTCGACCAATGAAACAACAGCATTGAGTCTGTATCTACCTACTGTCTGTTTCACGAAACCTGCCCAAATTTTACGGCTATACAGTATAAACAATGCAAAAACACTTTTGTTTTCGATATTATTAAATTAATGCAAAAATTTAAGAACGAGCCTTCTTTTTATTTAGTGAAATTTGGTCCTATATTGGTTGTATGGTGAAATTTCCCCATGTTAAATCCCCATAAACATCTTCACAGAGTGAAGTGAAGATGTCTATGGGAATTTCACATGGGAATATTTTTCCGAATTTCAGAAATACTGGACCGATTTTCCAAATTTAAATTGTTTTTTCTTAGTTAAATCACTTCTAAGCTATCTAGCTAGGTATCAGAGTCAATTTTCTTTACTTTTACTCCGCCCACAGCTCCTCCACCTCCCCCCATGTTAAATTCCCATAGACAAATCAATTTTTCGAAATAAAATCAATATTTGACCACATTTCACGAAATAAAAAGAAGGCTCATTCTTAAATTTTGATAAAATCAATATTTGACCACATTTCACGAAATAAAAAAAAAGGCTCATTCTTAATTTTTGATAAAGTAATCGAAAAAGATATTGTTTTTGCATTGTTTAGATGGCCGTAAAATTTGGGCAGGTTTCATGAAACAGACAGTAGATGTGCGTATCTAGACAATTCAGGATACGGCAACGTGTTATCAGTCAGTATGTATTGTGTGCTTACCTCCTGTACAAAACACCAGACGAGTCGTCGACTCATGAGTACACACAGGAATCCCGCCAGGTATGGATCTATCAGGTAAAAGTTCTGTAAGGAAAAGCAAATTTTTTGCTGACATTTGTATATTGAATAATGTCATAGACAGGAAAGTTTGTTTTTTTCAGTGATCACCTCGCTCTCAGATACAAGGAAACAGTACGTCACAGAAAATTGATAATTTCAAGACGTGAGCCCCTTTTTCATACTAAATTTATTGGAATCAAAATTACTGTATCACATAAGAAGACATGATGTTTGAAATGGCTTTTGCATGACGTTCCCATATTTTCAAAATATGCTATTTTCACATCATGTGAAAATAGCATATTTTGAACATATGGGAACAACTAAAACAAGAAATTTAAACACTGATCGAGGATGTACCACTCAAAAACATTAAACAAAAATTTCTAAGTCATTTGACATTGTTACATGACTGTCACTGTTTGACACCGCTCACAGCCGTGTTCAAACGTACAAGACGCGCTGTTTGACGATGGCTGTAGACAATGCTCATTCCGAGGCCAAACCAACACCTATGTAAAGCCTGTGTCTCATAACGTTACTAGAACGCGCCATTACATCACCATACCAGTTCACAATGGTCGCACTGAAATTTTGAAATTGATGCAGCTGCATCACGCGGCATGTACCGGAATATGTAAATTAGCTGTTTGAATGGACCAGATTATCAAAGTACTGCATAAATGCTCACATTGCATGATGTTTCCGATGGAAATGTAACAATAATGTTCGACCATGTCCAGCCATTGGTAAACGTTTGCCGTGCCCTTCGAGAACTGTTTGGGGTTCTACGGCCTTGGGGTTCAAACAGTTCACTCGTGCCACGGCAAACTTTTAACCACGGCTGGACATTGTCGAACCTTATATTAACCTTGAGCACAGGTGTCGCATGGGTGGGCTGAGAGATGCAAGAAAACGCACCAAGCATGTAGGCCCCATATAACAATGATGACAGGATGAATGGTTCAGTGTTTTGTCTACTTCTGCAGTCTGAGTCAACTACTCATCTTCTTCAGGATTTGACTCACTAATATATTTTCCATTTTTCCATAGGATAACTCACTGATCTTTCAAACATAATATTAACCCTTTCAACACAAGAGATCTCTTTAGCAGGGTTTGCAAACAGTGTAGATCCAGAGCAGTCTCATCAGGATCTGGGAGCCGTTTCACTAAACTTTGTACGACTAAAATGTTCGTAAGTGCAAAATTATGATAGTCTGTAAATTTCACATTAACTTTGTTTTCTTGTAAACGATTAATGGGTTTACATTTATTGAGCATAGGCTGCATATGCAGCCTATGCTCAATAAATGTAAATCCATCAATTGAAATTTCCAGACGATCCTAAATTTGCACTTACGAACATTTTAGACGTACAAAGTTTAGTGAAACAGGCCCCTGCTCTTTTCGCACATAATTTATGTTTCTTAGAGATAAATGGGCTAGTCTGAAATTCATTTTGTGACGATTGGATTGGTTGGAAAATTAACATATCACAGTCCATTCCAGTTATTTAGGGTTGAAAGGGTTAATATTAAAGTCTATTGCATAAAATTTCCTCTATAAAAAACATTGATGAGTTAAAACTTACCAAAGCATAGTAGGCGTGCGAGTGTGGCAGCCACCAGACAGTCTTGTAGAGGTTGATATACTGCAGGCACATCACAATCACCCCAAACACGTACAGTCTCGCCTCAAACGATATGTTGGTATCGCCGGTTATCTCTGGGATATGGGAGTGTTTCGGCAGCACCGCCAGGGTCGCCAATGGTACCAGGTTGCCGTCCCGCTCATCTGTATGCCTGTATGTACATTGGGATAGTAGTGTTACAACATTGCTCCATATAAGGTGCGTATTGGTGTATTATACACACTTATTTTGGCTGAATACGTTTTAATTATCAACAGTGCGAGTACAAAATACTCAAGATAAGGTTCGTATTGGCATTTTTTACACACTTATTTTAGCAGAATACGCATTGATTAACAAAAGTTGGAGTACAAAATACGAACAGCAATGTGAAAATACGCATTGATTTTCAAATTGAGTAGTGGAAATACTGTAATAAAGTTGAACAATTTCTTAGTTGAGCTGCAAACTAAGTAAATTGTTTTACAGCATAAAGATAAAAAATAAAATTAACGGTAGGGGTTCCTCCTTATAGGAATCACGATTTTGTCAGGGTTGGCCCGCAGGTACGTTTTGGGTTATTGCCCATTATAAAAGTAGTAAGATTATTACTGATCCTACAGCTTTTGGCAGGGGGCCAAGTGATTCTGGTGTGGCGAGGACCTGCCGTCAGATCAGAATTATTCTGATTTCAGGGCTGAATAAATAGTTTTTTTTATTCAGTATTCATTTTTGATTTTGGGATTTTCCCCCCATTTGTACAGGTTATATATGGGATTTAGTACTAGCTACTAGTACCGATATAGAACAATCAACTGCCTATAAACTGATAAAGCGGAAAACGTGCTGCACAGCAAGGACATTGATATTTTACAGAAAAATTAAATATACATGTGTCACAGCAGCTTAGATAATCTCAGCTTGACAACTGATTTTTACTGTTTCATCTGTCTTTTATAGTATCTGTATCTTTATAGCCGAGACCCGGCCATTATAAAATATGGTCACAATAACAGCCCATTCTTTCCTGGCATTTTGTGACGAACGAGCGGTTTAATACTTTGCAGTTCTGTTAAAAAATTTGCACAGACCAATATTAATAAACATGTAAATATACCTACTTTGACCTGGATTATTCTTTTATTCCCGTTTTATTTGCAAAACGCGAGGACAGAATGGGCTGTTATTTGTATAGCTGAGATTATCTAAGCTGGTGTCACAGTTGGTATGTTACCCTCCCTATGAGAAGAAAGTCTGTATTGGTGCCCGGTCAGCTCAGTTAATTGGTAGATCAATGGTACGGCAAACCAGAGGTGCTGGGTTCGAGCCCCGGGTCAGGTAGTCGAGAACATCACCGACCCAATCAAGTTGGGCTGCTATTTGTTTATTGGCATTTTATATTTTTCAATTTAACTGAACATATACTGCATATAACTGTATAAACACTTGGATTGAATCCTAGTTTACATTTACAAACATACGTACACCAGCATAATATTGTTGATTTCAATACAATATTTTTTACAAAAAACATTGGGTTTTTTTTGTCAGATATTCATGAATGTTGTCAATAAAAATGATTTTTTTTATTTCTATAAACAATAAAAGCTTAAAATATTTCACAACTACTATTTACATGCATATTGAAATAACCCACAAACTATTTAATTTAAAAATGTGTAAATTTGATACTTTATCACTGTTTTTAAAAACTCAACAGGAAAAAGCCACTTTACAAGAGTAAGCCATCAAGACAGTCATGAAGTCACGACTACGGGTTGGGTGTGCATGCATTTTTCTCTCCCCGTTACATGAGAGTCAGACAGGTGTGCGAGCGTGATTTGGACACAAAATACGTTTGTCTTGTAGTGGGAGGGGAATGTGTTATAAAGTGAAAAATATGTTGGGGTCGAACCCAGGCCACCTGCGTGAGAGACGAGCACTCTACCACGTCACTATAAAAGCCGGCTTGTACCGCAAGGCAGTACAAATGTTCGGTTATCCTACTATGGCCGTACTACTACATTCCTCCTCCCTACAAATAAGACATTTGTTTCTCAAATGTCTCCCTCCAGGTTCTTTCATAGACTCCCTTGTTCATTCTGTTTGAATACTTCATACGAGATATGACTTCGCCTATTGGCTCGAAGGGTAATCTATCCTGGTTCATTGGCACCACTGTAGTAGGAGGGGAATGTCGGCTGGGGTCGAACCCAGGCTGCCTGCTAGGGCTGGGACGAGTACTCGAGTACCCGGGTCCCGGGTAGGGTAACGCTCCTACCCGGGTACAAAATCGTTACATGCGGGTAATTTGTACATAACATTAAGATATCTTTAAACATTAATTTATATGGGTTTTATAAACAAACTCTTACCTGCCAGGCTGCATATCACTGTTCCCCCACCTCGGTAACTTAACACCAGGTCGCACAGATTGCATTTTGTTTTTTGTTTTTCTTGAATTAAAGAAAAGTATTGCCAAACTTGGCTTTTGTTTGTGTTACTGGCCATAATGATGTCCGGAGGTCATGGGACAAAGGAAACACAACTCTAATGGAAGTAGTATATATGTATTTTATTCCAAGGGAAATAATTGAACACCGGGTACTCGCGGGTAATAGGGTCCCGGGTACCCGGGTCCAAAATTACTACCCGTCCCAGCTCTACTGCCGGGCCGCACGATTCACCCAAATCCTCCCCAAATCCTCATTTTTCCCCTAAATCCTCCCCAAATCCTCATGTAATGAATAAGTTATCCAATTAATATGTCTCAAAACCTTTTAATATCGTTCTTAAGAAGTTATTGAACCCGACTTGAATACGTTTTTATGGTAAAAAGAGTCTTATTTCGATGTTTTAATTTAACTTAGGCATTCTAGCAGCCAAGGGAGATCATCCAAAATAAATTAAGGGAGGATTTGGGGGAAAATGAGGATTTGGGGAGGATTTGGGTGAATCGTGCGCCCGCTACTGCCTGCATGTGAGAGTCGAACACTCTACTACATCGCAATAAAAGCCAGCTTGTACCGCAAGGCAGTACAAATGTTTGGTTATCCTACTATGGCCGTACTACTACAGTCTCCGGCTATGCAATGCGTGACACTTGACATGAAACATAATCATTGATATTATTGCTGAAGATCAAGTCTGCTGGTTAGAAGAAACTTTACCCCACCCACTAATTTCACTGTTACAATAGCATATGTCAACGCATTTCTTACCCTGTCGAAGACAGTTTGTGATTGTTTGTATTGTATGGTGAAGCCGTCTGCAGCCTGGACAATATTCGCCTTCCAGCGGGCATTTTATCTCCTCATTTCTATTAAAAAGCACCGATTTATTTTCATTTTTTGTTGACAAGTGGAAGTAGATATTTTACTCCAACACCGTTACAAGAACGACAACTCTGCAGAATGAAAAGTTCAAGTGATGATTTTTTTCATGAAATTATCATGTCTGAAGAAACGTAAGTTATCAGGTATTACAATTGATGATGTTTAATATATAAAGTGTATTCAAAATATACGAAAATTAAATTATCAAAACTCAAACTCAGTTATTTCATAATCGGTGTTGAAGTATAATTATTTATCTCCAAATTCGTCCATATGCGAGCTAGAGGTCCACCACCACCAAAGGTTTTTATACGACCGTTTTTAAAAAATGGTAGCACATGTATTATGTTTTACCGTGGGGCGGGCGGGCGGCTGACAGAAAAAGTGCATAGTTTGTGTACACAACTCCTCCTCAGTCGATCGATCTGAAACTATGCACATGTCTTCTACACATATTGAAGATTGCACCTTGGTGTTTTTATGCCAAAAAAATATATTTTAACAAAAATATCGCCTTTTTAACTTAGCCATTTTTTCTACATTTTTCTATACAATTATATATACGGTACATAGTTTGTGTACACAATTCCTCTGAAACCTTTCAGTCGATCGATCTGAAACTATACACACGTCTTCTACACATATTGAAGATGTCCACCTTGGTGTTTTTATGCCGAAAAAATATTTTTTAGCTTAGCCATTTTTTCTACATTTTTCAATACAATTATATATACGGTACAGAGTTTGTGTACACAACTCCTCCGAAACCGTTCAGTCAATCGATCTGAAACTATACACACGTCTTCTACACATATTGAAGATGTGCACCTTGGGCTTGGGTGTTTTTATGCCGAAAAAATATTTTTTAACAAAAATATCGCCTTTTTAACTTAGCCATTTTTTCCTCATTTTTGTATACAATTCTATATAGGGTACAGAGTTTGTGTACACAGCTCCTCTGAATCTGTTCAGTCGATCGATCTGAAACTATACACACGTCTTCGAGATGAAGAAATAATGCTATACAGTTTCAAATTCTCATTAATGTTTCTTGCCTTGGTGACAGCTTCACATTTCTGCATCTTTGCTGTCTGGCCCATATTTGACGGGCGTATTTTGCACTCTTGTTCCTACATAAAGTAATCAATGACCACACATTTTGCTATTCTCTGCTACTTTCATTTTTCGTATGGATGTTGTGGGAGCTATTTTCCCATAACTTGAAGCCATTCTGCTCTGGGTATTCACTAATTAAAATATAGGTTTAATTATTGTTAATAAAGATAAATTCAATCTCCTGTGACCACCCTGGTGGTGGCGCACAAAGTGAGCGGCTGGAATTGAAACCTCTCACATGGCAAACATGCTCTGACTTACAAAATAATCCCACTGATTAAATGATACATTAGCATGCCTGTGAAGTAGACTAGTGCATCAATTGACTGGTTTCTGCAAGCAAAGAGTGTCTATGGCATAACAAAGCTGGCTTAAGTTATATTTTTGAATGCACTACTTTTGATTACACCGCGCATGAATATCTGATGATTTAGTGTGGTTAATCCTAAAAGGACAACTTATGTTTAGAGATCTGGCAAATTTGCCCATTATTCACAGCTATGTCCTATTCCCTGATATAGTATGAAGTTTGGGGCCAAGGTATCCAGTAGTTTTCGTATAATGACCGTTCAACTCCAGCCAGTGACTTGTCTCAATTCGCGTCAACTCGAACAGATAGACAACTTTGAATTTTTCAAGAGATAATGCGACAAACACTTCACTATCTGTTTTGTAATATGAAGAATTTGGCCTACATAAGAGCATGTTTAACATTTCCACAGTCACAGACCACAGACACAAATCTAGCAACATAATAACCACTCAAAACGTTTTTGTTGGAAAATGGTCCCGCCTTGGAACGGTCAGTTAGAAAAATGGCTTTATTGCTCAGAAAAGGTCGCAAAGCTGGTTTATGCCACTGCTAGTGTATGAGTATTGATCATATATTTGAAAATAACGTGAGGTTAACTATATGTTTGAAGAATAGATTGACCAGTTTGTGTCGCCAGGGCATATTTGATTATTTGATCCGGGATTTTGATTTTGATATACACTAAAATTACACTTGTCAGCAAATACTGTAGTGATAATATAGATTTTTCCTATTTATACCCCCTGCAACGAGATGTGGGGGGTATACTGGAGTCAGGTTGTCCGTCCGTCCGTCCGTCACTAAACTTAACATCATAGAAGTATGTTATAACTTCTATTTCCTTACATATTTAGGGGCACATGGGCCCACGCGGGGAGTATTCCGTAAGCCTTGCTTACTGACAAATATAGTTTTACGTACATGTAGGCGGTCGTCCAGCGAAGCTTCACGAGCAATATTTTCTTTGACGCGAAGTTTTACCGCAAGGTTACATTGATGCAATTCCTATTCTTCTCGCTGTATCAACATATTTAAGAATTCATATCCCTGAACTAATTATTCTCCAGACAGCTGAATTCACTGTATGGGCCTTATTGATGCTTAGAGGTCCACCACCACCAAAGAGTTTTCCTATATAAACTAACCAATGACCACACATTTTGCTATTCTCTACTACTTTCATTTTTTGGATGGATGTTGTGGGACCTATTTTCCCATAACCTGCAGCCATTAAGCTCTGGATATTCACTAATTAAAATATAGGTTTAATTATTGTTAATAAAGATAAATTCAATCTCCTGCGACCATGCACCCTGGTGGTGGCACAAAAAGTCAGCGGCTGGAATTGAAATTTGAAACCGCCTCACATGACAAACATGCTCCGACTTACAAAATAATCCCAAAGCATATGCTTGAAACTGATGTAAATGATACATTAACATGCCTGTGAAGTAGATTAATAGTGCATCAATTGACTGGTTTCTGCAAGCAAAGCGTGTCAATGGCATAACAAAGCTGACATATATTTTTTAATGTACTACTTTTGACTACACCGCGCATGAATATCTGATGATTTAATGTGGTTAAACCTAAAGGTATAAAGGTCCACCACCACCAAAGACTTTTCCGATATAATCTTAGCCAATGACCACACATTTTGCTATATTCTCTGCTACTTTGATTTTTCGTATGGATGTTGTGGGACCTATTTCCCCATAACCTGCAGCCATTCTGCTCTGGATATTCACTAATTAAAATATAGGTTTAATTATTGTTTAGACGATAAATTCAATCTCCTGTGACCACTCTGGTGGTAGCACAAAAAGTCAGCGGCTGGAATTGAAACCGCCTCACATGACAAACATGCTCCGACTTACAAAATAATCCCAAAGCATATGCTTGAAACTGATGTAAATGATACATTAACATGCCTGTGAAGTAGATTAGTGCATCAATTGACTGGTTTCTGCAAGCAAAGACTGTCTGTGTCGAAACAAGTCTGGCTTATTTTTTTAACATACTACTTTTGACTACACCGCGCATGAATATCTGATGACTTAGTGTGGTTAAACCTATAAATGCACAAAAACTGACATATAAGTTGTAACTGCCCATGGGGTACACACATTTATTTAAAAAAACAGACATGAAGCTTTTTGGTTGCAGACCGAGGAAAATTTTGCTTGCAAAACCTGGCCAAGTGGTCTAGAGCATCGGACTGCTGATCATATGGTCATGTGTTCGAGCCTCGATCACCCGTGGCAATGTGTTATGTCCTTGAGCAAGACACTTTATGCACACTGCTTCAGTTGACCCAGCTGTAAATGTGTACTGATTAGTCACCGGGAACATTAATTGTATTTGATTGTATGTACTCAGGGCTCTAGATAAGGAATTAGTAATTGAGTATTGTCACTCCATCATTTCTGAAGCAATTGGGTATTTCAAAATTTTAATTGTGTAAAATAGAATCACACTACTGTTTACACATCAGCAGACCACACTTATTGAATAGTTTGCTTCTAAATGAAAACACATCTTGGTATTTCATTAGAATTGTCTCCTTGGAGACAATTCTAATGAAATACCAAGATGTGTTTTCATGGAAAAATATGCTATATTTGTGGTCTGTTTATTGTTTTCTGTAGCATGCTAAAGATACCACAAATCTTTCATTGCTTTTTGATACTCCCTACTTCTGATTTCAATTGGGTTTTTGACAATTTTAACATATATAATGTATGTTTAAAATATGATCCTGCACATAATCTCCGAAAGGGGGCGGCGGTGCAGTATAAATTATGTAAAGAAAGAAATAAATTTCTGTTGTACTAACACATCAAGTATATGGAATGAGACTGAGAAGGTTCAGCTAACTACCGTAACCAGGATGAGGCAGACAAGGCATTTTGCCGAATTTAAGAATTACACAAAGCCCCGGGTTGGTGATGGGGAGAATGCTCCCTGACCCCCATACCGGGGCTTGGTTCGCCTCATCTGGTTTTTACCTCCGGTTGCGACCCTGGCGAACTGCACCTAGGTGGTGGTGTGACCGGTGAAGGAACCAGAGCTCCAGATAAGTTTTGTATCTAAAGAGTATTGTTACATGGTTTCCGTTGTTTGCACATATGTGCAAACAATATGTGCAAACAAATAGTGCGTGCTGTTTGCATATGGCTTTAGGCAATGCTCATTCCGGGGCCGCGAGTAATGGAAGTGCCTTCATGACGTCACTACGCGGAAGTGCCTTCATGACGTCACTACTTCATGACGTTCATGACGTTCATGACGCGGCCCCGGAATATGAATACCGAAAATTATCTACGTGAATGGGACGATTTATAAAAGTACTGAAAATACTGAATATAATGCTCAAATTACATCAGTTTTTTGTTGGAAATGTAACAATAACGTTTGATCATGTCCAGCCGTGTGCAAGCGTTTGCTGTGGCCCGAGGGAACTGTTTGAACCCGCGGCCTGCGGCCTTGGGATTCAAACAGTTCCCTCGGGCCACAGCAAACGTTTGCACACGGCTGGACTTGATCAAACCTTATATTAATCCCCAGATTTCAAATTCAATGCATATTATACTTTTACAAATGTATTATTGATTTACAAATGTATTATTGATTTGCTTCCTTATTAAATATAGGGAACAAATGATAAAAAATAAAACAAATTTAAAAATTCACTTATTTACAACTAATCAAATTTTCAACTTTGCTGTGAGTACCGGTATTTTGTACTCCCACTTTTGATAATCAATGCGTATTCTTCTAAAATAAGTGCGTAAAATACGCCAATACGCACCTTATCTGGAGCGCTCTGAACGCGGTTCAAATGAGTGGTCACAACATATAATCTCATTGAGAAATAAGAAAAATAAAACAACTAAAAAATTTCAAAATATTTGTACACCTAAATCGGGATGGGTTGTGGCCTAGAGGTTAGAACGCCTGACTTCCAATCCGGAGGTTGTGGGTTCAAACCTCGCCTTGGGCATAAAAAATACTTTCATAGTATTTCCATCCCACTGGTCTGTCGGTGAGACTTTCATCTGGGGTCCCGTCTCTATATGACCTTAGCTGTTGCTGGGACGTTGAATCTTTTCACATGTATTCCATCTGTGCTTAATGAAATATCCCTAGTATTCACCATATTGTGACCCACATGATTGTGTATCACCTTGAATATCACCAGGAGGGATGGATTGTGGCCTAGGGTTTAGAACACCTAACTTCCAATCCGGAGGTTATGGGTTCAAACTGTCACGGTATGTAACGCACTGTGGGGAGGAAGTGTGTATTCGTGCCTGGCTAGCTCAATCGGTTAGAGCGATAGTGTGGTAATCCAGAGGTCACCGGTTCGAGCCTCGGGTCAGATATGCATCTTTCCCGCTCTGTGACATTTGGCGCCCAATGTGACTGATAAATACTGGCCAAAATGTACCAAAAATATGGAATTCTGAGACAAATTAAATATAGAATTCGGGGATGAATTCCAATTTGGCAGAGAAGTATTTCATGGTACATAACTCGCTGTGCCCGGCTAACTCAATCAGTTGGAGCGATGGTACAGTAATCCAGAGGTCCCCGGTTCGAGCCTCGGGTCTCGAGCCTCGAGCCTCGCCTTAGGCATCACCAATACTTTCATAGTATTTCCATCCCACTGGTCTGTCGGATGAGACTTTAAACTGTGGTCCTGTCTCTATATGACCCTAGCTGTTGGTGGGACGTTAAAACTCATTCACTTTCACTTACACTTTTTGAATATCGCCAGGAGTCAGGCTGAAGGTTATGCTGATGGCGAGGCCGAGGGGAGGCAGCAGGGGTTACTGGAGGGGCAGAGGCTCGGATGGGAGAAGGGGGCCGTCATCGGCTCAGAGGTATACATAAATTATATGTGGATGTAACTGGAGAAATGGGGCTTATCATGTGATTTGTGACCAGTGTGCCTCCGGATTAAATAGCAAACTCATGTCGCCTGATAGCTATCTATATTGCTTGTTTTGTGGGTCACAAAACCCATAAGCCCCATTTCTCCAGTCACAGCCACATATATTAGAGGGTAATCCTTTCAAACCTGCCATGTGTTGGTTGTGGTCTGTAGATCATATGACTTCAATACTGGAGATTGGGAGTTCAGTCTCTGCCCTAGGCATGGACAAATACTTTCATCATGTTCAGATTTAACCCCGCTAAATCATCAGATATTCATGAGCGGTGTATCGGTAGTCAAAAGCAGTACGTTAAAAAAATAAGCCAGATGCAGGGCTCCAGATAAGGAATTTGTAATTGAGTACTGTCACTCCATCATTTCTGAAGCAATTGTGTATGTCGAAATTTTAATTGTGTAAAATAAAATCACACTACTGTTTACACATCAACAGACAGCAATTATTGAATGGTTTGCTTCGAAATGAAAACATGTCTTGGGATTCATTAGAATTGTCTCCTTGGGGACAATTCTAATGAAATACCAAGATGTGTTTTCATGGAAAATAAGAAAAATATGCTATATCTGTGGTCTGTTTATTGTTTTCTGCAGCATGATAAAGGTACCACAATTTTTGTATTTCTTTTTGATACTCGCTACTTCTGATTTCAATTGGGTTTTTGACTATTTTAATTGGGTATTTAAGCAAATACGCAGCCTATCTGGAGCTCTGCAGATGTGTTATGCCATAGACACTTTTCGCTTGCAGAAACCAGTCAATTGATGCACTAATCTACTTCACAGGCATGTTAATGTATCATTTACATCAGTTTCAAGCCTTTCCTTTGGTCATACCGGTCATGCCGGTGATAGCCGAGGAATCCGAAAATTAAAAAGTTCAGTCATCGGCTGACATCATAGATTGTTGGCATGCATTGATGCTGGCTGACACATAAAAATATATGCATTCAATTTTGCAATAACCATTTATTTTCTACAAAAAACACAATTTTCTAAACACAATCTGAAATCGCTCTAACTTAATTGCCAACAGGTGCTGATAAGATTACCTACATCGTATTTTGTAAATCTACTGGTGATAATGTCTGTCATTGGACATTTAATTCTCAAAATGAATTTGTTGATATAATTATGGCAACAGCCAGTGTCAATTTAGGTTGATGTGTGATGATTTTGCGAGTCACCGGTACTTACTACAGATGGCAAAATTTTCGCCGGTGTTACATAGACTTTCACCTCTTTAACCCTTACACCGCTATCTTAATTTGTTGTCGTCTGCTGTTTGTTTTCTATTTTCCATTTGTATCATCAAAAACATGCTTTGACAGCACTTTAGAATAATTAACAACATGCTTTGACAGCACTTCAGAATCATTTCCATTGGAAATGATTCTGAAGTGCTGTCAAACCATGTTTTTATTGAGAAGATATAAAAGCAATAGCAGACGACAATTGTTGTGTGTAGCGGTCTAAGGGTTAAAATTCCAACCATTGTATTGTGCTTTGCTTTTGTATTCACATACACAAATGAGCAGATGTATCAATTGAAATGAATGCATTGTGTTCATAAAAATCCACAGAATATTCACAATAAATCAAAATCAAGTTCTTAAGTCACCGGTAATTAATTCCACCAAGTTATATTCTGTTACATACAATATATATGCATTAACCCTTTCAACACCACAGGCCTGTATAGTGGTATTGGTAAATAGTGTAGATCCAGATGAGCCGGCTCGTCTCGTCAGGATCTGCACTTTTTGCATGTAATTTTCATATTTTTTAGAACAAAAACACCCCCTTTTCATAAATGGACTCGTCTGAAAATAATTTTGTGACGATTGGATTGGTCCGGAAATTAACATATAAAAATCCATTCCAGTTACTTAGGGGTGAATGGGTTAATATGTATACAATAATATTCTTGTTTCCCAGATTGGGTTCTACTCGGGGTTTGCCAAGTCACTGAAGGAGAGCATGGAAGCAGATGGGGACGCCAAGCCAATGTATATGGGCTAGTTCATAATACAGTAGGACTCGCCATGACAGTATTGCACCTATCAATGCCTTCACGGGGAGAGGATGTTCATTACCCCTGTAGCCAATTTCACCAACATAGCAAAGTATACTTTTCTAGCAAAGTATACTTTGAGGGAGTAATCATTTATTTTTCCCGAAATGCATTATTTCATATAGAACTAACCGTTGCATATATTTGATGATTAAAAGTATGCAGAATTATTATACTGAATTTATTACATTATCACAGCCAAAATGGCTGTGATAATGTAATAAATTCAGTATAATAAAAATTAATAAATTTCTCCTAAAATCTAACATTTCTCCCTGAAAGTATACTTTGCTAGAAAAGTATACTTTGCAATGTTGGTGAAATAGGCCCCTGGTATTTAGACACATGTCTTGAGATGCAGGAGCAGAATTTTCGTACATATCTGATAGTACCGTAGATAGGATTGTCTGTCTTGTGGGCGTGTTACATCCTACCCCTAGATTTTGCTAACTTGTGCCTCTCGGGATTATTTTGCTGTCAAAGTCCCTGGGTATGCCATCCGTATCCTGCCCATACCTTTTCAAATTGACATTTTAATGACCTAGAATCATGTCGAGCAATCATGCCATTCGATGCAAGAGCCAAATTATTATTTTACCATTTCATCACTAAATATCCAACAATGGTTTTTCCATGCTATTCCATTAAAGTTTTTTGGTTAATGTTTTTCGGTATACTATCACAACCTCGGCGGGCGCAACATGCTGACTTGGCCATCTGTTTTTAGAATTGACAAACAATGCTCACAACTCCTGCAGATCCTGATGTGAAGGTTCATTAGGAGCCGGCTTATCTGGATCTACCATGTTGGCTGTATGGTCTGTAGGGTTGAAAGTGTTGATATAATGTGGCGTGTGTATTAAAAAATATGTTGAGGTAAAATCTTGATTTTTGGAAATTGGTCTCCTTCCAGTTGGCACTGATCAGACAGTGCGGATGCAAATGTCATATGGTCCATTCATCCAGTGGCCAACCCATATGTGACCAGAGTAGCCCCTGATCAAATGTCACTCTTGTAACCTGATAATGAAATATTGCTGGTTATGTTAGAAGCACGACGGGTGTTTCATTGATGGAATGGCGAACAGTGTAGATCCTGATCAGACTGTGCGGATGCACAGCCTGATCTGGATGTACACTGGTCGCAAAGCCCGTAAACCCCGTTTCTCCAGTCACAGCCACATAATCATTTATCTGACCATGCTGCTATTTTCCAGGGTAGTGCAGTGTGTGAAGCGGTTACTGGAGCTGGTGGAGTTATTCCCCTTGGATGATCCACAACATCAGGAGCTGCAGTCGCGCCTGCAGGAGATACGCGGAAAGTTCAAACAGGTGGGGATATATTTATTTATGTAATGGTGTTTAATGGCCTGGCAACAGCTACGGTCATTTTAGGCCGGGTTAACAGGGTCAAATCCCGAATTTGTCCTGTATGGAAAAATCGCAAAATCAGAATGGAATATTCTAATTTCAGGGCCGAACATATTTTTTTCGATGTAAATATTCCGTTTTTGTGTTTAGATGCAGCAGATTGAATACGGGATCGAACCGTAGCTGTTCGTAGGCCATTAAACACCAACAAACAAATAAGTATATATATATATGTATTCAGCCCTGAAATTAGAATACCCTGATCTGGTGCCAGGTCCTCACCACACCAGAGTCACGTATCCCTAGTAATCCTAGTACTTTTATAATGGGGAATACCGTAACCAGATTTAAGTCTCACATACAAGAACACTGTACCTGTGGACCAAACCAGGGATATTGGGATACTGGTAAGGATGAACCCCATCGTTAAATTGCCCTTCGCATGCTCCCAACACAACACGACTAAAGTATTCGTAAATGCAGATTTAGAATAGTCTGTAAATTTCAATTGATGAATTTACATTTATTGAGCATAGGCTGCATATGCAGCCTATGCTCAATAAATGTAAATCCAATAATATTTTACAAGAAAACATTGTGTATGTGCAATTTGCAGATTGTCATAATTTTGCACTTACGAACATTTTAGTTGTACGAAGTTTAGTGAAACGGCCCCCAGTACTGTATCCCTACTAAGTCTGTGACCTTGAACCTGGTATAAACTTGGAGATGAGTGAAGGATTTACCAGAAAAATGTTCAATAGTGGTAGTGACTGGAGAAATGGAGCTTATGGCTTTTGTGACCAGTGTAGACCCTGATGAATCTGCGCATCCACACAGTCTAATCAGGGTGTGCACTGTTTGTCATGCAGTAAGTGAAACACTCGTTCATCTAACAAATTGTATATACACGTATGTGACTGGGGAAATGTAGATCCGGATCAGCACTGTTCACCATTCTGTCAATGAGACACTCATCATGCTTCTAACAAGCAATACAAATTGTATAGTCAAACCTGTGCTAAAGGCCACCTGAATAGCCACCTGCCAATAGCAGCCACGCTTTTGCTTTCCCAATTATTCAATTACATGTACTACATAAATCAACATGTGAACAAAGACCACCTGTCCACAAAGGCCATATTTTTCTCTTCCCATGGCCAGCCTTCTATTCACAGGTTTGACTATATTCAGTTTAAAAATGGTTAATTATTTATGTTTTACAGGTATCTGCCATGCTGGGCCTGAAGCCAGAGTACGGTGGAGGGGAGAACCCTAAAGGGCTCTCATTCTGAGATCACGTCCGCGCTGGATGATCACATGACTAGCCTCCAAGGTACATAGGTCACGCAACTACACAATTACCTAGATTCCATCCACACTGTATGATGTCTTTGAGACTTGGGTGCTTATCATGGATCTCCTGAATTTAATTGTAAGTTAAAGTTCGCATTGAAAGTTTGTTTGTTTGTTGAGGTTTAATGACCTATCAACAACTAAGGTCATTTAAGGCCGTGTCAATGGGTTTAGTACTAAATCCCATATATTAGCTGTACAAATGGGGGGAAAATCCCAAAATTGTAACTGAATATTTACACAAAAAAACTATATATTCAGCCCTGAAATTAGAAATCCTGATCTGATGTCAGGTCCTTGCCACACCAGAATCACTTGGCCCCCTCGTAAAAGCAGTAGGATCAGTAATAATCTTTTATAATGGGCAATAACCCAATTCAACTCCCAGGTAACAAAAGAGCCAAAGATACAAACGTGCCTGAGGGCCAAACCAGGCAAATCATGATTCCTGTAAGGAGGAACCCATACTGTTAATTTACGCCATTGCGTTCGCCCAACCAACCGCCCATGCCATGGCACTGCAAGTGAAGTTCAGTGCAATGTGGCGGCTGAATCTCACCGTGTATTCTCCCACTGATGTTATTTCTACAGTTTTAGACTTGTTTTGTTGGCCAATTATCATGGATTTTTTTGGCTTTGTCTTGTAATTGGATTTGATTGATTGATTGGTGTTTAACGACCTATCAACAGCTAAGGTCATTTAAAGCTGGGCCAACGGGTTTCGATACTGTATTTAACCTGCTGCATTGGAGGGAAAATCCCAAAATCCGAAGGAAATATTTACATCGAAAAAAAAATATATTCAGCCCTGAAATTAGAATAACCTATCCTGGTGCCAGGTCCATACCACACCAAAGTCACTTGGCCCCTTCCCCTAAAAGTTATAAGATTACGAATAATTGTAATACTCACATAAGGGGTATAACCAGATTCAACTGCCACATACAAAAATGCCAACGACGTACGCGAGAACCAAACCAGGTCTCCGGTCGGTATTCCGGTAAAGATGAACCCCGATCATTAAATTACCCATCGCATGCTCCGACCTGCCACCCACCGTCTTGTAATAGGAAACATGTTACGATGATGACCAGTGTATATCCAGATTATGTGACCAACATATTAGCCCAATAAATTCAGGTGTTGATGAAGAAATTGGGACAAAAAAAGACCGAAAACGAACTATCTGGGTCTACATGAGAAAGGCAATAAGTCTGTTAGATCGTGGTAACTGGTAATGCTTTGTAACATCAGTTTAACCCTTTGACTGCTAGCGGTGAGGTGAATTTTACATCCAACAAATTACGAGTGTGTTTTCTATTTCTCTGTAAATATGTCTTGGAATTTTTTGACTTATTTATAGCCCACAGGTTTCCCAGCATGCAGAGTTAAATAGTATTTTATTTAGATTATAGAATATACGCATATCATATAACACACATTATTTTCACAGGAATGACGAGAAAGCATTTTTGCTTGTATACGATGTACCTTTTTCCTCAATGCACGTCTGTATGTAACATTTTAAATTTCTTTATTATGCACCCAGTCTGCATGTATTGTTTGGACTGTGTGTCCGTCCGTGTGTGTGTCCAGTTAAGAAGTGTGCTGGAGTTTCTCCAATTTGCCACTAGAGGCATTTGTGTGCCGACGGGCCACACTTTCTGTTTCTCATGAATATGTCATTTCTTGCAGGCTATGGAAGGGACCGGTACATAGCGGCAGAATGGTCGCCCTACAAGTCGGGGAAGCAGCTGTTGGATATAGGACTGATGGAGCTTGGAAAGGTGTAAATCACCCGATACCGGACTGCAAAGTGTCTAATATGATGACAATACAGCGACCTGTAATTCCAGCACAAAAATATTTACACAATTCCCTAACATTTGATTGGCACGTAGCAAGTCTCTGTCCAAAATTTATATCCCAGTAAACTTCCACGCCGAACTACTTTCCGTAACCGTGAGGCGCAGTTAAAATAATTCTTAAGAAAACGGAAAATAAACACATTTTCTTGATGAATTTATTTCAAATGCTGGAATTATAAGGAATGAATGGCCTTTTTGTTGAATTTATCGGGGATATAAACTTGAAAAAGTCGCGGGAATACTGGACGAGGTCTTCTGGCCTTCGTCCAGTATTCCCGCGACTTTTCCAAGTTTATATCCCCGTTAAATTCCACAAAAAGGCCATTCATTCCTATAGTGAACATCTATACTTCATCTAAATACTATTCTACCGCCTGCACTAATATTTATCAATTTCTTTATTTCAAAATACTTGAATATTGTACTTGTTTTGATTTATTGGTGTGTAATGGCCTATCAACAGCTAAGGTTAGTTAAAGGTACATGCCCACTCAGTAGGCACAAAATGTTCTTTATATCCGAGACATCATCTGGCAAAATAAACACTCATTCACCATTACCCCACGTATTGATTGGTATTATTATACATTTTATATCAGACTTTCCACACTGCTATCAGGAGCGATAACTGTGTTTCATTAAAATGTGGACATTATTATGTATTATCTGTATTTATTTTTTGATGTGCAATGATCATGCATTATATTATACAGTAGAACCTCTCTAAACCGGACATAGAGCAAGGTTAGTTTTGCTTAATTTTGATAGGTTTCATTGCCATTTATCTTCGATGTTAATGTCTGTTCATGATCACAAACCACTCACGCGTGTCTTCAAGTAGTCATATGCCTGTTTCACAGTGAAACCGCTCTAAACCGGACACCCTGGGGTCCTCCCAGGGTGTCCGGTTTAGAGAGGTTCCACTGTAATCTGTCGAAAACATTATTTTTTCAGGCGACGCATTTAATTAGTAGGCTATAAATAATTAAAAAATATCATGCCTCATTTGCATATGAAAATGGCCTGCTACCACCGCACGTCACTATCAGTAAAATAAATATTACTAAAGGATTATGTCTGTTTGTTTGTTTGTTTAATAGTGTTTAACGGCCTATCAACAGCTACGGTCATGTAAGGCCGGGCAAACGGGTTCGATCCCATTTTAACCTGATGCATTGGGGGGAAAATCCCAAAATCAGAACGGAATATTTACATCGAGAACAAATATATTCAGCCCTGAAATTAGAATAACCGGACCTGGTGCCAGGTCCATACCACACCAAATCACTTGGCCCCTTCCCCTAAAATAGGATTACGAATATCGTAATACTCACATAAGGGGTATAACCAGATTCAACTGTCACATACAAAATGCCAAAGACGTATGTGAGGGTCTCCAGTCAGGATTCCGGTAAGGATGAACCCCGATCGTTAAATTGCCCATCGCGTGCTCCCACCTGCCACCCACGATTATATCTGTATAGCAGGCCCTCGTAATGTTTAGAACTGGTGGAATAGTGACATAATTATACAATTATTTCATTCCTATAAAGAACAGTTTGTGCCTACTGAGTGGGCATGTGGCCAACGGGTTCAATCCCATATATAACCTGCTGCATTGACGGGAAAGTCACCAAAACAGAACGTAATATTTACATCGAAAAGAAATATATTAGCCCTGAAATAAATTAGAATAACCTGACCTGTTGCCATGTCCATACCACACCAGTCACTTGGCACCTTCCCCTAAAATAGTGCCAAACCTGGGGCCCGTTTCACTAAACATTGTACGACTAAAATGTTTGTAAGTGCAAATTTAGGATCGTCTGGAAATTTCAATTGATGGATTTACATTTATTGAGCATAGGCTGAATATGCAGCCTATGCTCAATAAATGTAAATCCAATAATTGTTTACAAGAAAACATTGTTAATGTGCAATTTACAGAATATCATAATTTTGCACTTGCGAACATTTTAGTCGTACGAAGTTTAGTGAAACGGGCCCCAGGTCTCCAGTCGAGATTCCGGTAAGGATAAATCCCAATTGTTAAACAATATTGTACTTGAAATCAAGCATCTTGATTGGCTGAGCCTGAGCTGTGGCTCAGACAATCAAACTGCTTGATTGCGAGTTGGCATTGCCTACAGATGTTCAGAAACGTTGATACTCCTGCCACTGGTTGGATGTTTTTAATGTGTCAGCGACACAAATTATTTCCATCAGTATGTCGGTATGGAACAGTACTGAGGATGCCGGTGATGTTTTCCAAATACATGTACCGGTATTGCAAATTGTATTGCCATATATTCAAGGTGTATGATCATGTGGTACTAACAACAACAACAAGTACTGAAATTTCCAGAATCCATCTGATTCAAAGTACGTATTCTTTTATAGTTGCCTTATTACTTAACGGATTTTCATGAAATATGGCGCATCAAATGCGTTAAGCTGCATTTGGCGATCTCTGTATTTTCGCCCAAACTTCTGTCGTTTTTGCGAAGAATATCGATTCTTCGCAAAAACAACATAAGTCTGTGCCAAACTCCCTGGACCACCAAATGCAGCTCATGAAGATGCGTTTGCTGCGCCATATTTCATCAAGATCCGCTTCATATTAAGGAACATATCAAATAATACTTTCAAGATTTCAACACTTTCAGCCACTGTTGTTGTATAACCACGTGATCATGCACCTTGTATATTGTTTAATGACAAAATCTCACCAATACATATTTATATTTCAACTGACTTTACCTTTACAAGTCGTTTTATATCATTGACATCATTCATTTTTGTCTCACCCACTATGTTGGAAAGTGAGACACGGCACTCAGTTTCGGCGGTCGTAAATTTTTGGCATGGCCAAATTTCCCATATCTTTAGATCTGTTAGTCTGATCATTACCAAACTTCATCAATAGCTTCCTCACATTGATAGCTATCCATCCAGTTATTCAGGTGACCTTGACTTTCACCTTTAATAGTGACTTTAACCTTTGTGGGCTGTAAATTTTGGATTCAGCCAAATTTCCCATATCTCTTAAATCCGTTTGTCGGATCATTACCAAAGTTCATCAATAATTTCCTCACATTGATGGCTATCCACCCACTGTCATTCAGGCGACCTTCACCTTGGTTACCTTAACCTTTGTGTCAACACTTTTGTATATACGTCCAAATGTTGAATACCTCCTGATCCGTTAGTCAGATCCTTTACCGAACTTCATCAATAGCTTCCTCACATTGATAGCCGTCTACCCACTGTTTAATTCGGGTGACCGTGACCATGGTGACCTCGACCTTCATATAAAAAGTTTTGAATGTACATCCAAACGTTGAATATCTCTTGATCATCTCCAAACTTCATCAATACTTCTTCACATTCATGGATATCTACCAGTGTAATTTGGCCGACATTCACAATGGTGTCAACAATTTTGTGTACATCCAAATGTTGAATATCTCCCGATCTGTTACTCAGTCATATCATTTCCAAATTTCATAAATAGCTTCCTCACTATCCATCCAGTGCCATTCCGGTAACGTTGACTGTCACCTTGGTGGCCTTGACTTTTGTGTCAATAATTGGATCATTCACCTGGTGCCAAGTCCATACCACACCAAAGTCTCTTGGCCCCTTCACGGAAAATTAATAGGATTACAAATAATTGTATTACTCATATTATTCAGAAATTCAACTCTCACATACAAAAATGTCAAAGACGTATCTGAGAGCTAAACCAGTAGCCTATTTCATCAAACCTTTGCAAATATACTTTACTAGCAAAGTATACCTTTGAGGGAGTAATCATTTATTTTTCCTGAAATGCATTATTTCATATAGAATAACAATTGCATATATTTCATGATTAAAAAGTAGGCAGATTATTATAACTGAATTTTATTACATTATCACCGCCATTAAATGGCCTGTGGATAATTGTAATTAAATTCCAGTATAATAAAAATTAAAATTAAATTTATCATAAAATTTGAAAAATTTCTCCTCAAAGGGGTATACTTTTTCTACTGAAGTTATTTAGGTCAAATGTTGATGAAATGGCTACTGGCTCTAGTCGGGATTCCGATATGGATGAATCCCGATCGTTAAATTACCCATCGCATGCTCCCACCTGCCACTCAGTCCGAACATAAAATTTGCGGGTAGTATATACACGTACATGTATCTACTTATTGTGAGATTCGGCGGTGCCCTGTAGGTTTCGCCCTGTCTGTCCGTCCATTTATTTTTTGGAAGTTTCTCAAATCACAAAGTGTGTCAAGAGACCACATTTTCTAGTTGTTCCCTATTTATTCTTAACCCATTCCATTAGCTGGTAGGTGGGAGAATGCAATGGGTAATTTAACGATCGGGTTCATCCTTAACGCAATTCCGACTAGAGACCTGGGGCCCGTTTCACTAAACTTTGTACGACTAAAAAGTTTGTAAGTGCAAATCTAGGATCTTCTGGAAATTTCAATTGATGGATTTACATTTATTGAGCATAGGCTGCATATGCAGCCTATGCTCAATAAATGTAAATCCAATAATTGTTTACAAGAAAACATTGCTAATGTGAAATTTACAAACTATCATAATTTTGACCTTACAAACATTTTAGTCGTACAAAGTTTAGTGAAACGGGCACCTGGTTTGGCCCTCACATACGTCTTTGGAATTTTCTATGTGACAGTTGAATTAAATTTTGTCGTCTGCCGGATATTTTCAATATTTCTCATCAAAACCGTTTTGTTTTTTTTAAGAATTAAGGCAAAAATGAAAAACAGCCGACGACAATTTCCGTCTCCAGCATAGCGAGGGTTAAATGTTCCACAATGAAAACCAGCAAACAACATAAAAAGCAGGAAGTTACATGAATTATGCAACAACATTCGACATCGTTCATTTTATTTCAACTGTTATCAACATGACTTTACAATATTGCCGATCGGACAATGAATACAATAACAAGGCATAATTATATTCATCCAAAATGTTGGGCGTCGCCAACACAAGCACTGTACATGTATTAATCCAAAATGTCGGGAGTAACCAACACAAAATCATTGAAATAGACTGGCAGCATATAGCAGCCTCAGAATGGCAGTATCTGACCGGAGGACACCGTTAAATGATATATGTATTTATGTGACCAGTGTAGCCCAGATCATCCTGTGCAGATCAGGGGTACAGTGGTCTGTACTTGGTATGCTGTGGTACTCGGCCACGGATGCCCCACCTACCGCTTCGATAGTAAACAAGGCAAAATTCCAAGTCCAAAAGGGGTAGATAATCCATGACCCGGGAACAAATCAAAAATTGAAATTCACTATGTGCATCTACACACCAAAAGGAAGCTACATACCAAGTACAATACCAAGTATCAAGCCTCCAGCAAGCTCATATAAAAACTTTAACCAAGGGAAATAACTATGTAAATATTGCAATTGTAGGTCAAGGTCACACAGGTCATTTGATTCACAGTGGGTTGCAGTGCACATCACCGGCTCATGACAGTGTGCAAGTATGGTGGCTGTAGGCTTAATACTATTGAAGATACAAGCTCAAACAAAATCTTTAACCAAAGGAAATAACTACATGGCTTATGCAGGTATGATGGCTGTATGCCTAGTAGTGTTGAAAATACAAGCTCAAACAAAAAGTTTAACCTTGTGACGGTCGGACGGACAAGGGTAACACTAAATGCTCCCTCCACTATTGTGGTGGGGTATAAAATATTCAGCCCTAGAATTCGAATAACCGGATCTGGTCCTCACCACACAACTTAGCCACATTCCCTAAAAGAAATAGGATAGGAACTAAACGTATTGCATGCTCCCAAACTTAATGGTTTGACGTCCCAGCAAATGGTAAGGTCATATAGAGACGGGGCTACTTTCTCATCCGAAAGACCAGTGGGATTGAAATACTATGAACTTATTTTTTATGCCAGCGGTTTCAACTAATGACCTCTGGGCAAAATCCCAAAATCAGAACTGAATATTTACAATAAAAACTATATATTCAGCCCTGAAATCAGAATAATCCTGATCTAATGTCAGGTCCTCGCCACACCAGAATCACTTGGCCCCCCTCCCAGTAATAATCTTACTACTTTTTTAATGGGCAATAACCCAATTCAACTCCCAGGTAACAAAAGAGACAAAGATAAAAACGTACCCGAGGGCCAAAGCAGGTAAATCGTGATTCCTATAAGGAGGAATCCCTACAGTTAATTTACGCCGTCACGTTCCGTCTGAAAATTTCAATTGATGGATTTACATTTATTGAACATCAGATGCTTTTTGCATTTAATAGCAGCCTATGCTCAATAAATGTAAATCCAGTAATTGTTTACAAGAAAACAGTGTTAATGTGAAATTTACAGACTGTCATAACTTTGCACTGACAGACATTTTAGTCGTACAAAGTATAGTGAAACGTCCCCCAGATAACTGTTTATTTGACATCAGCTTTTATAACAATTAGGAACCCCTACCGTTAATTTACGCCGTCGACTTCGCCCGACAAACCACCCACTGGTCTGTACTGGTCAACAGGCTGCACCAGCGTACTAGTACATCATGAACAAGATCGGCCACAAATTCCAATATCTCTAGACAGTCACCTTGACAATTTATGTACATGCAATACAGTGTATTCACAATAGTAAATTACAGAAGTTTTCTTATGTATCCACAGAACAATAAATTTGCATTGTGTCATTGGTAAATAAGAAAATAATATTTCAAGGCAAAAGGACCCGGTACCAGGTCCTGCAATTATTTTAGCATGTGCTTGAACTTTATGCTCAAAATCATACACTGTGACTGGTTCAACATCAGAATATCGGATTCGGAATGGAATGAAGTTTAATGGCCCGTCAATACAAAATAGTGTCATAACGGGGGTGGAAACCTGTATGGGGGGGGGGGGGGGGGGGGGTGGATAAATCCCAATATAATAAACAACATAATCCCAATTTTTAAAGTTACTATAACCTCGAATAATCACAAGATTTTTCATCAGACATGATTGGACGTAACATATGTTTGCATGGTAGTGTTTATTGATCAAGTGGCAAATTTATAGTACAATTTCATTTCTCCATGACAATAAAATGCTCAACGCGCGGGAATTCAGACGCGGCAATATCTGAGATCGAAAGTACTTTTTTTTTTTTATGGCCTTACATTTAAAAAATGAACTTGTAACCACTTACCTGGACCTTCCCACCAAAATGGTTAAATTGAAGTGATCAGTTGAATTAAGTAAGGGGGGGGGGGGGGGGGGGGGGGGGGGGGGCTAACTGCATAAGGTAGTTAGTCCCTTTATTTAACTGATCAATTCAATTTTGAACCACTGGACCCTTCAATCGGTCACAAATATTGGTACTTAGAAGTTGGTCTCATAAAAATATGTGAAACATCAGGGGCCGTTTCACTAAACTTTGTGTGATTAAAATGTTCTTAAGTGTAAATTAAGGATCATCTGTAAATATCAATTGATGGATTTACATTTATTGAGCATAGGCTGCATATGCAGCCTATGCTCAACAAATGTAAATCCAGTAATTGTTTATAAGAAAACATTGTTAATGTGAAATTTACAGATTATCATAATTTTGCACTTACAAACATTTTAGTTGTACAAAGTTTAGTGAAACGGCCCCCTGGACATTTTGATGAACGGACAATGTTCCTCTGAACTGTTAATGAACACAAAATTTTTATGTCCAGTGTCTAATAATGCTGACTGGAGCTGAAAGACAATACACGACTATCCAATATGGATTGGTCGACATGTACATACAATAGTGACACAAGGTTTAATATCAATACATACATGCTTCAAATGAGCCGCCCGTTTAGAAATGGTATCTTACGACATTGCCAACCATTGTACATCCTGATCGATTTGCATAATCACATAGTTGGAATCTAATCATTTTGCTGATGGCAATAATGCTAGTTTGGTGACAGAGTGGCGAATAGCATAGGCCCTGATCAGACGCTGATGCGAAGGCTGATCTGAGGCTATGGTGGTCACAAACGTCATAAGGTACTTTTTCTCAGCCAGCAGCCAGTATTAATGGTAACGCATAAACAAATTTAGACGCAATGTTCAAAATACATACAAACCAATACAGCAGGGGACCATTTCACTAAACTTTGTAAAATTTGCAATTGATGGATTTACATTTATTAAACATAGGCTGCTTTTTGCATTAGCAGCCTATGCTCAATAAATGTAAATCCAGTAATTGTTTACAAGAAAAGTGTTAATGTGACAAACATTTTAGTCGTACAAAGTATAGTGAAACGGCCCCCAGATAACTGTTTATTTGGCATCAGCTTTTATAACAATTAGGGCCGCCTATTCTTAGAATCAAAAGCAAACCTGCATTCAGCCAAACCCACCATACACAGTAACACCACACAAGGATCCTACATAGTAGTTAATAGCAAAACATGATAGCAGTAAACTTACCTCAGTAGCCAATTTCACCAGAATTGCTAAGCATACTTATCTAGCTTGCATACTTATCTAGCTATAAAGTATACTGTGATGGGGAGTAACCATTTATTTTTCCCGAAATGCATTATTTAATATAGAACTAACCACTGCATATATTTGATGATTAAAAGTATGCAGAATTATTATACTGAATTCATTACATTATCACAGCCAAAATGGCTGTGATAATGTAATAAATTCTGTATAATAATAATTAATAAATTTATCCTTAAATTGAAAATTTCTCCCTCAATGTGTACTTAGCAAGATAAGTATTTACATGTAGTTTGCAATTTTGATGAAATAGGCTACTGGTGTGGAGTAAGCTAATCAACTCGCTGGCAGCATTGATAATAAAATGAACACAAGTCTCGGTGACCTTGACCTTGGGTGTTCATACGTGGGGTGTATGTGAAACAAAACAATCCCTAGACAAACATTGTGGCCAAATATTATCAAAATATGAGAAGGGGTTAAAAATAGAGAAAAAATATGAATATACATGTATCTTATTAAAGCACGTTCATCTTAAAAAGGTGTTTGCTTGTTTGTTGGGGTTAAACGGCCTATCAACAGTTAAGGTAATTTAAGTCCGGGGTCAATGGGTTAAGTACTAAATCCCATATATTACATGTACATGTACAAATGGGGGGGGAATCCCAAAATCAGAACTGAACATTTACAATAAAAACAAGAATTCCGCCACGGAAGCGGTATCGGGCCTGCCGAGGCATTTGACCGTGAACATTACAAGTCAATAAATGACCTTGACATTGAGAATTTGGATGTGGGGGTGTGCGTAATGAGGCATCATCCCTAGACAAACATTGCTGTGTGAAATATTATCAAAGTGTGGCAAGGGGTTAAAGAGATATTGTGAAAAAACAATAACTTTAACGCATTTCTGTTACAAAACCGGTGAACATTACAAGTTAATAAATGACCTTGACCTTGAGAATTTGGATGTGGGGGTGTGCGTAATGAAGCATCATCCGTAGACAAACATTGATGTGAAATATTATCAAAGTCTGGCAAAGGGTTAAAGAGATATTGTGAAAAAACAATAACTTTAACGCATTTCTGTTACAAAACTGGTGAACATTACAAGTAAATAAATGACCTTGACCTTGAGAATTTGGATGTGGGGGTGTGCGTAATGAAGCATCATCCCTAGACAAACATTGATGTGAAATATTATCAAAGTGTGGCAAGGGGTTGAAGAGATATTGTGAAAAAACAATAACTTTAACGCATTTCTGTTACAAAACCGGTGGACGACGGAAAAAGTGCCAACTATAGTCGCGCCTCTGCTAAAGCAGGCGCGACATAAACTATATATTCGACCCTGAAATCAGAATAACCCTGATCTGGTGCCAGGTCCTCGCCACACCAGAATCACTTGGCCCCCTCCCAAAAGCAGCAGGATCAGTAATAAACAAAGAAGGTGAATATGACCTTCACTTTGGGCATTGGGACATGGGGGTTATGTGCAAAAAGCATCATGTGTATATTATCAAAATCTGAGACGAGATTAGAGATACCGTGAAAACAGAAAATGTTTCGAATAGAACTACTAACATACATGCACCATCGCTATACCCACTCCTGCCTATCAATGAGAGGATAATTATCCTTCTTGGCAAGCACACCGACGCAGCCACCAGAATTCATTTTCAAACTAAACCAATCAATTGTTCAGGGCCCGGTTGCTCAAAACATCCGTTAGCTTAACGGACTGTTAAATCCTTAACTGAATGGTTAAAATCTCTGTTTTAACAGAGATTTTAACCATTCAGTTAAGGATTTAACAGTCTGTTAAGCTAACTGATGTTTTGAACAACCGGGCCCTGGCTTGTATCTGTACACATAAATAGAGCACATGTTCATTCTCAATGCAACAGCTATTTCTCACCCATATACATCCATGATATTTACAATGATATTTACATAATATGAAAACTGGGAGATATCAAGAATGTGCATACATATTGTGCAACAACACCTCTTCACATGATGGACAATTATCACAGAGTATGCTGTTTAACACAACGCGAGCGAACTGTAGATGGCTCAAATCACCACAGATACGGGTTATCAACCCTTTCATCCACACAGATTTAGAATAGTCCATTTAGAATTTACATTTACGGATTTACATTTATTGAGCATAGGCTGCATATGCAGCCGATGCTCAATAAATGTGAATCCAATAATTGTTTACAAGAACATATTGTTAATGTGAAATTTACAGACTATAATAATTTTGCACTTACGAACATTTTAGTCGTACAATGTTTAGTAAAACGGCCCCCAGATGAGCCGGCTCGATACAAGCCGTCTCATCTGGATCTACAGTATGTCAGGATTTTAAAAAATTATTCCTCACATATTAATGAACAAGTCAAAAACATAGTATGTATAGTATGTCTATGCCAATTATTTAGGGGTGAAAGGGTTATTATCCGAGTATGTTCTCAAACTTTGTAATAAAGATCAGATTTTGACACGGCTCAAACTTCCTCGTTTCGAGTGTGATTGCAATATATGGAGCACAGGTAGTTTTATCATGGAGCCTGTGAGCATGGCTATATAACTTATTACATATACTCAGTTCTGAGGCACGAAATTGGGAAATTTGATCGAGGCTGAGCTGCACTTGGTGTATGTATGTAGGCCAATCACACGGTCTTCTTACGAGTACAACTCTTGAGAATATGTTCAGGATGGTACATGTTGCTTGTGACTGGAGAAATGGGGCTTATGGGATTTGTGACCAGTGTAGCTACTCATCAAACAACACACTCCGGGTAGCCTGATAACAATCTACATTGCTTGTTTGAAGCATGACGGGTGTTTCATGGATGGAATAGCGAACAGTGCAGATCCTGATCGGACTGTGCGATGCACAGGCTGATCTGGATCTACACTAGTTGCAATGCGCATAAGCCCCATTTATCCAGTTGCATCCACATATAATCATGGGGCATGATGGGTAGCTATTTTTGTTCTTTGGCAAGAAAGACTAAATCCCATAATGGCGTTTGTGTCGTCGACAGACAAAAGTGCCCTAAAAACCGTTGCAACAATTATAGATCCTGCGAGTGGTTGTTGTTTCATTATTAACACTTTGGACCTGGAAGCCCGCTATAGCAGTTTATGCAAACAGTGCAGATCCAGATGAGCCGGCTCGTAACGAGCCGTCTCATCAGGATCTGCACTTTTTGAAAGTAATTTTCATATTTTTGAGAACAAAAAATACCCCCTTACCATAAATGGACTAGTCTGAAAATCATTGTGTGATGATTGGATTGTCTGCAAAATTAACATATCAAAATGATTTCCAGTTACTTAGGGGTGAAAGGGTTAAGTGGGTGAGGGATTGAGCTGCAAATGTTTTATATACCACAAGCCCTGTAGCCTATTTCATCAACATTGCAAAGTATACTTTAGTAGCAAAGTATACTTTGAGGGAGAAATTTTCATTTTTTTTTTAAATTTATTAATTTTTATTATACGGAATTTATTACATTATCACAGCCATTTAATGGCTGTGATAATGTAATAAATTCAGTATAATAACTCTGCATACTTTTAATCATGAAATATATGCATTTGTTAGTTCTATGTGAAATTATGTATTTCAGGAAAAATAAATGATTACTCCCTCAAAGTATACTTTGGTAGTAAAGTATACTTTGCAATGTTGATGAAATAGGCTACAGGAAACATGCATTTCAGTTGAAATCAATGAAATCAACACAACAGAATAACATGTGGCCTGCCACAACAAAAAAGGGGCTATTTGAGTTTGTGATCAGCATGCACATCTTATCCGGCTCTACATTGATTGGCGTTCAGTTGAGCGAACATAACAATCCTCGAGTATGCTCTCCAATCACGACCTATATTGGGAAAAAACTTGACAAGATCCTTTTAGTTGTGATAGGTAATTTGTGAATACCGTCGTAGGGCGTAAGAGGTATGTGTGTGTGAAATATCAAGCATATCCGTGTAAGGAAACATAAACATAAACAATTACAAGACATTTACCCAAGCGGCAAGGTTTCAGGACGTACAGACGGACTGACGGGACGTACGGACGCCGGTAACACTATATGCCCCCCTCAACATTCGGTGGCGGGGGCATAATGCAGACGAGAAAATTTAATTCAGCATTGTAAGGGTTAATGCACCTAATTATAGACACACTACATCAACGTGCATGAAAAATGCTTTTACAGTTCATGACTAGATCACAGCACTATCAGTAGCACTCCGTGGCTGAGGTTATAGAACTAACCGAGTACGTACTTGAAATTTGATGGATAGATTGGGGTTTACGTCCAGTCAACAGCAAGGTCACAATACAGACAGACTTGAAATTTGAAATTCTCAGCTCTTGAGTCAGCCAAACAAACTGCTGTATACAAAGTTTGAAGGACGAGTAAATGATCAAAATGTTTTCTAAAGACGTGCCAGATTCTTATTATTGTGATGTTCAATCACCAACAGAGTCCTTATCTTGCCCTATATAGTCACAACCCATACCCTCAGTACCAATTAGTACACTGAGCATATTCTCGAAACTCGTACTCAAAATCAGGCAGCACCGCTCAATCTTGACCTATCAAACTTCCTGATTTTGAGTATAAGATTGCTAATACAAACATTTCATTATCCTGCTCACAGATGTATCACAAATGCTATGAATTGGAATTCTGTTTCTGTCGATTGTTTTCGTAATTGTCCTTGAGATCAATGATAAGGTCGCGCAGCTCTTCACGTTTGCCGTTGATCAGCTGTTCCGAGAACCAGTTATGTAGACCCTTCATGGGCGTAGTGAAATCTTGGATCGGGTCCTGAAAAAACAATCCATCAGGGGGCCATTTCACTAAACTGTGTACGACGAACATGTACGTAAGTGCAAATTTAGGATCGTCTGGAAATTTGACAATAGCAATGTTTTCTTGAAAACAATTATTGGATTTACATTTATTGAGCATAGGCTGCAAATGCAGCCTATGCTCAATAAATGTAAATCCATTAATTGAAATTACCAGATGATCCTAAATTTGCACTTACGAACATTTTAGTCGTACAAAGTTTAGTGAAACGGGCACCAGTCGATTACAATCACTACCAAACCCAGGCCATGACATAGCAGGGTATCTACATTGCTGGCAACTTATAGATCATGTGCACAATGCTTCTTAGTGGCATCATCAATGGTTTACAATGGGTATGTATGGAATTTATCAGGTAACAAGCTTTGCATTGGCCAAATCAGATACATATCGACTAAACACAAATTGTTATATCCTGCAGAGAACGGGATGGATACTCTATGAAAATATTTGTTCATGCCTAGGGCGCGGATTGAACCGGGGCGGGGGGCGGTGGGGTTTAAACCAATCCCTCTTGTATGGGGGATTATCATACAATTAGCACAGAAATTGCAGTTGCTGTAGTTAGAAACTTTATAAGAGCCTAACCAATACCAATTCAAGAACGCAGGCATACTATAAATCAATACCATACAATTAGCACTAAAATTGTAGTACTTACCTGGAAGAAGCTTTCGACGTACTGCAGCACAAACACGCCGCAGTCACTGTAGTTATTCTGCTGGGGGACCTTGGGCACACAGCCGCGGACGGCAAGGCGGTGATAGTCCCCACCCTTCTTCGCCGCCCACTCCACCTGCAGGTACTCCTTCAACACCGTGACGATCCGACTCCGCGGCGGCCCAGATAGCGAGTCGAAGATGATGATACATGGCCTGTAATGGTGGGTGAACGACAATTTTTAAAATGCTTAGAAAGCGGGAAACATTTGTTTGTTGGGGTTTAACGGCCTATCAACAGCTCTAAGGTCATTTAAGGTCGGGTCAATGGGTTTAGTACTAAATCCCATATATTACGTGTACATGGGAGGAAATTCCCAAAATCAAAACCGACTATTTATAATAAACCAGATGGCCGCGGCCCGCATGTCGAGCCCGCCGAGGCATTTGATAGTCTCAGAGTATATTTATTTCAAGTTTGAATTAAGGGTTGTGGAGATATAAGGTATGTAAAAGCTTTAAAACAAACTTTAAAGTCATTTGACCTTGATCTTGGGATTGTGGGCCGCATTGGTGGGCTATAGAATGAAAATATGGATGATAATAAATAATTATTTGAAGTTTGAAGTAAATTGGAGTAAGTGTTGTGGAGATATAAGTTATGTAAAAACTTTAACACAAATTTCAAAGTCACTTAACCTTGGGCATATGGACCACATGGGCAGGCTATGGAATGAAAATAAGGATGATGAAAAGGAAGTATTGGAAGTTGGAAGTAAATTGGAGTAGCAATTGTGGAGACATAAGATATGTAAAAACTTTAAAGCAGATTTTATAATAACACAAACTTCTAAGTTGTTTGGCCTTGACCTTGGGGCACATGGGCCGCATGAGTGGGACACAGATTGAATATGTGGATGATGCCCAATAAGCATACAAAGTTTCAAGCAAATCTGACTTACGGTTACAGAGATAGTAGGTATGTGAAAACTTAAATGCAAATTTTGACAGAAACTTTAACGCAAACTTCTAAGTCATTTGACCTTGACCTCAGGCACAGGGGCCGCATGAATGCGACACAGCATGAATGTATGGATGATGACTAATAAATCAATGTGACTTAGGACTGCAGAGATATGAGGTATTTTTAACGCCAATTTCGGACACACAGACGCCCGGACGTCATTGTGATCACTGTCTCGCTTTCCGCAAGCGGGCTCGACAAAAAAACTAGATATTCATCCCTGATGCCAGGTCCTCACCACACCAGAATCACTTGGCCCCCTCCCAAAACCAGTAGGATCAGTAATAATCTTACTACTTTTATAATGGGCAATAACCCAATTTAAATCCAAGGTATCAAAAGAGGCCAATGCAAATTGTTGTCCGCTGTTGCTTCATATTATATGTTGTCTAAATAAAAACATGGTTTCACACCACTTTAGAAACAGTTAAAGTGTTGTCAACCCATATTTTTTTTAGAAGATAAACAGCAGATGAAAATATTTAATTCAACATCGTTATGGTTAAATGGATAATTCCGCACTGGCAAATATATAGGCGGCCCAGACAGCGAGTCGAATATGATAATAAATGGCCTGTAATCGTGGTGAATGCCAAATAATGCGATAATTCTATGATTTATTTCAAATGCAGCGCTGTAAAATATAATAGCTTAGGTGGTTACGGAATATTTTATTAATATCGAAAAGGGTTAAAAAAAAATCAAAATCATGACAAATGCTGCAGATCTAGGTGAGCCGGCTCATCTGGATCTGCACTGTTTGCGTAAACCGCTATAGCGGGCTTTCGGGTTCAAAGGGTTAAAGGAATAATTCTATGATTTATGTCAAATTCAATAACGGAAATATGAAAGCTCCAGGACAGCCCGCAAGAGCGATTTGAAGATGATGATAAAAAGCCGGCAAAGGTGATTGAATGGCAATTAAAGGCACTGCGTCTCAGATAGACCAGTCTTATAAGTAAGTTATTGAATTTAGACATTTAATTATCTTCCCAGTTCCCATGGGGTTACCATAATTTCGTTGCATCTGTGATGTTATAATTGGCGGAATTTGTCGGTTTGACGTCACGTTGCTTCATTCAAACTACTGTCTGTTCCACATTTTGCTGCCGACAAACTTTTGGCCATTAAACACATTAAATCCAAGAAATAAGTATCCGCGAAGGTCAAGGTCACCAAGGTCAAGGTAACACAAATGACACTGGGTGGATAGCCATCAATGGGAGGAAGCAATTGATGAAGTTTGGTCATGGTCCAACTAACATATCAGGAGATGGACCTACGACGGAATTGAGACCACTATGTCTCACTTTCCACTACGTGGGTGAAACAATAAATGAAATAGCTCTTACTACATCGAAGAAAGGAATAGAATGGAGCAGTTCACTTACTGTTTCAGTCCTATAGAATACTCCTCCGGGCTCTTGCCAGTCGTATCATCGATGGCTTCTCCAACTATCACCTGTATTATATATATCATATCACTGTAATGGGATAAGTGTTTGTACATATTGAATGTATGGCGTTAAAAGGGTGTGTTAACCTATTTTCACATACGGCGAGTTTGACATATGAAACAGCTGACAATGTTTTTTATCAATCTATTAGTATATTGAACATTTCATCAATTTTGCAAATATTTTTCAGGAAAAATCGGTACCAAATCACATAGCTTGTCTCATGTGTCTGTGACTGGGGAAATGGAGCTTATGGGTTTTGCGACCAGTGTATATCCAGATCAGCCTGTGCATCCAGATCAGCCTGTGCATCCGCACAGTCTGATCAGGATCTGCACTATTCGCCATTCCATCAATGAAACATCTGTCATGTTTCTAACGATGAATATAGATGGTTATCAGGCTACAGGAGGGTGCTATTTGATCCGGAGCTACACTGGTCACACATCCCATAAGCCCCATTTCTCCAGTCACAGCCACATATGATGATCATAATATTAACCCTTACTACGCTGTTGACGGAAATTGCCATCTGCTGTTTTTCATTTTTGCTTTAATTCTTAACAAAAAATGGTTTTCACAGCACATGAGAATCGTCTCCATTGGAGACGATTCTCATGTGCTGTCAAAACCAGGTTTTTGTCGAGAAATATTGAAAATAAAACATTTCCAGCAGACGACAACATTTAATTCAGCGTAGTAAGGGTTAACAAACAGGGCACACATGTTCTATCTTACATGGCTATCTTACCACCCAATGGCCCAAATGTGACTACAAACACAGCCAACTGTCGAAAAAGGGGCTAAACTGCGGATGGATCGGTGGGAGAGCGAAACATTTTACATTACGCACTCCAGTACTTGATGGTAGGGCTGAATACCGAATATGAAGAGAATCAGCCAAAAACCGTAGAAGCAGCTCGCCAGACAAAGAAAACAAATATTTTCAGAATCGAAAAAGGGGCACAACAACATGGTTGTATTGGTTTATCGCAATAACAATATATTTGGACACAATTTGTATTGGGAAACCCCTATTTTATAGGGGTTTCCCAAAACAAATTGTGTCCAAATATTTAGGGGTATTACGGTACTAACCCTGCAAGCCTTGGAGCCAGTATCGAGTTTGGTCTGTGAGCCAGTAGTGGGAGTGTCTACTTGTGTATCACTCGTGGAGGTTTCCATAGACTCGCTCTCCTTCGTATCACCGGCAGCGTCTCCAGTCGTGGCTTCGCCATCTGTTACAGAGAAAATCACATGAGAACAGGGCAAATGGGACGCTGGCTGATAAAGCACCACGGCTGAGAATTTATTTATTTTTATTTTTTAATGGTGGTTAACGCCTGTCAATCAACAGCTAAGGTCATTGTAGGCCGGGTTAACAGGGTCAAATATTCCTTATTTCACCTGTTGTGATGTTGGGGGGGGGGGAATCCCAAAAGCAAGAACTGAAAATTTACATAATTTATTTTTATTCAGCCCTGAAATCAACGTATTTTTGCACCCACAAATGCTTAAAAGTGTGCTTCCCATGTTGAAACATTAGTATTTTTCTGCATTTATCAGGAACCTCAAATCCTGATTCAGGATATATCCTGAAAATTGCCAACCCCTGTGACATTAATAGAATAACCGGACCTTCAGTGACAGTGATTGATTGGCTTTTTTGTCCATTCAACAGCAAGGACATACAGTGGAAGATCGATCTCTCGAACCGGCAACGGACTCGAATAAAAGTTTGAGTCGGGCGTAGTTCGAGGGAAAGAAAATAAATACTAGTCACTAAGTCAGTGATTTCATTCCATTTAGGAATGACACCATTGATTGATGTTTGTATGGCCTTCTGGAAGAAATATCTAGTAAACAACTATAATGAACTAATTTTTTTATTTCAATATGTACATGTATGCATACGTAAATAAATAAACTGTTTTAAAATTAAACTGAATATTACAAACCGTCTCGTCTTTGTTTTGTTTTTTTCATATCGAAACCGGAATTTGTCGTGAGCAACATTCCCATTGTAAACGTGTTTATTTTACTATGCTATAATTAAGCTGACAACCATTTTTATTGCGAGTGAATGTTTTTTTATCACGGATCATTTGCATACGCAAGCAGTAAATGTTTGCAAAAGATCGGCGTAAAATAACATTCAATAAACGAAAGTAGACAGGTGCGAAACATCATATCCAAAGAAAGTGTCTATAAATAGCACACTGGTTTATTAAATATTCAAAATGTACAAATAGAATTTAAACGAAATTGCACAAAACGCAAATAAAATAAGTGAATCAGTCATAATTTAAAATTCAATTAAATATTTAAAGGCGAATTTTGTTTAAATTAATTCATTATCGTGGTCATCTTGACGTGGAATTAATACCGTTTAATTTTTAAATTCGTGATTTAATGTCGCCATCTGTCAAGCGAAACAAACCAAACAGACAGCCAATCGTGATATTCACACCTCGTTAGGCAAACAGATCAGCTGGCGACAGACTTACCTGTTCGAGCTATCAATAGCACTTTACGTTGATCAAGGGACCGTGACTTCAGTTCGAGAGTTCGACTTTGTCGTAGTTCGAGTTTTAGGTAGAAAATTATATGATTTATATAGGGAAATTTGTCGGGACCACAGGACGAGTTCGAGTTTTTCGGAGTGTTCGACAGAGACCGGTTCGAGAGATCGATCTTCCACTGTACACACAGATGGGAATGCAAATGTACAAGGGAGCCCCGTACATTCAGTACGGCTACAATAAAAGCTTTCAACAATGACATACAGTGTTCTGATCTAGTGCCAGGCACCCTACTGTAACTACACCGGATCACTTAGCCTCAGGTCAGTCAGGTGTGAATCAGAGTAAGACTCACCACCAATATATGAATGATGGATTCACTACGACACGCATACCTCCTATATTCCCGCAATCCTTCAGTGATTGGATGGTGACCAGCATCGGCCCTGATCAGACTGCGCGAATGCGCAGGCTGATCAGGGCCAATGTTGGTCACACATGCCGTAATGCCATAATGCACCTTTTCTCAGCTTGCGACCCATTCACAACAATAATAGTCTTCACACACATGTTCTGATTAGGGTTTAAGCATTTTGCTAAAGGAAATAAATCTATTTCAGTAATTGAATGGCAAACGGCGTAAGCACCGATTACAAACCACGGATGGGGCTATTTTATCCGTATAAGGCTGATTTAGTATAGTAGACCAAGTATAGAGAAACACACCTGTGGCCCCGTCTGTATCTGTGGGTGTCTGTGTACCAGTCTCGGGCACGGACTCCGCTGATGGAGTCTCCTGTAAACGTATAAAACAGATTAATTGAATGTTTGATTGATTGATTGATTGCCGTGTGAATGTCCGTTCAGCATGTACAGTAAAGAACAGAACATACCTTTATTAGATTAAATACATCTCGTGGGCCATAACGTGGTGGCATAAGAGATAAAATACAGCAAAAATGTGGCGTGACGTACAAGTATGGACAGCATGGTGATTGCTAAATATAAAAGATATATCGGAATAGTTCACTATCTGTCACTTTGGAAATTGTGATCATCGCATTTGAAACCAGTAGAACATGCTCAACTCAAAGACTATCTCAATCAAGGATACAGTATGACGTTGCCGAATTTTGACTTTTCCCCGGACTGATCTAGAAAGTGAAGTTTACCTGTGCCGTTTCTGAATTGGCCTGTTCTGGTGGAGCTGTATTCGCGGTCGTGTCCATACTGGGAGCCACCTGTCCATTGTCGGGGATGGGACTCTGGAAATTGGAAATTAACGTGAGAATTCAGCCCTGAAATTAGAATAACCCGACCTGGTGCCAGGTCCATACCACACCGAAGTCACTTGTGTAAAGGTAAAGTGGTATATGTAATTAAACCTGAACGTTAAACTTTTTCACTAAAGAACAGGAAGCATAAGCCCAATGTAAATGCAGTTTAACCTCTCTACAACAGCCATCCATGGGAAGAAGACACACAAGAATTCCGCCACGGAAGCGGTATAGTGCCTGCCGAGGCATTTGACCGTGAACATTACAAGTAAATAAATGACCTTGACCTTGAGAATTTGGATGTAGGGTTGTGCGTAATGAAGCATCATCCGTGGACAAACATTGATGTGAAATATTATCAAAGTCTGGCAAGGGCTTAAAGAGATATTGTGAAAAAACAATAACTTTAACGCATTTCTGTTACAAAACCGGTGAACATTAAAAGTAAATAAATGACCTTGACCTTGAGAATTTGGATGTGGGGGTGTGCGTAATGAAGCATCATCCCTAGACAAACATTGATGTGAAATATTATCAAAGTCTGGCAAGGGGTTAAAGAGATATTGTGAAAAAAAACAATAACTTTAAAAGGGAACGACGAGGACGACGCAGAAGACGACGGAAAAAGCGCAGACTATAGTTGCGCCTCTGCTAAAGCAACTGGCTGTTGTAGAGGTGGCTGTTAAATATAGAGGCAATCGTCCAGTTGGGATATAAACTATCGGTTGACTGTTACAGAGAGAGGGCTGTTGTAGAAGCTGGCTGTTTGCGAAGGTTCAGCTGTATGCCAAAATGGCGATCCCTAACAAACGCACCATACCATCATTTACATCGTTGATGAAGTTAACGTTTTATTTCGGCAACTAAAGATACCAATGTGGCGACCCGAACAAACATACCTCGTCATCATTTCCCTCATCATCGTCGTTCTCGTCGTTATCAACGGGCTGTGGCGGCGTCGGCACGTTGGTCGAGTCCAATAGCGGCACCAATTGCGGCTTCGCGAGGAATGGGTTGTTACATGGCCCGTCCTGGCCCGGGAAACAGATAATGGCGAGGAACCAGTGGGCGCTGGAATTCATAGGCAGATAATGAGGTTACAATGTACATACACAGAATACAAGATAATGTATTTGTAGCTGTTACTGGGTTTTGTGACCCGTGTAGCTCCTAATCATATAGCACACTCCTGTAGCATGGTAATGATATATATTTAATGTTAGAAGCATGACGGGCGTTTCATAGATGGAATGCCCAATGGCGAGCAGTGCAGATCCTGATCAGACTGTGCGGATGCACAGGCTGATCTGGATCTACACAGGTCGCAAAACACATAAGCCCCATTTCTCCAGTCACGGCCACATTTGTTGCCGTGACTAGAGAAATGAGGCTTATCCGCTTTGCGACCAGTGTAGATCCAGATCATCATCAGGCTACAGGAATGTGCCAGATTTTGGGCAACAGCTTATTGCAGGGTTTGGTGACCAGTGTCGATCCAAATGGCCACTGCAAATCACAGGCAGGTGTCAGGTTAGGTACACGAGAAGATGCTTCTCATACGAGACACGCCATGTGATTTTGTACCCAGGAACATGTGCGATTTTTCATGAAATATTTTTACAGAAAATGTGATATTTTCCGTAAATGACGTCGAAAGATGACAAAATTTTCATAGCTGTGAAAATGTTGTCATCTTTCGACGTCATTTACAGAAAACATTGTACGTTTTGTAAATATTTTTCATGAGATATTGCACATGTTCTTAGATACAAAATTGCATGGCGTGTCTCATTTTAGATATTTCACAGATTATGGGAAAACAGAGTACCGGTATTGCCATGAACCAATGTGCGCTAAAACCACAGATCAGTGCTCAGGTTAGATGCAGGAATGCAGGATGTATTCTATTTTGCAGCTTTTGAATATACATGTAGTATAAAGGAATTGATAAATAGATACCAGCTAATTACAGTCGAAAAGCTAACATGCGACTTTACATAACAATAATTCAGTAACACTGATGATTGAAAGTGAATGGGTTTAACGTCCCAGCAACAGTTAAGGTCATATAGAGACAGGACCACAGTTTAAAGTCTCATCCGACAGACCAGTGGGATGGATATACTATGAAAGTAATTTTTATGACTAAGGCGACGTTTGAACCCACAACCTGCGGATTGGAAGTCACAACCCATCCCTCACTCATCATTTATATACCCCTCAAAAATTTATAACACAAATTTCATCTGACCTTCACCTTGAGCACAGGGGCCACATGTGGGCTATAGAATTAATATATGGATGATGACAAATAAGTATATGATGTTTCAAGCTATCCATGACCAACCCCCCACCCCTTTTAAGCACATCTCGGGCAGACAGATGGACATACAGTGGCGACTACAACATTTGAAGTACATAAAAAATTGCTTACACGGATTAATAACAATGCAGCTCTTACCAAGATAACAGATGACTAGACTAGAGAGAGTGAGTTGACGCCCAAAAACAAGACAAGAATTCCACCATGGAAGCAGTGTCGTGCCTGCCGTGACATTTGACCGTAACATGATCTGACATGGGCATGTGCTATTAAAAGTAAGCATCACAAAAACCGTCAGAGAAGTGCATGCTTAAAACACGAAAAAGGTCAAAGTTGAGGAAACTGTTTGACATAAAAAAATAGAGTTTGACCTTGACAATGGCTAAGTGTTTCCACAACCATGTGAAGGTCAAAAAGGTCAGTCATGTTAATGGTGGTATGAGTGTGTTCCAAATGCTCACACGTATCCAAATATAAGTGTCCAAATATTGAAGCAATCCGTCAAGTAATATTAAAGTCATACCAATATGACGAAGCGTGTAGAAACTTTTTGACATTTCGGACGTCGCGACTTTTACTAAAGCAGGCGCGACAAAAACTCGGATAAAATAAATTGTATCATTAAAATAGTCATTTGATATATATTATGAACCTTGTGAACATGGGCTCAATTTTTAACGCGTAAATTTTTAGCACACCCTCAGGCAGTTGTATATATATAGCACGAGCCCCGATTCAGTCGGTACTTACTGTTCATTAATGGGAATGACAATGAAATCTTTCTTGAAGAGATCCACATTTCTCGTCCAAGTTTTTACCCTGGCGTGTCGTTTCACAGCCGGTCTGTAAACAAGCACAGAAATATGAGACACGCCATGTGATTTAGTACCTTCGGATATCTGCGTAATTTCATTAAATACGTTTACAAATAAGTTGTCAACTTTTGACGCCATTTACTGAAAATATGGTAAATTTTGTAAACGTATTTCATAAAATTACGCAGATGTCCATAGGTACAAAATCACATGGCGTGTCCCATATCTGATGTTGATTGGTGAAATGCAGCTGAAGTCATTTGTGGCTGTGACTGACTTAAGGTAACAGAGATAGTAGTAGTTAGCTGAAAACTTTAACACAAATCTCAGTCAGATAGTCTGACAGATGAACAGACAGACAGGGTAGTGACTATATGTACCACAGTGGGTTTTTTCGAGGTATATATACATAAATAATGTGGGAAAGAGGAAAAAATTATAATGTTGGTGCATATTCTTCCCCAGGGACATCATACACCGAGAGATGAGAACTTACGTGACACTCGGGTCATCGTTCACACCAGCGGTTCTGATCCTCTGGGTGAGACGTTTGTAGAAGAACGAACTGAAGATGTACGTCCTGTCACGGTCCACTTCACTCAACTTGTCCAGCAATAAATATCTACAAAAGTAATCGAGACAAGCCATGTCAGTTTATACCCAAGAAGATGTGCGATATCTCATGAAAAATATTGACAGAAACTGTGATATTTTATGTATTTTCTTAAGAAATTTTCATAGCAAATGTGGAATTCTGATTTGAATATCACCAATTTTTGACATCGAAAATATAATAAATTGTAGTAATTTCCAATAACAACCGAAGGAACCACATTTAATACACTTTATTTTAAAGTCACTACTTTTATTAAATTTTCGACCACATGTGGTCGAAAATTTAATAAAAAGAGTGACTTTAAAACAATGTGTATAATAAATTGTGTAAATATTTTTCATGAGATATCGCACATCTACTTAGCTACAAAACACATGGCTAATCTCATACATAAGCAAGTATAGCATTCACATATAGGATGACAATTGTGAAGGCTAGAAGAGTGTTGTGTACCGAGAAACTGATTCCATAAAAACATAGCGAAACAGATACATATCAGCCAGTAGGATGTTCATATTTTGCCCAGTCTCCGCGAAAGTCGTCGGTCCGCCGGACATGTCCGTTAAAGGTCCGATGATAAACGGAAGTCGCCGGAACGAATGTCCAACTATAAAAAAACAAAATGGATGGACGAACGAACGGTAGGACGGACGGACATGGGTAATAACACTAAAGTCTGTTTCACGAAAGCTGCCCAAATTTTACGGCTATATAGATAATTCAAAAACAATATTATTTTCGATAATATTAAATTAAAGCAAAATTTAAGAATGAGCCTTCTTTTTATTTCGTGAAATTTGGTCAAATAATGATTTTATTACGAAAAATTGATTTGTCTATGGGAATTTAACATGGGGGAAAAAGTGGTAAGGAAGTGTGGGAGGAGCCAAAAAACGAAAAAATTTGGAAATTGACTCCGAAACCTGACTAGATAGCTTGGAAATGATCTAACTAAGAAAACAAAAGGTAAATTTTAAAAATCGGTCCAGTATTTCTGAAATTCCAAAAAAATTCCCCATGTTAAATCCCCATAGACATCTTCACTCCGTGAAGATGTCTATGGGGATTTAACATGGGGAAATTGTTTTTTCGCAATAAAATCAATATTTGACCAAATTTCACGAAATAAAATGAAGTCTCATTCTTAATTTTTCCTTTAATTTAATATTAGCAAAATAAATCTTGTTTTTGAATTGTTTATATAGCCGTAAAATTTGGGCAGCTTTCGTGAAACAGACTTATCTTGTAGTGTTCTAAGTTCGTGAAGTCTCCATCTTCGTGTTTTGGGATACCTCGGTCCTTACTCGCGTGTTTTGACGTATGCATGAAAACCCGGATGTAAATATTGACATCTGATCTTCTGCTGTCAAAAACTGCTCAGTCCAAAAAAAATGCGTGTGAAACAAGTAAAGTAACACACATTGTTCTACAAGTTACTTAAAATTGATACAATTCACTATTCCCATATATCCATGGCAACAAAAGTCAAAATTCTTGTATTAGTACTTGGTATGATCGTCCTGTAAATCTTTTCAGGAAAAGTTCATTGACCCCTACACTGCGTCTAGCAACTTCCGGTTTGATTAAGGCCATGATGTTTTTTTTATTGGGTTTTCGTCCTTGTATTTTTATTGCCAATTTATTTTTCCTTCAATTTCTACACAAAATATCCATGATTTTTGTTGCCAACAGTATCAATTATGTTTGACATAGTGTGTGTATTTTCCCTATGACAATGTGAATACATGTTATATTATCAAATCACTACATGATTCCTTGGTATTCTAGTATTCTGCATGCACACATTTGTTCACATACCATGTTTATATTATGTCCCATAAAATGTGTGTCTATGAATAATGAAGCAATTTTTGTTAATTTATATTTTTAATACTTCCCATTAAAAATGATTAATTAATAGCAAATAATAATAATTTAAAAAATAAAAGGTCACTGCATTATCAAAAGTGGGACTATAAACCAATATTAAATTCATCTTGGCCTATTTCCATGAATTTCTGTGTAAACACAAACGAATTGCATGCTGGGAAATGTGTATTACGAAATTGAGTACATTCAATGGCGGCCTCCTCGCAAATATGCATGCAGTATTTCTCTCTGTTATGCAGTGTTATTTCAGCAATATTTTGTGATTATGCGCATCTTAGACACATTGGATGATAAAACAAATGGTAAGTATGTTTGAAGTTGATGTTGTGTTTATGGTATAGCTATTAATGCGTTATATATGCTTAGGTTCACGATTATCGGACACGCAAGGATATAATCTGTTGTTTTTTTTTAATTTTCTATTCTAAGCTTCAATGTAATCTGGTGCTAGCTAGCTTTTCTCAAATGACTGATATACTTAAACAAGCTCTTAAACATCACACAGTCAATTTAAATTTTATAAATGTATTTTTTTTCGGTCTAGTAAATTTTTGTCCGGTCTGGAAAAATTTCAATTTTACCAGACCGAATGTCCTGTAAAATTTTGGAAGTTTCGCGGAGACCGTTTGCCAATAGGGATTCAAAACAAATACAATTATTTGTGATATCCAGATGTCAAGTTATTGCAGAAAGAACTAGAAAATGTGTTCATAGAACACGGATACCCCACTTACCGCTTTGAGAAACTCAGGCAAACTTATTAATGTGTGAAAAAGTTCAAAGTTGTCATGATCAAAAGGTCAAGGTCATATGAAGGGCAGCATAGATGTGTGGCATTTGTCCACAAGTATGATGTGTTGAATATTTAAGTAATCCTTCAAGGGATATAGAAGTTATGACAGAAATAATTCCAGCACAAAAATATTTACACAATTCCCTAACATTTGGTTGGTCCGTAGCAAGTCTCTGTCCAGAATTTATATCCCAGTAAACTCCATGCCGAACTACTTTCCGTAACTGTCAGGAGCAGTTAAAATAATTCTTAAGAAAACGGAAAATAAACACATTTTCTTGATGAATTTATTTCAAATGCAGGAATTATAAGGAATGAATGGCCTTTTTGTGGAATTTATCGGGGATATAAACTTGGAAAAGTCGCGGGAATACTGGATGAGGCCATAAAAAATTACAATTTTCGAAAAAAAATCCCCAATTTCCAAGTTTATATCCCCGATAAATTCCACAAAAAGGCCATTCATTCCTATATTGAGAAACTCTACAGAGACCGGGGGCATAAAAATCCCTTTTTTTCATGAAAAAGTCATATAAATATACCTGTAAGTACATGTATGTAGCTGGCATACTCACTTGAGATAGAAGTCGATGATGACATCGTTCAGGAACTCGCCTTCATGGAGACAGTAAAGGTCCTCGTTTGTGATGGAAATGGCACCCTTTGCTGGCGGGGGCGGGTATGTTAATAATCTACAGTGGAAATGGGGAATAGGAGATGAAAACTTTCACCCTCCAAACGGGACACCCAGGGATTTCACAGGGTGTCTGGTTTGGAGAGGTTCTATGGTAATTCAGATATGCTAACATTGAGAATAAGAACAACATACAGTACTATACAAATGGGATCGCATTGAAAGCAGGATTATTTTTCCTAATGATTGTCCGGCAAATCCTATCTTCAGGAGCAAGAGAGTTAGCCCCCTTCTTTCACTGACCCCTTCAATTGTGATAAAGAGAAATGCCAGAATTGATTGTATGGAGGGAAAGGTTATTTAATAATATATTTTTTTTTTTCTTCTTCAAAACGTGCCTTCCGCTCCCCCGGCCCTACAATTAATACTGGAATTGCCCAAACGGGACAACTTAAATTGGTCCATCAACACCTATATATGGTAGCAAGGAGAGTTATCCCTCTTATTCCACTGACAGCTTCATTTGTGATAACTGGACAACCGAAATTGGTTAACTTACTTAACGATAGCTGCATCAATGATTTGTCCGTCAAACCCCATTTTCGGGGCCCCATGAGGGAGTTATCCCCGTATTCCACTAATCCAATTCAATAACGCTGGACAGCCTAAATTAGTTAACTAACTCATTGATTAGTCCTGCAAACCATATCCCCTTATTCCACTAATAATATAACGGTTGCGATAGCGGGACAACCTAAGTTGCCTAACGTACTTAATGATTGGTCCGGCGAACCCTATCTTCGGCGGCGATGGAGACCGGCTCCTATTCCGCTCCTCCTCCGTCTGTACGCTGTACTGGTGATCGGACACAACAGGGGTACCAGACCCCTGTGTGGACGTCGACGACCGCGACGACTGTTTCAGGATCTCATCGGCCTCGTCCTTACTCAGTTCCATGTAGAAGCTTTCGTCCATCTGGTGGCCCCCGAGCTTGAACTGTTCTATGATCTTCACAAAGTTCTCTTTCACGGTCTCCTCCACCGGGTCCATGATGATCGTGATCATGTGGTGCCGCATGTCTGAGAGAGCATCAATTTATAGGGGTCAGTGGAAGAAGGGGGCTAACTCCCTCCAAGGTCAGTGGAAGGAGGGGGCTAACTCCCCTCCAGGGAGTTAGCCCCCTCCTTCCACTGACCTTGGAGGGAGTTAGCCCCCTTCTTCCACTGACCCATTCCCGCCAAAAAATGTCCCTCAGGGAATTAGCCCCCTTCTTCCACTGACCCCTTCGCACAAAAAAGTCCCTCAGGGCGACTTAATCGGCCTTCTTCTTCCACTGACCCCTTCAAGCAATTAAAGAGGTCAGTGGAAGACAGGGGCTAAGCCCCTGATGGACTTAGACACCTCCTACTGACACCTTCGTTGACGGGACAGAATCTCAAAATTCCTCCACATGATCGTGATCATGTGGTGTCGCATGTCTGGGGTACCAACAATATATAGGCGTCAGTGGAAGGAGGATGGACTTAGATCATTGATGGACACCTGCACAAACGGACAGAACCTCAAGACCGGGTCCATGACGATCGTGATCATGTGGTGTCGCATGTCTTGGGTATCAACAATATATAGGCGTCAGTGGAAGGAGGATGGACTTAGATCATTGATGGACACCTGCACAGACGGACAGAACCTCAAGACCGGGTCCATGACGATTGTGATCATGTGGTGTCGCAAGTCTTGGGTATCAACAATATATAAGCATCAGTGGAAGGAGGATGGCCTTAGATCCCTGTCGCCCGTTTCACTAAACTATAAAACATTCACAGGGCTCACGCTGGCCTTCGCAAATGGCGCCAAATGCGCTAATAAATTGAATGTGGCACAGGAAAACAAAATTTGGCGAAAGTAATGGCGCCGGTAAAAAAATAGCAAAATTGACACAAGTCTGCTTTTCCGAGGACACGGTCTCTGTGTGTGTATTGATAGTCCAGACTGGGTTTTCACTTGCCTCTAAGCAAGCACATTTTTTCCCTTGGAGAAAATCAATAACCAGTCCACCTGTGTGTAATTTTGACAGAAACATGTGAAGTTTTAAGTGGCGGTCAATTACTCTGTATAAACTTTATTGGGAACAGATTTGTTATGTATCATTAACAGGCGTGTGCCATAAACTGGTCAAGGGATTCTTTACAAAGTTAATTATCATGGTTTATCAACAAGAGGTCACCTCCTGTTGTGGTCTAGGAAGTGAAATTCGCCTGGTAAACAGGGAAATATCGGCAGTTATATTCACTTGAAACAGCTGATCGCGATTGTGGTCACATGACTGAACACTACATCATCATTCAGTTCTTGTATTGTTAAATTCGGTTAGTTTTGCTTATCATGCACAATTGTTGTGTGTTAAGGTATTACAGTGTTTGTGGTGATTATGTAGAAGTGTGCAATGATGAAATATCTTGTAATGTGTCTTATATGCAGCAAAAATGGTACATGTAGTCGGTGGCAACTGTAAATCGGTGAAAGGAATTGCATCACTACTATTGAGATTTTCCAGATAGGATTGCAATATGGCCAAGTTAGATTTAGCATGGAATTTTCTAGATTTGCTATCCATGACGTTGAAAGTGGACATGCAGATGCGATAATTAGCCGAAAAACATATATTTATGAACAAGGACAAGTTACGATCACAGGTTGAAGTAACGGACTGAGGTCTATAAATACATTAAATATACCTAAAAGCATTAATAAGTGAAAAATAAGCTAAACAAATTCTTTACTCTCTCCTATATTTTCACTTATGCTTTTAGGTATATTTAATGTATTTATAGACCTCGATCCGTTACTTCAACCTGTGGTTGCGATGATATTCATTGATGTATCTCAATTGTTTTTGTGAAATGCAATCACTTTAAGTCTCTCAAAACGGTCTCTGAAAAACTAAGATGGTGAAATATTTGATTTTGAAGCTGGCTTAAAATGTGGCTCCAACTTCACTGAAATGGCTCCAATTTTTTTTATTTGGCGAAAGTGTTGGCGCAAAGAAAAAAAAAGCCAGTGTGAGCCCTGATTCATAAGTGCAAATTTAGGATCTTCTGGAATCTTCTGCATATGCAGCCTGTGCTCAATAAATGTAAATCCAATCATTGTGTACAAGATAACATTACAGACAACCAGTGTAGCTCCTGATCAAACAGCACAAACTAGTCTAGTCTATTTCCCCATCTTAAATTCACACACTGAAGAGTTTGTTTTATCGTTATCATGGTTATAAAATAACCAAATCAGCATTTGCCAAATTTTCACGGTTGCAAGTGTAGTTTTATCAGGTAATGTCTCATAAATGGGATACGAGAAAACAGTTTCAGTGAATATCCATATAAAGCATTTATGAGCATTGCCGCAAGGAAGCAAATCGATTGTTATTTAGCCAAACATTGCCAACAATCCCCACGTAACAACACCGCATACCGCGACTCCGTGGATTGAAGAACGGCTCGGGAGGAGCCACTTTCGGATCCACGTGAACCGCCATCCCGAGATCCTTGCGAGTACGGATGCCACAGCCCGGCGACGTGAGCAGGAATATGTACGAGGTGGTTGAGTCAAACTTCGCCAGGCACTGCTGGATCTCCTGGGGGTACACGTTGAATTTGTGCGAGCCGTCCTCACCTGGAAACATGCGGTCATTTGTGACAAAAGTGAAAGTGAATGGGTTTTACGTCCCAGCAACAGCTACTCTGCTAGGTTTGCACTCTAGTGCTCACCAAATTATTAGCCACAGACAGCGATTAAAAATTGAAAATCCGACGATTGATAACTTTTTTTTAATAAAAAAAAATCCACAAATTTTCATCATTACGCGATTCACTAAAATCACGTCTATCCACTGTGACAATAAAATTCATGGGTCGACAGTTTCAATAAACCCCTAGCTAAACATTTCCTCTGGCTACTATAATCATCAGCTCAAAACACGTGTTATTCACGTAGCGAAGTTATTTATACAGCCAATTGCTGGTAAGTAAAGGCAGGCCCTTAGTGTACTGTTGGCACATGCTTCTTAATGTGTGAAAAAGTTCAAAGTTGTGAAGGTCAAAAGGTCAAGGTCATACTAAGAGCAGCATGGATGTGTGGCATTTGTATTTAAATATTGAAGTAATCTATCACGGGATATAGAAGTTGTCACAGACTTGAGAAACTCTGGCGAACTTCTTAAAGGTACATGCCCACTCAGTAAGCACAAAATGTTCTTTATATCAGAGACATCATCTGAGACATTTTCTGGCAAATAAACATACATTCGCCATAACCCCACGTATTGATTGGCATTATTATACATGTAATATCCGAGGTAAATTTCCACACTGATATCAGGGGCGATAACAGTGTTTCCTTAAAATGTTAACGGACATTACTATTTATTATCTATATTTATTTTTTGATGTGCAATGATCATACTTTATAATCTGTCGAAAATATAATTTTTCAGGTGGCGCATTTAATTAGTATAAATAATTAAAAAATATCATACCTCATTTGCATATGAAAATAGCCTGATACCACCGCGCGTCAGTATCAGTAAAATAAATATTACTAAATGAGTTTATCTGTACAGCGGGCACTCGTAATTTTTAGAACTGGTGGAATAGTGACACAATTATACACTTATGTAATTCCTATAAAGAACAATTTTTGCCGACTGAGTGGGCATGTACCTTTAATATGTGAAAAAGTTTAAAGTTGTGAAGGTCAAAAAGTCAAGGTCAAGGTTATATATAGCATTGATGTGTGGTATCAGTCGACAAGTATGACAGAAATGAGAAAGTTGGCTACGATCCATCAAGTAGAACTCTAGTAGTTATTGTGTGGACAAGCTGTGCCCGCCCACCCACCCACCCGCCCGCCCGCCCGCCTGTACAAGGTGAATACATGATAACTCCCATTTTTTTTAAAAGGGCGTATAAAAATTGTAGCATTAGTGAACCACATTAATATGTTAACTAAAATTATTAAAATGGTTTTTATCATATAAATTTTAGTGAAACAGGCCACTGGGGTACGTTTCACTAAACTGTGTACGACCAAGATGTTCGTTCAGTGGAAATTTAGGATCGTCTGCAAATTTCAATTAATGGATTTACATTTATTGAGCATAGGCAGCCTATGCTCAATAAATGTAAATCCAATAATTGTTTACAAGAAAACATTGTTAATGTGAAATTTACAGACCATCATAATTTTGCACTTACGAACATTTAAGTCGTACAAAGTTTTGTGAAACGCGCCCCATGTAGCCGATTTCATCAAAATTACAACGTATACTTATCTAGCAAAGTATAATTTGAGGGAGTAATCATTTATTTTTCCCGAAATGTATTATTTCATATAGAACTAACCACTTTATATATTTGATGATTAAAAGTATGCAGAATTATTATACTTAATTTATTACATTATCACAGCCATTACATGGCTGTGATAATGTAATAAATTAAGTATAATAAAAAATAATAAATTTATCATAAATTGAAAAGTTCTCCCTCAAAGTATACTTTGCTAGATAAGTATACTTTGCAGTGTTGGTGAAATAGGCTACTGGCCTACGAGATTAATACCAAGATGGTTGTATTATTTCCTCACTCACACTCTATAAAGAAATGGAGGCCCTCTTTGGATATCAAGACAGGCTCGGCAGACACCCCTCGTAAAGATCCGACACGCACAGCCCTCGATTTCAGTCCTATTTCGATAGGGGACAGGGACCTTTCTCTCTTCCCCCGCTTGGCCACACCCTTCTGTAAACAAACAAGGAAACACATAATTTTTCATAATAGTGATAAAATGAAAACTAGATAGTTCAGACGGTTTATAAATATGTATACAGTAATGTTCCATCTTAAGATCGCCCCGTTATTGAGACGGCCCCCCCGTTAATATGACCGGATTTTCCAAAAATCATTTTATTTACTCTTTATTTACATGGCCGCAGGGTTTGATACACAGCGACCACCCCGCTATTCCATATTACGACCACTTTTGACAGTCCCGATGTGTTGCTTTTTTAGGGTCTGTCATTATGACCTCAGTACCAAGTGACTACCAACATGTTTTTTTACGTGGAGGGTAATAAGATACCTTTGCAGAACCACGAGTGGTCTTAATAGAAGAACTTTACTGTATTTTCAGATGACACAAAGAATAAGTTTTTTGGGTCCGAGGTTACAACACTTTCCGTAGAAAACTGATTCACTTATTATAGTGAGAAAATCCGGTTGGATGTGACACCTCATCACAACACAGCAATCTCCTAATTTATATACATTTTATACAGAAATATGGAATAATTCCAGCACAAAAGTATTTACACAATTCTCTAACATTTGATTGGCCCGTAGCAAGTCTCTGTCCAAAATTTATATCCCAGTAAACTCCCACGCCGAACTACTTTCCGTAACCGGAAAATAAACACATTTTCTTGATGATTTTATTTCAAATGCTGGAATTATAAGGAATGAATGGCCTTTTTGTGGAATTTATCGGGGATATAAACTTGGAAAAGTCGCGGGAATACTGGACGAGGCCTTCCGGCCTTCGTCCAGTATTCCCGCGACTTTTCCAAGTTTATACCCCGATAAATTTCACAAAAAGGCCATTCATTCATATAATCAAATTCAATCGATAATGACCATACCTTGTGAATAGGAGGTTGTTCAACATGGAATCTTCCATGTGGAACAAGATTGCACGTCGCTATGGTGAGAGATAGGCTATAAATACGCACAACATTGCCAGTTTCACTTGTTACTGAAGAGACTTACTACTAGACGAAACGCATATAACAAGCCAGCCGGGACAGTCAGCCCGGATTTCACAGAAGAGGAAGAAGATCCCTCACAAGTGGACGAAGAGGAAACAACTCCCGCCCAACGAGGAACAAGATCCCCCACTCGGACGAAGGGGAATAAAGACTCCTGCCCGACTATCTGACAAAGATGAGCAGCACTCTTTACTGAGTAACCCAAACGGGTTTACCAGACAGTCACTGCTACCTGTACTGCCATCGCAGTCTACATATTCTACATTTTATACAGTAAGACGAATATCCCATACCTCGTCCTCCATCTTGTCGCGGCGACCGGTGGAAACGAGGCGGTTGGTGATGGGGATTATGGGGATCAGCGGGGACTCTGGACACTCGCCATTACTACCCTGGCTCGCCGTGTCCGCCCCACCCCCAATGGGCGTCACCGGCGTGGGTCTGGGCAAAGGGGTGGTGGGGTCGGTGGGGTCGGTGGGCTCTTCCTCCTCGTCCGACGAGATTGTCACCGTCTCTGGATGATGTGGGAAAGGTTAAAGGGTTTAAAGTGACTATATACAGATCTCTGCTTATATGGTCCACCAGTCTCTGGATGATGGGGGAAAGGTTAAAGGGTTTAAAGTGATTATAGACAGAACCCTGCTGATATGGTCGACTAATATGTTTTCCCATAATTCCCAAAACCTTTGTTAAGACAATCTTCGCCATAATTTTGAGTCAAATGAGGATTTTGTAGCTAACAATATTATAAATGTTTATATCCCCAAGCCTTATGTATTAACCGCTACCTATCTATTGGTAAATTTCCATATTGGTTTTCAAACCAATCAATCAATATCATATAGTGCAGTAAGTGATCTAATGATAGATTTTTGCAATACTCAAAGTAAACAATCTGTGTTGTTTGGAGCGGCATAACAACAAAAATTTAGCTGTTTTCAAAAGGTAATAGAAGCATAAATGTTGGATTATCATGTACGGTGTATTTGTTTTGCTACAAAAGGTTGCTTTCACCACTAAGTAACTGGAATGGACTTTGATATGTTAATTGTGCGACCAATCCAATCGTGACACAATGATTTTCAGACTAGTCCATGATAAGGGGATGTTTGTATCGACCACTAGACGATTAACCCATCTCTTCTGGGTCATGAAATATCTAGCTGATAAAAAGGATCTTACGGCATTTAAAATTATTACCAAACTCCCTATATATAAAGTTGATATTCCATAGTTTGGACTAATTCCCTGGGTTTTGATGTGCCTGGGCAATAGTTCCGTGTGCACGGTCAATAGTCAAAACTATGTCACCCCTGAAAACCTGACGTCATGATTTTTGTCGAAGATTACGTCATAAAATTAAACGTAATTTAGATCAGTCAGTCGACGAGCCCCTCTACATGCAGACAGGTAACTCTACAAATACTCCAATATCGCCTGTAGCAGTCACGGGGAGTCATGAGACAAATGTTAGCATTAGACTAAATGACCGTGGCCTGCATGTCGCGCCTACCGCCTACCTACTATCATTTGATAGTACTAAAAAAACTTTTAATGCAAAACAGCTTTAACCCATACACATACAGTCGAGCACCAGTATCTCGAAGACGAAGGGAGATCGTATTTTAGTCGAGATAGGACTAGGTTCGAGATACCGAGGAAATGACATGGTCAAATATTTTCGCAAAAAAGTAATTGATCGTCCCTTGCTTCGTACACCAGCATCTATACAGCTGTGTGAAGAATGCCGTGGACTTCGACAGGGCGTTAAGAATGTCATATGGCACGTCGTGATCGTGTTAAACACTCGAGGTGGACCAATTAAGCAAACAACCCGAGGCAGGTGTCAATTTATTTCGTTTCGTTTGATAATAGGTTTTGAAAATTAGTGTTAACCAAATTGATCTTGGCAGCCAGGCGCTTAGGATATTTACCCAAACGTTTATGTGATCGAGATAGCGAAGTTATTTTTAACGTATTATTATACGAAGGGGACAGAATGAACAGTCGAGATAGAGGACATGTTCGAGATAGGGCATGTTCGAGATAGCCGAGGAAATCTACATTAAACAAATAAGGATATAATTTGGGACTTTAGCGAACCATCGAGATAGGGGATACCATCGAGATACTGACGTTCAAGGTACTAGTGCTCGACTGTACTATCGATTATACGAAAATATGGATGAGGATAAACACACATGTGAAGTTTCGAGTGAATTGGCGAAGCGGTTTCAGAGATATATTGTTCTTAAAAACTTTAACCTAAATCCAAAACTAGAAAATGTGTTCATAGAAGACGGTTGCCCCACATATCGCTTGATAGGAAACGAGGCAAAATTCCATGTCCAAAAGGTGGAGATAATCCATTGCTCAGTGTCAAAAGCAAAAATAAGAAATTCACTTTGTGCATCTACACACCATAAATACGTTTTTACAAATTATAAGGCAAAAAGTCAAATAAAAAAATAAAAATAAACTTTGTGCATTTACTCTTCATAAAGAAGCTACATACCAAGTTTCCAATCTGTAGCTATTACGGTTTAAAAGTTTTACAAGTTACAAGGCAAAATTGCCAAATTCTAAGTAAAAAAGAGGGAGATAATCCATGACCCGGGGGTCGAATCAAAATAAATTTTGCGCATCTACTCATCACAAGGCAGCTACATACCAAGTTTCAGGTTCTGTAACTGGTACGGCTTAAAAGTTTTACGAGTTACAATGCAAAATTTGGAAATTCTAAGTCGAAAAGGGGGAGATAATTCATGACCCGGGTTGAATAAAAAATTTAAATAAACTTTTCGCATCTACTCATCATAAGGAAGCTAAATACCAACTTTCAGGCCTGTAGCAAGTATGGTTTAAAAGTTTTACGAGTTACAAGGTTGGACGGACGGAAGGACGGGACGGAGGGACAAGGGTAACACTAAATTCCCCATCCACTATCGTGTAGGGGTATAAAAACTTAAAGGCAGACGCACGTATGGACTATATCGCAATTTCCACAAGCAGGCGCATCAAAAACTAACACAAACTAATAACCATGAAGTAATGTCACTGTGTATCCTTGCAGAATATCATTCTCGGAAATAAAATGTTGCCTATTTACAAACTAGGCAAAAAAGCTACATATTCAGGCTGATTTAGTCCTTAATCAGCGATAAAACTTTCACTACTCACCATTGATCATGGGTACGGGAACCTTAGTTATTCGACTTCGCGTCATCCGAACCTTCCGTCCACCACCAGCCCCCTGCCCGGCTTTCCGCATAATGGCCGGACTGTACAATGTTATTGTCGAGGAATTCAGTATTGAAGAGTACACTTGTTGTTGTTCCGCGAACTTCTGACCGTAAAACGTCTTTTTGTCTATGCTGCCATCACCACCCTCTGATGCCATTTTAATGTCAATTTTTCTCCGTTTTGAGGTATCCGGATTGTTTTTCGAATGGTACTTAGTGAGGTGATTAAATTTGCGTCCACAACTTTCACACTTTAGTTTATCGACACTGGAGTATCCGCAGAACTGACAAATTGCTTGGGCATCCGGATCCTAAAAGAAATAGAAGTGAGTTTTCGTGGAAATGATTTCAAGAAATTAAAAAACAAGAGTGCCGAAGGTCACAATATACGCCCGTCGAGGCAAGGCCAGTTAACAAGAGGAGATAATTCACTGACAATTAATAGGGTTCTTGCTGTGATAAACATGTATATTGAATTTGGTCATGATCTGTCAAAATAAATAGGCTTCTTCGTCTTGCCGTGATTACGATCGATGAAGTAGAACTTGAGTTATTGCGTGGACAAGGATAGAGTGCGAAAAATAAAAATGGCCGCCAAGGGGAGATAAGTAATTGGAAATTTTTGAAAATAAATAGTGTTCTTCATCTTGCCATTATAAACATGTATTCCGAATTTGGTTACGATCGGTGATGTAGAACTTGAGTTATTGCGTGGACAAGGATACAGAGTGCGAAAAATAAAAATGGCCGCCAAGGGGAGATAAGTCATCGGAAATCAAAATCAATAGGCTTTTTCATCTTGCCGTGATAAACATGTATACCGAATTTGGTTAAAATCCGTCAAGTAGAACTCTAGTTATTGCGTGGACAAGCTGCGCCCGGGCGTATAAAAATTAATTAAAATTTCAGCAAATTTAACGAAAATTTCAGAGTAATGCCAAATGTTTTCAGAAATTTTGTACACTTTTAGAATGGAATGGTGCTTAACGGCCCACCAACACAAAAGTGTATCATTTAGGGCCAAGCATTGTACACTTTTGGAATAGAGCATACGTGTGGCTGTCACTCGAGAAATGGAGTTTAATGGAATTTGCGAGCAGTGTAGACCCAGACCGGCCTGCGCATGCGCGCAGTCTGATCACAGTCTCCACTATTCCCTTTCAGTCAGGCAAACAACTGTTGTGTATGACAAACTGCATAGATCCTTATGAGGGTGTTAGCTATATTTGTTAGTATATTTGTCACAAATGTCATACGCCCAATTTCTACAGTAATAGCCACAGATGGGCACATGAAGTTTACATTGATTGACTGATTAATTGAGTGAGGATTGAGTCTAGTCAACACTACAACACAGTCATATATAGATGCATTGAAACCGCACTTTACCGGCCTGTAGCCGATCTCACCAAAATTGCTAAGGGCTTTTCCAGAATTAAAGGTATGGGGGGGTTGGAAGGCAGTTTTTTTTTTTACCCACCACCCATACAAATTATTTGCATACCCCACCACCCATGCTTTTGAATTATTGCTTCACCCCACCACCCATGCTTTTGAATTATCGCTTCATCCCACCACCCACACAATTGAATTATTTTTGTTAGCCCCAACCCCCATAATTATTAATTTTCCCTTGCCACACCACCCATATGTATTAATTATTGTATTGCCCCCACCACCCATACAATTGAATTATTTCTTTGACCCCCAACCCCCATAATTATTTATTATCAAAATTATTTTAAATACATGTATATTGCCAATACATCGGTAAATGGAAAGTGCGAGGTAATTAGAAATCGCTTCGGTCCCGTTATTATTTGTTGATTATATGCTTCGACCAACTCAAAATAATACACAATAGCGACCACAGGTGACTCTGACCTATGGCACGAAAAAAATGCCTATTAAAAAAAAATCCCATTACCCCACCCACTTGGTCTCGTACAGTACCATCTTCTATATAGACCAAGTGTACGAGACCAAGTGGGTGGGGTAATGGGATTTTTTTAATAGGCATTTTTTTGGTGTCATAGGTCCGAGTCTTCCACCTGTGATAGCGACATGATCAGCGGATAGTCGACAGATTACAGCAGGCCCGTATGTAGCGGGGTGGGGGGGGGGTGTTATATATATATTTCTCAACAACAAAACATGAGAATCGTCTCGCGTTTTCGCGATCTCGCCTTCCGCTTGTGAAAATAAGTTTGGCTCCGACCCGATTTTTCTGTCTGTAACTTAGGGCGACTATCTCGGCGTTACAGACATAAAATTCGGGATTATTTTGCTCATACATGTGTCGAAAGCATGCGTGTTGAAATTGCGCATGCGTGTGTGTAGACTGTACTTACAACAGTCATGCGAGATTGTGAATCAAAAACGCGCGATAGCGCGGCGAGGTTGCGAAATAGCGAGATTGATAGAATCTCCCGTTTTCGTCTCGAAATCTCGCGATCACACTTCGCGTTTTCGCAATCTCAACCTATGTGAGAAATCACGAAAAAGCGAGGTTGTCACGTTTCCTTAACAGGACACGTACACGTTGTATTACGGGACGATTCTCATGTGCTGCCAAAACATGTTTTTATTAAGAAATAGAGCAAATGTGGACAAACTTCAGTATTTCTTGACAACTAAAACATAATTTGACAAAACATGATAATCGTCTTAGGAGACGATTCTCATGTACTGTCAATACATGTTTATTGAAAAAAAACATATATGATGTGTTATTGGTTACTGCATCGCATCGTCGAGACGCGAGACCAAATCGCGAGACGGCGAAATCGCGAGGCGAAATCGTGATATTCTATTGTATTCAATATCGCGTGGATACATAAATAATACTCCCGTCCCCTGCGACATATCATTTTCGGTCTGGGTGCACACCTGATGGTGTTTACAATCATCGGTCGGTAATCCAGTTTCACATGCAAAGTGTGACTGTAGAATTCGGCAAGGAACAAACATATCTAAAGCACGCTATGTAGTCGCTCACGTCATCGCTCACGTCAATAAATTGATATTTACGCATTAGCTCGACATAGTGCATTTTCACGTATTTGATCTCTTGATAAAGCAAGTTTGGCAGCACATGAGAATCGTCTCCAAAGACGATTTTCCTATTTTGTCCAAATATGGTTTTGTAAAAAAAATACCAATGTATTCATGTTTTCTTTTCACATTTGTTGATTTCTTAATAAAATAGTTTTGGAAACACATGAAAATTGTCTCCTTAGACGATTCTGATGTTTTGCAAAAAAAAAACATATTGATGCGTTTTGTCACATTTGATTGATTTCTCAATAATAACACATGTTTTGACAGCACATGAGAATAGTCTCCTAAGACAACATCATTTATATTTTGTACGAATACTAGCATTATTGTCGAGCCCACTTGCGGAAAGCGATACAGAGTGATCACAATGACGTCCGGGTGTCCGTGCGTATTTTTAATTGTTGACAGTATTATCACCGAAAACCGGCGATGTGACATGGAATGAACTGTCGAACCTAGCCCATAGTCATTGGGGAAACTGTTAGACCGGGCAAACGTTCGACACATTCAGAAATATAATTTGTGTTTCTCGAGTCGGGTGGAGAGGAAACACAATCGATTACACACCGTGAAAATCTAGTTGGAACGTAAATGTCAATTGTCACGTACACCATTTCAGTTTACCGCCGTTACATCAGCGTTATTCTAAGTATGTATGGTCGCTCATTAGGGGTATTTTTTCTTCTTTTATAAGGGATGGGTTGTGGCCTAGGGGTATAACATCTGACTTCCAATCTGGAGGTTGTGGGTTCAAACATGCCTTATGCATCAAAAATATACTTTCCTAGTATATTCATAGTACATTTGTATTTCCATCTCACTGGTCTGTCGGATGAGACTATCTGTGTTCACGTCTATATATGACATTAGCTGTTGCTGGGACATTAAACCCATTCACTTTCACCTTTTTCCTTCGTTTATACGCGTAGAAACGATAATTAAGAACCTTAAAGTTATTTTCCACCCGGTGAAGGAACGTGAATTTATTTCTCTAAATATTCGTTTCTTAGCATGACACGAAAACGTTAATTTACATAAAATAAATCAATAACCATCGATTGCAAAATGTGATTATAATACCGTATTATATACATTTTTTACACAGTGACTTAGTGTTTTTCGTCTTGGAGCCATAGACAAGAAACGGAATTTGTTTCTACACTGCGTCTGCGAAGAAACGAAAATTAGCATCCTTTAGATGAACACACATTGGCAAAAAAAACATCATGACATTTACTACAATTACATTATGTTCCGAAGCCTTGAAGGATTGCTAATTATCGTTCTTTCGTGATATAGAAATTAATTTTAAGGTTGTGAACTGGAAAAAACGAATAAATATGGGGTCAGAATAAATTTAAAAAATAATAATTTTCGTCGTTATTTGATTTATATCGTCCCCGGGTCCGAGGGGTAAAATGTACGTTCGTTCGCGGCGAGTAAACAAAATGAAATGTCGTGATGAAATGTCGTGATGGAATGTATGGTCAACTCCATTCAATCACATGATGTACAAAGTAGTAACAGAGTGATTCGTCGCATATTGCAGTCATTTTGTCGATGTACAAAGTAGTAACACAGTGATTCAATGTACAAAGTAGTAACACAGTGATTCAATGTACAAAGTAGTAACACAGTGATTCAATGTACAAAGTAGTAACTACAAAGTAGTAACACAGTGATTCAATGTACAAAGTAGTAACACAGTGATTCAATGTACAAAGTAGTAACACAGTGATTCGTCACATTTTGCTGAGTCATTGTGTTTATGTACAAAGTACAGGCCCGTAGCCAGACCTGTCTGAAGGGGGGGGGGGGGGGAAGGGGGTCGTTTCGAAGGCCCAAGGGGCCTGAGGTATCTAGGGGTGTCTAAAAAGTGGACCTCGCGGGCGGGGGGGTGGGGGGAAGGTGGGGAGGGGGGGGGGGTGGTCGTCCGACCACTTCCGACCCCCCTGGCTACGGGCCTGAAGTAGTAAAACAGAAAGATTCGCTACCCTGCAGTTTCTCGCCTAGAGGTTTCGCACCTTTCCCTAAGGAGGTTTAGTACCCACGAAAGTGCATGAGGTGTGAAATGTACAGATAGCGAACACGCAGGTAGCGAAAGCGAAACCACCGTAATTCCGAAAAAAGATACCGTCAAGTCGGCCCATGTCAACTTGGACCCGGGACAATTTAAATCAAAACACGACAAAAACTTTTTTTTTAATTTATTTTTATTTATTTCACCTGCTAAATAGCCACCTTGATTTATTTCACCCTATGAAGATAGACCCACGATGCACACAATTCAATTTTAGAAAACCCCACCATGCACAAAATTCATTTTTTGGAAAACCCCACCATGCACAAAATTCATTTGTTGGAACACCCCACCACCCATCCGAATTTAAATCGGGTGCCGTCCAACCCCCCCATACCAAAAATTCTGGAAAAGCCCTAAGTGCATGACTAAGTCAACTAAGTTAGCATGATGTTCAGTAAGCAACTACTGTCTGTTCCACGCTTTGCTGCCGACAAACTTTTGCCATTAACCCTTCCTACGCTGTTGACGGAAATTGCCGTCTGCTGTTTTTCATTTTTGCTTTAATTCTTAACAAAAACATGGTTTTGACAGCACATGAGAATCGTCTCCACTGGAGACAATTCTCATGTGCTGTCAAAACCATGTTTTTGTCAAATAAATATTGAAAATAAAACATTTCCAGCAGACAACAACATTTAATTGAGCGTAGTAAGGGTTAAACCTAAAAAATATTTAACCTAAATGTAAGTACTTTTTCATTAATAACAAAAAAGTCACCTTTCCCACATTGTTGTTCCCCTCAGTGTCCATCAAATATTGATTTTATTGCGTAAAACGATTTTCCTATGGGAATTTAACATGGGGCAAAAAGGAGATGTGGAGTGAAAAAGGTTGAAAAACAAAACCCGTCTAGATACAAGGTTGGTGACGGACGGACAGAACTACGGACGGGACGGACAAGGGTAACACTAACACTATTTTTGTTCGCATTAAAATCAATATTTGATGCAATTTCATCAAATCATTTTTTCTGGGGGAGGGTGACTTTTTGTTATTGATGAAAAAGTACTTACATTTAAATATTTTTTATTTAATGTGTTTAACCGACAAATGTTTACTGGCAGAAAAATGTGGAACAGACAGTAGATGCATGTACACTAACGTCTGGTATATTAGGCGCTGTGTCAGTGTTATCGGCAGTTGTCTCGGCAACAATGGGAACACGCGACTCCACCTCCGATGTTGTTTGTTCACTCGCATCCTCTGTCCTGTGACGAAATATAAATGCAACCAGACATTATGTTTGTAGAACATGGATACGCCCCCTTGGCATACTGCAAAAATGTTTCAGCGACCTTGTGACGATAAAAAAAAAGGTCAAGGTCAAATTAATGGTGGCGTGAATGTATGACAAATGTTCAGGGGATTCAGGTGTCCATGTATCAAAGCAATCTTTCGCATAATATTGAAGATATTACATGTTGGAGAAACTTTTTCAAACTTTTTGAGTGTTTCAGCGACATTTCGAAGATCAAAAAGGTCAAGGTCATATTAATGGTGGCATGAATGTGTGACAAATGTTCAGGTGATTCAAGTGTTCAAGTATAGCAGCAATCCTTCGCGTAATATTGAAGATATTACATGTTGGAGAAACTATTTTTTGACGTAAATGTACACATAAAACATATTACTGTCCGTTTCACTAAAGCTGCCCAAATTTTATGGCTATATCAACAATTCAAAAACAATATTTTTTTCGATAATATTAAATTAAAGGAAAATTTAAGAATGAGCCTTCTTTTTATTTCGTGATATTGGTCAGATATTGGTTTTATTACGAAAAATTGATTTCTCTATGGGAATTTAACATGGGGAGAAAAGAGGTAGAAAAGAGTTGTGGGACGAGTCAAAAAACTATTTTTTTTGGAAACCTAGCTAGATAGCTTGGAAATGATCTAACTAAGAAAACAAGTTAAATTTTAAAAATCGGTCCAGTATTTCTGAAATTCTAAAAAATTTCCCCATGTTAAATCCCCATAGACATCTTCACTCTGTGAAGATGTCTATGGGGATTTAACATGGGGAAATTTTGTTTTCGCAATAAAATCAATATTTGACCAAATTTCACGAAATAAAAAGAAGGCTCATTCTTAAATTTTCCTTTAATTTAATATTATCGAAAAAAATATGGTTTTTGAATTGTTTATATGGCCATAAAATTTGGGCAGCTTTCGTGAAACAGACTATAAACTTGTATTTCGCACATAAAATTCAATGTTCATTGTCCATTTTCATCCTTGAATTAAATAGACTGTTATGTTTTTAATGTATGGGTATGAATAAACACAAACGTTCATTTCAATTATATTTTTATATACTGTAATAACCATAAATATTCAGACACAATTTGATTTGGGAAACCCCGTATTAAATAGGGGTTTCCCAAAACAGATTGTATCCAAATTGTATCCAAATACATTGTTATTGTGATGAAACCAGTACTACCATACTAACCCTAAACATTGGCAGCATGCTCACTGTTGTAGGGAAACCAATATGTTTATGCGTTTCCCCATATAAATGGTGTTCGCATATTTAGGGTTATTATGGTACTAAGCATCTAAAGCACGGATATGCAGGGATTCCGCTGGGGAAAATAAAAAAATCGCCACTTCAAAAAAAAATAAAAATAAAAAAAAATAAAAAAAGGAATAACCAATAGGATAAAAATAAACAATTGGCAATAAAAAATTACAATTTTCGAAAAAAAAAAAAAAAGCCAGCAATCGCCAGCGGAATCCCTGGATATGTATTTCAGTGCAAGGCCAGAATAGGTGTACCTGTAGCTGCTATAGTACAGGTTTAAGTACAGTACCGTATTTTGCTGTGTATAGGTCGCAAGAGTGTATAAGACGCACCCCTATTTTCATTCCAAAATTTGGGGGAAAATGTCTACATGAGAATATAAGACGCAACCCAATTTTCAAAAAACAAAATGAAACAAAAATTTTAAAAAACTCGCCAAGTACCTTGGACGTGTGTCCACTATTCAACACCATTTACTGTCAATCAGTTCAATTTCAAAACATAGCCTAAAGGTCAAAGTTTACAGCTTGTGCTGAACGATGTCAACATGGCTGAGCGTTAGCGATTTTTTACACGGGGCAACACACAAATTTCGACCGTGTATTGTGTTGCCTGGGTGTAATCGCGGATTCAGAAATTATTGGGAATTTAGCGAATTAATTTGTGGTATACATTAAAATACAATCAACTTCTATGTGCGACCAGCATAGCCCCGGATTCGCATGCGCATACACTGATAAGGGGCAATGCTGGATCGTGTATTCGGGTAGTACCGTATAATATTAATAGCAGCGACTGTTATGTCTATTTTTAAACCTAATCAAACAGTGAATACACACTATCTGTACCTACGTATGTCCACGGTATGTCCACAGTGTCAATATTTGCCTGGGGGGGGGGATTGTTTATGGCCCATTTCTCATGTGCAGGTCACGTATTTAACCGATATTGATTTTCAAAATCAGTCATATCTTCCGTAAATGACGCTGAAAGTTGAGCAGAGCAGCCGAAATTTATACCACGATCAGATTCTTTCGTGATCTGGTGACTTGGCTCCCAATAATCGCGGTATATTAGAGCTACAGTGGCTCCTCCTGATCGAGCCCAAATATTTAAGCAGCCTATAGCTATGACGAGTTTGCATTGTCAGCTGACGTAATTATGATGTTTTTAATTAGAGATTGGCGAACATTGTAAACCATGGGCAGACTACGCGAATCCACCGCCTGGTCTGGCCGCTAATGCAGTCAGTAAGCCGGGATTTGTCAGATTTGTCCCGGTAGTATTGTTTCGCTAGGCACGAATCAGCAGGGTACAAGTCTAGTGACGAATACGAAACTGACGTTGGCAACCGCGTGTATTGATCTTTGATATGGCTTTGTGCACTTGGTAAATCTTGACACGCGGTGTGTTTGATTTCGGTCAGCTGACTTAGGCTTGCCACTTTAGACGAATCAGTTTCGAAACTAATGATGGTGTTTTATAACTTACGTGGAATTGCATTATGCATATTGGAATAGACGACACATAATACATATCGAGATTTACCGTTAATGGTGTCATGCAATATTTTTCATGGCAAAATGACACCGACCGATATGGGCCAGGTAAATGTTTTCAAAAGAGAATTCAAATGATAGCGGCCAGATTGTGATTCGGCAGAGAAAATGTCGACCAAATGCGACACAGCGTCGAAACCACAGGCATTCGGCGTGTTTCAGCTTTCGTCGGTATAACTCTATATATATATATATATATATATATATATATATATATATATATTATTATATGTAGTTATACCGATGAAAGCCGAAACACGCCGAATGCCTGTGGTCGAAACAAGTAAGGCGCGAACTGTTTAGAATACGAATCTGAAGCTACTTTTCCAATTTTAAGCGGATGTTACCACAAAGACTAACAACAACAAATATCGAAACATCTTTATTTTATTAATTTTTGGTCATTTTTGTCGATATTTCGGTGCTCTTGTATCCAAACGTGAGTATAAGACGCAGGGGCTTTGTGGGATGAAAATATGGGTAAAAAAAGTGCGTCTAATACACAGCAAAATACGGTATATCTCCGCAGCCTGGTAGTGTATACTGGCGTATAGGTTATCAGTCTTCGAGAAACTGTCAAAATTTTACAGTCTGGTGAACTTGAAATTTTTACCGGACCCGACAAAAACATTTATAAAAATAAAATTGATATTGTGTGATATTTAAGAGCTATTTTAAGTATATCAGTCATATAAGAAGTTCGCACCAGAGGCGCATACCAAGGAAGGTGATTTCATTGAAGCTTAGAATAGAAAAGTAAGAAATAAAATAATTTATAGTCAGACATTCGGTTCGGCAGCAATTTTAATGGACATGTCCAACGTACCGACGACTTTCGCGGAGACTGGGTTATATACATGTGGGTAGACAGTGCAGGCATGTTAGCAAATACATAACACAAGACTATTGAAAAACTCGGAGATTCAACAACATCATTGCATGCATACAAAATTATTTTGGGAGAAAAATATAGTAGTATTTTTTCTGTGAGTTGCACAACCTAAAACATGTTTAACAGCAGTTTTTGAGTAACGCATCATATAATCAAGTACTTCCCAGGACTTAATAGCTTTTTTCAAATTCAAAGACAAGAATGGATTCAAGGCCAATAAGAACACTGGCTGACGAAATTGCATGGATAAGGAGACCGATTCGAATGTCTGCTGGTCGCAGAGGCCATAAGCCCCATTTCCACAGTTACAGAAAGAAATGTGAAAGCAACAGCAACGGTCATAGAGATGGGACCTCAAATTTAAATCTCAACTGAAAACCAGTGGGATGGGAATACCTTGAAAGTATTTTTTTCATTCCTAGGGCGGGGATTGAACTAATGGTCTCCAGTATTGAAGTACAATGTTACAACCCGACTATCTGAGACAAGCCATGTGATTTTGTACTAAAGATGTGCATTTTTTTTCTTGGAAATTGTTACAGAAACTGTGCTATTTTCTGTAAATGACGTTGAAAGTTGATGAAATTTCACAACAAATCTGCATTCATCAACAGTCGACGTCATTTACTGAAAATATTAAAAATCTTGTAAATATTTTTCATGAAAAATCGCACATCGAGTTTCAAATGTAAGAAAATCCCACGGCAGCCTCTCGTGTACGTACGTAGTCTGAGTGGACGTGGAGCCCTGGGTCGTTTTCTGCGAGACCTGGGCGGCGGGCATCAGGGTGTTCAGTATGACCGTGCGCCCCAACTGGGGGGACACGCCCACCGACGTCGGCCCTATATAGACAAATGGAATGGAATGGTGCTCAACACAGACGAGTATCGTTTAGGGCATAGATAGACAAATGGCGATCACCAAGTCGGCAGTACAGTCACTACAGTGGATGGGTTGATTTGAGTTTTACATATGCGTACATTCAACAGCAGGGACATATGTGGCAGTGACTGGAGAAATTAGGCCTATGGGTTTTGCGACCAGTGTAGATACAGATCAGCCTGTGCATCCGCACAGTCTGATCAGGATCTGCACTGTTCGCCATTTCATCAATGAGACACCTGTCGTACTCCTAACAAGAAATATCAATCGTTATTAGACTGACTACAGGAGTGTGCTATTTGATCAGGAGCTACACCAGTCACCAGTCACAGCCACATATACAGAGGGAATGCATCTATATGGTGTTAGCACCGTACATAATCCGGGGCCAATGACATGATGTAGTAAGGGTGCCTGGTACTGGATCATGACACTGTCTTTCATTAGAATTCAATGGCCTGTTTCGCGAAACATTGTACGAGGGAGAAGTTTGCAACAAAACTTAAAATTTGCAAAGACATTTGCTCAGACACCCGATTTTAATGGAACATGTGGGAACATTTAGTGGATTTTTTCTTTTGTATGGAACTGTATATACAAGTGATATACAATATCTTGAATCCAATAGAGACAAGACTCACATGCTGTCGAATCACTTTTGGCTATCTCTCGGTGCTATGCAATTTTCAGATGTTGTTTGTGCATCATTATGACAGAAAACATGGAGATTTTGAAACAACTTTACTACAGTGAAACCTCTCTAAACCGGACACCCAGGGACAACCTCATTGTGTTTACTTTAGATGGGCTTCACTTTGATTTGTTTCACTGTCATGTCTGTTCAGGATTAAAATTACAAAACGTAATTATGAAGTGGTTAATTACAGTGGAACCCCTCTAAACTGGTTTAGAGAGGTTCCACTGTATTTGCAAATAAAATATATGATAGGAGGACTACTATTGATGAGGGGGCTATTATTAGAGCAAAACAATTCAAACAGTTGACGACAATATTCACTTCCAGCGTTGTCATGGTTACTACAGTTGTTTCTGTCAAAATGTTCCGGGTTTATACGTGTACAAAGTGTTGTGCGTTGCGTATCCGTGGAGTTTCCGTTAGTTGCGTTTCAAACCGTGTGTCGTCTACGTGTAATACGTTTTCGGCCATGCGTTGCGTTTCCCCACTCTTGCGCATGCGCGAAAGTCAAACAAACCGTGTTCAACGCATTGAGTCTCAAAAGCGTGTAATCCGTGTACAACGGTTGTAAACGTATACAACGGTTGTAAACAACGCATTGAGTTTCAAAAGCGTGTAATCCGTGTACAACGGTTGTAAACGTATACAATGGTTGTAAACGTATACAACGCTAAGGTAAACCGTTTAAACGATTTAACGCTTTCTTTAACGAACGGTTACACGCTTCTACATGTACACAGCACCGTACAGATGAAACCGTGTTATACGTATAACACGTTTCCACGGGTTTTAACGCATTACACGTTTTGCTATGCCAACTGTGTATCGCGTAGAATGCGCATGCTCAGATCGTTCTTCGTGTGTGTATATATACTTCTAGACTCACTGCAGGGCTTCTAAAAGTTTCAGTTTTCCGGTTCTGGACTGATTTTTGAACTCTCAGACCGATTGAGATTTGAAAACTAGTCTTAAAAATCGGTCCGAGAAAAATTGCCAGTCGGCTGCTATTTCGCTATAAACCTTGTAAATTTACCGGTTTTGACCACCAAGTAATTTATGACACATACCCGCGGGCCATATCCGTGTTAAACCAGTGTGCAGCTCGCTGTGTATTCAATTTCTCCAAATATCGATTAATCTTAACACACGCGTGGGACAGGTGTATAGCGGATTAGTGACTGAAATAGACTGGCTTCAGCGTAAAGATACGAGAGTTCCTAGACTCGCTATTTCTGATGATGTTAAAATAAAATAAAGAAACCATGCACTGTGTTTATCTGTGTTCGTAATATTTAACCCCAAGTAACTGACACGGACAATCGGCCCGGGCTATTCCATATTAAGTTAGGAACTGTTACATTACGCTGTATTAGGGGTCATTTTTGTGTATATAAAATGTACATAGGAATGTCGCAGATCCTGATGAGCCGGCTCACGTGATCTACAATTCGCAAACATTTTGATAAACGACAAGGTACATCTGTCGTGTTAAAAGCGTGACTCATTAGGCATCAGTGATTAGGGATGAAGTGAAGTGCTAATTAAATCACACCGCCGATGTACTTTGAACTCGATCTGAGGGTATGTATTCGCGATATTTTAAAAGGGACGAAACAAGGACGCCTTGAAGCGATCGGGGCCGAACAGGTATTCGCGTTAAAACGTGTAACCGTTGTACACGTTTCAACGCTTTCATATAGCTACACGCTTCCAGGTAAAGCGTTGTACACGTTTCAACTCGTTCACCTCGCTACATATGTATACGCCAAAGCGTGTTATACGCCTTGAAGCTAAACGTATTACACGCTGTAAAACTAAACGGTTTGACAATGTGTATTACACGTGTACGAACCGTATTATACGTTTAAACAACGTATACAACGCTTTTAAACTAAACGGTTTGACAATGTGTATTGCACGTGTAACGAAACCGGTAGTTTTATACGTTGTTTAAACAAAACGTATAACAACGCTTACAGCAAACCGTTGCGTTCGCGTTGCGTTCGCGTTGAGTTTGCAAGTGTTGTCTACGGTGGAACAAAAACGGAGACTGCACTGTACCTAGCATCCTGGGAGTCGGCATCCTCTGGGAGATTATTAGAGGAGTCTGTGTATTGGCCGAGTAGATGGCGGGCCCTCCAGACATGGGCGGGCGGGCCACTGGCATAGACACCAGTCTACCCTGGGCTGGCATAGGGCTCGTTCTGTCGGAAGTAGGTCAGAAATGGTACAATACACTACCATACGAGACACGCAGTGCGATTTTGTACCTATGAACACGTGCGATATCTGATGAAAAATATTGACAAAAGTTACGATATTTTCCGTAAATGACGTCGAATTTGCTATAAAAATTTTGTCATCTTTCGACATCTTTACAGAAAAATTCACATTTTCTGTAAATATATTCTGTACAAAATCGCATGGCGTGTCCAGGGTTGGCCGGGAAATACCCGGCGGGAAATACCGGTAATAATACCGGTATTTCCCGTCCCGGGAAATACTCCCCAAGTGGGAAATACCGGGAAATATGAATTTTGATGTTATTTTTTGATAATTAAAGTTATTTAAATTAAGTTTTAAGCTCAGTAATAGTTAATTAAACAATCAACAACTTAATAATTAGATATAGGGGTTAATTACAATGTATAGATCTTGTTTCATTCCCAACTAGGGGTACTCATCAGGTGGAATATTTGACAACCATGACATTTATATTTTGGTTGTATTATTTTTTTTGTAAATTACTTCTTCATTTGTTAGGAAGCATCTGAGTGTCTGCTAGATACAATTCACAAGGATAACGTCATCATGATCAGACTATGTTTAGACAACAGGCTGTTAATTTTCAACCTTCTCCCACACTAATATTCGGTATCAAGAAATGAGAATAAATGATCTTAGCATGCAAGATGTGCATACACAGTCTCTTACAAGTCTTATATGACTGACAATGTACTGATGTTTTATGCTTTGCATTTGTATTACTTATTTGTATTATTATTATGACATTTATTTAACGTGAAGACTATGGGCCACGATGGTACATGTACGTATGCGATGCAGTACCTAAAATCGTTAAAATTAGCCAAAACCTACTAATGTCTACTTATTTTCATGTTCATTGATGAGACTTTAATATACTTAAATAAACTATCAGACTATGACAACAGGCTGTTAATTGTCAGCCTTCTCACACACCTTTTGTGTCATACTGTATAATAAGAACCCAGGTGGTCTGTATATGGTCATGTCAAGCTGTAAAACAATTACACTTACACTGTACATGGATTATCCCCGTTATCAACAGGGATTTTCTCAAAATTCCAAAAGCAGCTTTTATTAGTGGCAGGTTACTATAGTAATGAGGGGTGTTCTTGTATACAATAAAATATACAGTTGGCAAATATTACATATAGACTTGTATATAGGGAAGAAAATTGTCTAGAAAATAATGAATTTTGTTTTCTCTAAATAAATTTATTATTTCTTTTTTTATTGCAGAATGTTTAACCTGTAGGCTTATCAGTCTACACAGATATAAACCATAGTAGATATAGGGGAATATAGAGACTCATCTTGACATTTTGGAATGAAAAAGACCACCAAGATTCATATTTCCCGGTATTTCCCAGTATTTCCCGGTATTTCCCAGTATTTCCCGGTATTTCCCGCCGTCCTGGGAAATACTCTTATTTCCCGGGAAATTGCCAACCCTGGGCGTGTCTCATACATGTCGCAAAGATAATCAGAAATATGCAACTCAACATAAATTTTACAATATCCTTATTGTGTACCACGTGTAGTTGTTGTAGTCAACAAATTTAATTAACATTAACAAGTTTTGTATCTAAAGAGTATTATACCCCCATATATTTCAAATTCAATGCGCATTTTACTTTTACAAATCTATTATTGATTCTCTTATCAAATAGGAACAAATGATACAAAATAAAACAAATTTAAAAATTCACTTATTTCAGCTGCAAAAAGCAAATACTGCAGGTCAACTAAGTAAATTTTCAACTTTATTACAGTATTTTCTACTCAATTTGAAAATCAATGCGTATTTTCACACCCACTTTTGATAATCTATGCATATTCTGCTAAAATAAGTGCGTAAAATACACCAATACGCACCTTATCTAGAGCTCTGTGTACTGACCATCTACTGATATGTTTTCTGCAGGGGTCTCGTATTTATAGGTCATTTGATTTGTATGTGGATATATGCACGAGTTCCGCAGCGTGCGATATTGTGCGACTTTCGTGGAACGAGTGGCGACATATATCCACATACAAATCAAATAAACTTTTTATTGTATGCGAACATCATGTGCAATTTATATGTGCTTCAAAAAAATACACAAAATGTAAATAAAAAACACAAATTATTGGTGATTTAGAAGGAACTATTTTGCAAGGTGAAGCGTAGTTCCGGCACTAACCGATATGAACTGAATGGGTAACAAAAGTATGTATATTATATTATTATACTAGTCGAACCTCTCTGAACGGCCACCTCTGTACAACAACACCCTCTCTGTAACAGCCGCTATGCTATGATATATCCCAAATCAGGGATTCCGCTGGGGAAAATAAAAAAATTGCCACTTTAAAAAATTGGCGATAAAAAATTACAATTTTCGAAAATTGTAATTTTTTATCGCCGATTGTTTATCGTTATCGCCAATTGCGAAAGTGGCGCAAGCGGAATCCCCCTGCCAAATGGATGATTTCCTCTATATTTAACCCTTAGACTGCTGAACACGAAAATTGTCGACTGCTGTTGCTTTACATGTTGTCTTCCTTCTCAATAAAAACATGGTTTGACAGCACTTTAGAATGATTTCCAATGGAAATGTTTCTAATATGCTGTCAAAACATGTTTTAGATGAGAATAATCTAAGAAAATAAACAAACAGCAGACAACCTCTCTACAACAGCCAATTTTGTGTCTTCCCATGGGTGGCTTGTTGTAGAGAGGTTGCACTGTAGTAGTGCAATATGATTTCTAATACACCACAAAAGACTATTTTATGCATTAAAACAGACATATATAGTTTTTGTTTTCATCAAGTTCTACGTCCCCACAACAATGACCCCAGTATTCAGCTTCTAGAATTTTTACCCTTAAAAACAAGAGCTGTAGGAGAACAGCATAGCTCGACTACGAGGGTTGTCAATGTACACATAGCTTGACAAAGAAGGTGGCTGCGGCCTACATAAAAACCTTAACCAAGGTTGACTAAAAACATTAACCAAGGGAAACTAGAAATGTGGCCTGTAGGCACACGAATACCCCCACTGGCAGCCAAAGAAAACGAGGCATTTTTGATCATAAGCCATTTAGCCGAGCGTTAAGGTTTCAAACGCATCAAGTCTGTGACCTTGACCCTGGGCATAGTGTGATAATCCATGCATCGGTGTAGAAGATATAGAGCGGAAGGGAATTTCAATAGGTTTGACCTTTGACCTTCAACTATGACCTTGACCTTGGACGTAGGTGCGTGGTTATTGATCTAGACACACCTTCTCATCCTGAGAAACATTTGTGCCAAGGCATTTGATAATCCATGCATCGGTGTAGAAGATATAGAGCGGAAGGGAATTTCAATAGTTTGACCTTTGACCTTCAACTGTGACCTTGACCTTGGACGTAGGTGCGTGGTTATTGATCGCGACACACCTTCTCATCATGAGAAACATTTGTGCCAAGCCATTTGATAATCCATGCATCGGTGTAGAAGACATAGAGAGGAAGGGAATTTCAATAGGTTTGACCTTTGACCTTCAACAGTGACCTTGACCTTGGACGTAGGTGCGTGGTTATTGATCGCGACACACCTTCTCATCGTGAGAAACATTTGTGCCAAGCCATTTGGGAATTTCAATAGGTTTGACCTTTGACCTTCAACTGTGACCTTGACCTTGGACGTAGGTGCGTGGTTATTGATGGCGACACACCTTCTCATCATGAGAAACATTTGTGCCAAGCCATTTGATAATCCATGCATCGGTGTAGAAGATATAGAGCGGAAGGGAATTTCAATAGGTTTGACCTTTGACCTTCAACAGTGACCTTGACCTTGGACGTAGATGCGTGGTTTTCCAAGTATGGTTGCTGTAGGCCCAGGAGTATTCCATATACAAGCTAGAGTAAAAAACGTAACCAAGGGGAGATAACTAAGTAATCCAAGGATAAAAGTAGGTCAAGGTCAAATATAGGTCAGGGATTATTGATGTACATCACTAGGAGATGAAGTTGTCCAAGTATGGTTGATGTAGGCCCAGAAGTATTCCATATACAAGCTTGACTATAAACATTAACCAAGTAATTGAAGGTTAAATGTAGGTGAAGGTAAAATAAAGGTCAGTGGTTATTGATGTACATCCCTATGAGAAAAAGTTATCCAAGTATGGTGTCTGTATGCACAATAGTATTCCATCTACAAGCTTGACTAAAAACCTTAACCAAGGTTGAGTAAAAACCTTAACCAAGGGGAATTAAGTAAGTAATTTAAGGTTAAATGTAGGTCTAGGTCAAATATAGGTCAGGGGTTGTTGATGTACATCACTAGGAGATGAAGTTGTCCAAGTATGGTTGGTGTAGGGCCAGGAGTATTCCATCTACAAGCTTGACTAAAAACGTTAACCAAAAGGAATTAAGTAAGTAATTGAAGAGGAAATGTAGGTGAAGGTCAAATATAGATCAGGGGTTATTGATGTACATACCTATGAGAAAAGGTTGTCGAAGTATGGTGTCTGGATGCACAATAGTATTCAATGTACAAGCTTGAAAAAAAACCTTAACCAAGGTTGACTAAAAACCTTAACCAAGGGGAATTAAGTAAGTAATTCAAGAGGAAATGTAGGTCAAGGTCAAATATAGATCAGGGGTTATTGAAGTGCATCACTAGGAGATGAAGTTGTCCAAGTATGGTGGGTGTAGGGCCAGTAGTATTCCATATAGAAGGTTGACTAAAAACCTTAACCAAAAGGAATTAAGTAAGTAATTGAAGAGGAAATGTAGGTGAAGGTCAAATATAGATCAGGGGTTATTGATGTACATACCTATGAGAAAAGGTTGTCGAAGTATGGTGTCTGGATGCACAATAGTATTCAATGTACAAGCTTGAAAAAAACCTTAACCAAGGTTGACTAAAAACCTTAACCAAGGGGAATTAAGTAAGTAATTCAAGAGGAAATGTAGGTCAAGGTCAAATATAGATCAGGGGTTATTGATGTGCATCACTAGGAGATGAAGTTGTCCAAGTATGGTGGGTGTAGGGCCAGTAGTATTCCATATACAAGCTTGACTAAAAACCTTAACCAAGGTGTGACGTGACGGTGACGCCGACGCCGGGGTGACAACATAAGCTCTACTTATTCTTCGAATAGTCAAGCTAAAAATGGGTAACGTTTATATATATGTTTGTTTGTTTATTGGTGTTGAACGGCCTATCAACAGCTAAGGTCATGTAAGGCCGGGCAAATGGGTTCGATCCCGTTTTAACCTAATGCATTGGGGGGAAATCCCGAAATCAGAACGGAATATTTACAATACTCACATAAGCGGTATAACCAGATTCAACTGTCACATACAAAATGCCAAAGACGTATGTGAGGGCCAAACCAGGTCTTCATTCGGAATTCTGGTAAGGATGAACCCCGATTGTTAACTTACCCATCACATGCTCCCACCTGCAACCCACTTATATATCTGTCAGGTTATGTGAAAGAATTGATAGTGTTAACAATCAATTGAATAAATAAAAGTAATCTTAAACATAACAATATTTTAGAACATATACCAAAACGCAATGGAATAATGTGCAAAATGACTTACCCATGAATCGTTTGCGTCATATGCAGACCAGTGGCATTCCCCTGTAGCTGACCTCTGCCGCGACCCCGAGTTGACCTTTGACCGCGACCTCTACCACCCCGCCCCCTTTGTACCCTCGGTCTAACCTCGGCTGAAATGAAATGGTATTTATCCGGTAACCTGCTCTGCATTGACCGAATACGTACCGACTGATAACATATTGTCGTATCATGCATTGACTCGATACAAACATCTGGGTTACAACGAAGTGAAAACTGATTTTCCATTGGTCGGATGACGTCACGTGATGTTACCGAATGACATCAGTGTAATGACGCAACGTAAACAAGTCTGCATTCGGTCCATAGATAACGATATCATCTGTGGTCATTTTCGAGCATAAAACATTACCTGATAAATAGAATACCAGGCTACTGTCTTTTGATATCAAGTTTATCCGGCTTGGCTCGGAAATAGTAGGAATTCCTCGGCAAGCCTCGGAATTCCTACGCATTTCTAGCCTTGCCTGATAAACTTGATATCAAATGACACTAGCCTGGTATTCTCTATATATGCTACATGTAGGTTGGAGCTGCCACAGTAGCAGCCATTTGGCTACTAATATTTCACAAATGGACATTGTGGCAACTAAACAATTTAGAAGTTATTTGAAGGTACATGTACTGTTTTCTTTTCTTCAAATATTGGAGCAAAAAAAAACACAGAGAAAGTGAATAGGTTTAAAGTCCCAGCAACAGCTACGGTCATATAGGGACGGGACCTCGGAGTCAAGTATGGAAATACTAGTACTATACAAAAGTATTTGTTGATGCCTAAGGTGAGGTTTGAACCTCCGGATCGGAAGTCGGGAGTAACCCCTCCCTCAAATATTGGAGCAAATGTAATTGAGAATTGGCTGGGTTTTTTTGCGTTATTAGTTCATTTTGAATTTAAAATTCCTAGCACAAACCTAGTACATGTGGATATGACTGGAGAAATGGGATTTAACAGATTTGTGACCAGTGTAGCTCCTAAATTTCGCGGCTACTAAATTTTGCGATTTTCGAACCTGGCCATATTCGCGACGATTATCGTTCATGGGCATTTTTGACCCGGAAACACAACTGCTCATAAATTTCGTAACTTTGATAAACTCATCCGCAAACCAACTCCAAATAGTAGACGAGTTTGTCGGCGAACGAAACGGTGTACACTGTACATTCGGCTAACCTCATTGTGTCAATCATAATCCCCCATTTAACTTTTAAGTAAATCAACAAACAGTTGCATGTGAGATATGTGTTCACCCTGGGTATATAAAAGGCCTAGTACTGATACGCATTGTCCGCTGATGTATTAATCAATATTTTATTGAGTGAATTTCGAACATTGTTGTAAACCATGATGATAATCCGCAAATTGGTCTTCTAGACTTCCCACTGATGCAATAAGTCGTGATTTGTCAGGATAGCGGTCCCATTCAGAAAACACAAGCCGTGGTGTATGCGCGAATGACGTCAGCAATCGTGTGTATTAATCTTTGAATTATCAGTATGACTACTAATAAGTGCCCACGGTGTGTAATTTACACTTGCTTCAAATTGACACCGCGGCATCTCTTTGAACTCAACAACACAACAAGCTGACTTGTCACAGGCGTGTCACTTTAGACCAATCAGAGTCGGTTAAACAATAGAAGATAATGGTGTTGTAAATTTATCCCGAAGCTGTTTTGTACGAGTTTTCAAACTGTTCATATATTATAGAATTACATTACCGGTATGTCTACTGGAATATACGACGCAGAACACATATCAATATAGTTCATTCAAAACAACTAGGATTAACTAGTGTCACCAAATGACACCGAGATATATGGGAAAGGTAAATATAATTAAAAAGAGGCCCGACATCTATTAGCAAAATATTTTTAACAATCTGCTAGGAAATGTGGAAATATTCGCGCAGATTTACATTCGCGATTTTCAATCCCTCGCGAAGAACACGAAGATATCTCGCGCGCGAATATTAGTTGGTTTACAGTATCCATATTGCTAGTTAGAAGCATGGCGGGTGGTTTTTTGAAGGAATGGCGAACAGTGCAGATCCTGATGCACAGGCTGATCTGGATCTACACTGGTTGCAAAACACATAAGCCCCATTTCTCCTGTCACAGCCATATTTGACTGTCACCCAAAATCATGTGGACTGGATGTGATTATACAAATTCGCAAGCATGAACTCAAGTTGATTTGAAAAGTGAAAGTGAATGGCTTTAACGTCCCAGCAACAGCGAAGGTCATATAGAGATGGGACGACAGTTTAAAGTCTCATCCGACAGACCAGTGGGATGGAAATACTATGAAAGTATTTTTGATGCCCACGGTGAGGTTTGAACACACAACCTCTGGATTGGATGCCAGGTGTTCTAACGCCTAGGTCACAACCCAACCACGAGTTGATTTGAGCCTGATTTATGTCCTATAGATGATTTTGGGTTTAAGCAATGCATTTTCTGAAATTCATGTGACGGACATATGGGACGGATGGACAAGGTTACACCAAATGCCCTATTCAACTATTGTGGTGGGCCATAAAAACATTATTATCCCAGGGTTCAAGCTAGGCCAAAAATTTAGGGAGAAGTGACTTCTCCCTCCTGGCAAAATAGGGAGAAGTGAGGCAAAATTAGGGAGAAGTGATAAAAATCATAATTTCACTGAACATTTCTCTTACAGTTATCGCGTAACTGTAAACTCTATGTGTACACACCAGGGGTCATCAAACAATCGATGCGATCCAATTTTACACGCCTATTTGGTGGGATTAGCGCATTTATGACATGCACTCGCCCCTAGGGTCTGAAATTTATATTACAAAAAAAAAAGAAATTAAAAAAAAAAAAAAAAAAATCCAGAAAATTCCAGGGCGACTAGACTTCCCCCTACGGGAAAAATAAGGCGACTTGACCACTTCGCCCATGTCGCCCTCAAACATGAACCCTGTTATCCCTTACAATGCTGAATTAAATTTTGTTGTCTGCTGATTATTTTTTATATTTCATTTTTCTCAACAAAAACAGTTTTTCAGCACTTTAGAATCATTTCCAATGGAAATGATTCAAAAGTGCTGCAAAACTATGTTCTTATTGGGAATGTGAAAATACGAAACAGCAGATGACAATTCTTGTTTCCCGCATTCTAAGGGTTATGGTATTCTCCTTATTACCTGGTATCGAGGGAGGTGGCTGTTGAAGCTGTGGAGTCTCCACATAGTTTATAAACTCCCCATTCTGCCAGATCATCTTGGACTGTTCACCCTTCTTGTTGCGTATCAAATAAACGTGCCCCTCCTCAAACTTCCCGCCGCCTTCCAACATGACGTTTTTCGATGTGAGCGACGGCCGTTGCTGGAATTGACCGTCCGCTGACTGAGAGTTGTGAACGTTAGACGACACAGACTGCACTTGAACAGGATTCTGATTGGACGGTGTCATGTTTCCGTCACCTGGATTGTGATTGGTGGATTGGAAATTTGAATTCTGCAAACCTGTAGCGACGCCGACCAAGGGTCTGTGAGAAGATAGGGTGATCACTTGTGGTGCTGGAGCCGTGTTACCGGCATTTGGTATACTAACTCTCGACACACCCGCTGTCGCGTCATTGTTGATCATTACATCCACACGATTTTGTGTGCTATTTTGGTTCAACGTCAATAATCGGTGTATGTTTCCAACAGTGTTGGACTTATTTGCTTGTTGTGCGGAGTTGTTCAGGGGTATACTGCCCACATAGTCGCAGTGAGCCGCGCCAGCAAGGAGAGTGCGGGGATCAGGCTTAAAGTTCTTGTTATCCACAGACTGTTGCTGCTGTAGTAGACTTACGTTCTGATTGTCAGGTATTTTTATCCCTTGCTGACTATACATCTCAATTTGACGCTGATTTTCCAGAATTTGTAGATTCCGTTGTTGCAGTACTTCGTCTATGTTAGCTGGATTCTCTACAGGTGGCGATGGAAACTGTGACACTTGGTTATGACCAACATTTCTTGGTGAATTTTGAGGAATAAAACTCTGCTGGTGACGGAACAGTTGTTGTTGTTGTAGATGCTGGTTCCTGGCTAGCAGCTGCTGTTGACTGAAATGTGGCACCTGGCCACCGTGTTGGGCATTAGCTTGCTGGTTCCCACCTTGCTGCTGGGATACACCCTGCTGGGCATTACTGTATTGGCTGTTCCCGCCTTGTGGGGAAACCAGAGACTGATATAGCCTCTGATGGTTTCCGCTGTGTGGCGAAGCCATAGGTTGGTTCCCGCTGTGTTGAGGTACTTGAATCCCACTTTGCTGTGAAACCATTGTCTGGTTCCCACCGTGTTGGGAAACCATAGCCTGGTTCCCACTGTGTTGAGGTAACTGGCTCCCACTGAGTTGGGAAACCATAGCCTGGTTCCCACCATGTTGAGAAACCATAGTCTGGTTCCCACCATGTTGAGGTAATTGGCTCCCACTGTGTTGGGAAACCATAGTTTGGTTCCCACCGTGTTGAGGTAATTGGCTCCCACTGTGTTGGGAAACCATAGGCTGGTTCCCACTGTGTTGAGATAGTTGGTTCCCACCGTGTTGAGAAACCATAGTCTGGTTCCCACTGTGTTGAGGTAATTGGCTCCCACTGTGTTGGGAAACCATAGGCTGGTTCCCACTGTGTGGGACTGGACTGTGTGGAGATAGTTGATGCCCACTTTGCTGTGAAACCAAGGGCTGGTTCCCATTGTGTTGTGAAACCATAGCCTGGTTGCCACCATGTTGAGATTGTTGGTTGCCACCATGTTGAGATTGTTGGTTGCCGCTGTATTGGGAAACCATAGGCTGACTACCACCGTGTTGAGATGTCACCATTTGCTGATTCAGAGCTGCAAATATAGGCAGAGATTTAGGAATACACTTCAACTATTCGACCAGAGCTCCATATATGTTTTGCATTATACCCCCATATTTCAAATTCATTGTGTATTTTACTTTTACCAATGTATTGTTCATTTTCTTCCTTATTAAATAGGGAACAAATTATAAAAAATAAATAAAAATTAACTTATTTCAGCTGTTTGTTTTTTGCAGCTCAATTAAGTAAATGTTATTACTGTATATTCACTAATCAATTTGATAATCAATGCATATTTTCAAATTGATGTAAGTATTTTGTACTCCCACTTTTGATAATCAATGCGTATTCTGGTAAAAAGAAATGTGTAAAATACGCCAATATGCACCTTATCTGGAGCACTGCGGACTTTGTCAAATCTATCAGGGGAATGCTATAAGAGGCCGTAACTACACTGAGGCTCCAGGTCTCACTTTCAGAGGGACAATTTCAGATTTTGTATTAAAATAATAGGGAGATATTGAAATTTTAAGGGACATGGGCAATTTAAGGTGGGAAAATGTCCCCTGGACTCGCTCTAGGCTGGAAAGGGTTTAACGTTCCACCAACAGCTAAGGTCATATATAGATGGGACCACAGTTTAAAGTCTCATCCGACAGACCAGTGGAATGGAAATACTACAAAAGTATTTTTTGATGCCCTAGGTGCGGTTTGACCCACAACCTCCGGGTTGGAAGTCAGGTGTTCTAACCCCTAGCTTACAATCCCCCCTCACATCACTTGATGTGATACATCACGTCTCAATGAGACGGTTCAAACGAATGGTCACAACATAAATATTTGTGCATGAATAGAGAAATATTTTTTGGGCATATCCCCTGCATTGGTTATGTGTTACCTTGCGATAGTAGCGGCTGTTTGCCATGTAGCGACTGATGGGCCCGACCCGCCCGGTACACCCCCGGAGAGTATGCCTGGGTCCCCGGGCTCGGTTGGCGACCCTGCTGCTCCGACGGTCCACCTTTCTGCTGACCGGCTGGCAGACGGCCGGAGCTGCCACCCTGTGGTGCTTCCTCAATGATTTCTCTGCAAGCGGATTGAAACGAGAATGGGTTTAACAACAGGTAAGGTCATTCAGCTTCAAGTCTCGTCCGACAGGCCAGTTGAATGGAAATACTTTGAAAGTATTTTTTGATGTCTAAGGCGAGATTTGAACCCACAAACTCCGATTTTGTAAGTCAAGTGTTCTACCCAATAGGCCACAAACCATTCCCCCATAGTGGGTTGAATAAAACATTTGACTTAACTATGGTTCCTCTACGACTTCTTTGCATGCATGATTACATAATTTGGCTTAACTGTGACTGTCTAAACATGCATGTATATGTATCATCTATAAGTTTTTAACAAATGGTGTTTGTTAGAAGCAGACATTTTGCACATCAACACATTGCATCGAAACTACTAACATATAGGACACAAGCATATAACAAAGTAGGAATAATACTAAAATCCCCACCCCCTCTAGGTCACATAGGACATCAGATTAACCCTCACTATGCGGGAGACAAAAATTGTCGTCAGCTGTTTTTCATTTTTTCCTTAATTCTTAACCAAAAAACTGTTTTGGCAGCACAAGAGAATCGTCTCCAGTGGAGACGATTCTCATGCGCTGTCAAAACAGGTTTTTATCGAGGAATATTGAAAAATAAAACACTTCCAGCAGATGACAAAATTTAATTCATCATAGTAGAGATTAAAGGCTCATCCGAAAAACATACTATGGACATTTTTTTTCCAATGTGGATTGAGGTCACAACCTACGGTATTGAATTCCAATGCTCTACTCCTAAACCACAACCCACCACTTCAGTGTCATCAAATCTTTATTACTTGTATGATTAAAAGAATGGAATGGAGATTAATGATTAAGAGAACAACTAGAAAATGTGTTCATAGAACACGGATGCCCCACATATCGCTTTGATAATAAATGAGGCCAAATTTACCCGAGCGTTAAAGTTTCGTGACGGACGGACGGGACGGACGGACAAGGGTAACACTAAATGCCCCCTCCACTATCGTGGTGGGGCATAAAAATGCAACGTACTCCTCATTGAGGGCCTCAGGAACGTTGCCCGCGTTATTCTGGGAGATGAGTTGCTGGTATAGGTTCTGGCTGACGCCCCCCTGACCGGCCCCTGGGTCCTGCCACGGCTGCTGGCCACGCTGCTGCGATCCAGGGCTATCCATACCGTACCTGTTTGCGCTACTCCAGCCTTTTGAGCTAGAATTGTCAATGTCGTCCAATGCTGAAAATAATTGTTTAACAGGCTGTCAAACGCTAGTCATTTTAGGCCAGGTTAATGGGGGTCAAATCCTCTTAATTCATAAGTAGTGTTTCCCCCAGGATGAAAAAGGGGCAGGGTGCTAGCCGAAAAAAGGGCACTTCAGGCGCGGCGGAAGACGATAATTATTGGGGAGGGGGCGAAGTTTCGAGGGCCCGAAGGGCCGGAGTTTGCTAGGGGGATCCGGGAGCATGGCACACCCCCCCCCCCGGAAAATTTTGAAATCAAAGTGGTCTGAAACGCCATTTCCTGCATGCTCAGCAAAGTCTGAGCACATACTATGACTCTCATTTTGTCCTATATTTTAATTCATTCGGCTCATATTTAAGGGTGGGAATTGGCTCGAACACCTTCCATACCCGGTATGAAATAACCAACAGTTATATCATTATTGGGTGGGTGGCACGCTAGATGGGTCCGGGGGCATGCTCCCCCGGAAATTTTGAATTGCATTTATTTCTGCATTGTTCCTATTGCAACTAGCACTCACCTTTGTCAAATGTCAGAGCATATACTGACATAGATCTAGTGGTAATAATCATAATAATAAACAAATATATCAAATTTGTTGTTGTTGTTGTTGTTTCATGTCCGCTTTTCAGGCGCTTACTTTTCGCCCCAATCTCTCTACAGCCACACGAACAGAGAACAATTTGTAAGGATTTCTTTCATGATTATTTGGTTGGCGCTGAAAAGTGCCGTTTGGTTGGCGCTAGAAAGTGCCATTTTGTTGGTGCTGAAAGTGCCTTTTCAACATATTCGTCTGGCCTTCTTTGATAACCAAAGTCGGGTTGCCCGCTCAAAATCCAAATAGTGGGAACATCTGTGGATAAGGAGCAGTTTGTTTGTCGTCTCGACTTGAAGCCTGTTCCTCAGGTCAGTTACGGTTCTCTGCACGTTGGCGAAGTAGCGTCGTGGATTCGGGTAATTATTCGTAGATTGCGATAATTAGTGTGTAATAGATTTACAGGATAATGACAATGGCTAGTTTGCAGTCGTATTTAAAAGCGTCCTTGAGGATTACTCAGTAAATGTTAATTACTGACAGATAACGATCATCGTGCATATCGGCGGCACACGTCTGTATTTTCGATGCGGAGGCGACGAGTTTCACACATTATGGGCTGACAATTGTGCTTTGTGAACCACTAATTCGGGGTATTGTTTTTACAAGACAGTGCTCGCGTCATAACGTGATACAAATGTGTAAAAATAAATTTTCGGTGGACATGCCAATACGGTATTCGCTGTATGACGTCATACAAATGTGTGAAAATTATTTGTCGGTGGACATGCCAGGCACGTGCCATCGTAATCATAGCCTCCAACAAGTTCAGGTTCACTAATCGACGCTGGACAAAACAAATCTTGCTCAATTAAATGTCTAAGTCTCAGATATAAATTACCCCAATTTAGAGAATTAAAAAAACAACACGAAAAACAGCGGCTGACGGGTCGATCACGATGATCGGTCATTCGGCCGATACAAAATTTAGCATCAAGTGCGCCTAGTAACACACACTTGGTTACCGCTTTTCATTCGCTAATTGCGCAGAGAAAACATGCCGCTCTAAACCAGTATTGATTCAGTTTCATATAAATCATACACGCTATACTGGGCCCAGGTGCCATCTCGTTTTATCTCTCCGCGGGGCGCGAGCCATGTGAGGTGGGAATTGACTTTCATATTCTGGGATTTGTTAGCGATTACGTGTAAGTTTATACAGACAAAACTAGGTCACAGGTTTTGTAATTTGGGCATAGCGGGGCGGGTAGATTTGGATTTTAGGGCAGCAGGGCAGGGTTTTGCTGGCTGTAAACCGGGCAGGGCGCAGCGCCCTCCTAAACCTTGCTAGGGGAAACACTATCATAAGGGAGGGGGTGAGGTGAATTAGAATAATCATTATCTGATCTGATGCCAAGTCCTCACCACACCAGTCACAGAGCAGCACTACCTCCTAAAATCAGGATTAGCATTAACCCCTGATCATTTAATGATGCATGCATAATTGCTTCGTAAATGCGATGGGATATTTGCATAGCATACATGTGAAAATTCTCTTCTTACTATATCCTACACAGTGCATGGAGTTGCCATGTCGGTCATCTTAGTGTGTACAAGCCATCAGCCAGTTTGATCTCTTATTACGTTTGACACATGAATAACTAGAAAATGTGTTCATAGAACACGGATGCCCCACATATCGCTTTGATAATAAATGAGGCCAAATTCCAAGAAATTGCGTATATGAAGTATGAAGCTGATCCGTGAAAGGGAACAGAAATTATAAGATATTTACCCGAGCGTTAAAGTTTTTGAAGCACCAAGTATGTGACCTTGACCCTAGGCTTGGCGGGGGCAGGACAAATGTGGATTTGGCACAGGGCGGTAGAGGACCATTAGAGAAATGCGTATATGAAGTATGAAACTGATCTGTGAAAGAAAACAGAAATTATAAGATATTTACCCGAGAGTTAAAGTTTTTAAAGCACTAAGTATGTGACCTTGACCCTGGGCTTGGTGGGGACAGGACGAACGTGGATTTGGCACAGGGCAGTAGAGGACCATTATAGCAATGTGTATATGAAGTATGAAGCTAATCCGTGAAAGGGAACAGAAATTATAAGATATTTACCCGAGCGTTAAAGTTTTTGAAGCACCAAGTATGTGACCTTGACCCTGGGCTTGGCGGGGGCAGGACAAAGGTGGATTTAGCACAGGACAGTAGAGGTCCATTAGAGCAATGCGTATATGAAGTATGAAGCTGATCCGTGAAAGAAAAGGGCGGTAGAGGACCATTAGAGCAATGTGTATATGAAATATGAAGCAGATCGGTCGAAGGATGAAGAAATTATGAGACATTTACCCGAGCGTTAAAGTTTTGTGACGGACGGACGGGACGGACGGACAAGGGTAACACTAAATGCCCCCTCCACTATCGTGGTGGGGCATAAAAATGGTGCAACATGATGGGGAGACAGCTGACTACAACATGCTATGCATTGTTTTCATCAAATTTATATACAAAGTCTGATAACTGAAGGGTTTGTTGACCATTTGTTAAAATATTTGAGAATTCAGTGAACAACACTGTGTAACAGTAAGAACAATACACAGTGCTGTAGATATATACCGTACCTGTTTTAAATCCAATGACTTGTACATGTAAGCAATATCAGAGTGTATTGTCACTACTGTCTACTTGCCTGCTATGCGAGTAAATACGGCTTTTACCTGTGGTAGATGTACATGTACTTCTAATATTAAGACAATGCATCAGTTTGACATTTGACATTGAAAAAGTGTCCATTGTATATTTTGTGAGTGATGGTAGAATGCTCAGATATCTAGCTTTTTGTGTAGTCTGCTGAAATAATATTTATAGGACATTGTCGTCCTATATATCTGGGACGTATTGCACCAAATTCTATTAGATATGCTGCCATATTATTTTCTGTACGTGTCAAACGCTCCAAGTGGTAAAACTGTCCAATAAAATGTACAAATTAAAATGGTGAGATGGCGACTCAATGCTCTGTATAATACACTCTAAGAAAAACAGGGTCAGACATACTTTACATAGATATTCAGTCACATGTACGATTCTACTACGTTTGAAACAAAAGGTCATATTCTATAAAGTCGGTCTTTAATATTACTTTTCTCTCGCGTTTGCCTGGCTATCTCGCGTTTTCGAGACCGCGATATCGCATTTTCACCCCGACCTTTTCACGATGTCACCCTCAGGCTTTTGGAAATACATTTGTTCATGTCATTATGTGCGTGTAGAATGCATGCGTGTTGAAATTAAGTTTTGCACATACATAGAACGCAATTCGAACTAACATGCTTTATATGCATGTACGTACAACACAAATCCAACACGAATGCTGTCTACAAATGCAAGGGCAAATCGTATTTACAAAAGCGGAAGGCGAGATCGCAAAAACGCGAGCCCGCCGAAGCATTTGATGGTCTCAGAGTGTATTTATTTGAAGTTTGATGCCCAATAAGCATACAAAGTTTCAAGCAAATCTGACTTACGGTTACAGAGATAGAAGGTATGTGAAAACTTTAACGCAAATTTTGACAGAAACTTTAACGCAAACTTCTAAGTCATTTGACCTTGACATAGGGGCACAGGGGCCGCATGAGTGGGACACAGAATGAATATATGGATGATGACTAATAAGCATATGAAGTTTCAAGTCAATGTGACTTAGGACTGCAGAGATATAAGGTATTTAAAAACTTTAATGCAGATTTCAGAACGCAAACTTGTAAGTCATTTGACCTTGACATTGGGCACAGGGGCCGCATGAGTGGGATACAGCATGAATATATGGATGATGACTAATAAGTATATGAAGTTTCAAGTCAATGTGACTTAGGACTGCAGAGATATAAGGTATTTAAAAACTTTAATGCAGATTTCGGACGGACGGACGGAAAGACACCCGGACGTCATTGTGATCACTATGTCTCGCTTCCCGCAAGCGGGCTCGACAAAAATATATACCGCCGTACCCACCCATCCCCAACTAGCACATTTGCTTAGACCATGCAAACAATTGACAAATTCAGAAATCAACAACTTAATGTGTGTTTCTCGAGTCGGGTTTCATGTGGTGGCGAGGAAATACGATCGATTACACACCGTGAAAATCTTGTTGGAACGTAAATGTCACGTAGGCCATTTCAGTTTATTCTAAGTACGTATGGTCGCTCGTTAGGGACATTTCTTTCCTTCATTTATAAGGGATGGGTTGTGTGGCCTAGGGCTTAGAACACCCGACTTCCAACCTGGAGTTTGTGGGTTCAAACATCGCCTTGGGCATCAAACATACCGTCACAGTATTTCCATCCCACTGGTCTGTCGGGTGAGACTTTAAACTGTGGTCCTGTCTCTGTATGACCTTAGCTGTTGCTGTCTGCTGGGACGTTAAACCCATTAAATTTCACATTTTCCTTCGTTTATATGCCGCGTAGAAACAATAATTAATAACCATTAATTTCATTTCCACCCCGTGAAGGAACATGCATTTATTTCTCTAAAGTTAGGTTTATTAACGCAATGAGACGAAAACGTTAATTTACATAAAATAAATCAATAACCATCCATTGCAAAATGTGATTATAATACTGTAGTATACACATTTGTTTACACAGTAACTTCAAGTGCTGTTCGTCTTCGAGCCGTAGACAAGAAGAAACGGAATTTGTTTCTACACTGCGTCTGCAAGAAACGAAAATTAGCATCCCTTAGATGATGAACACACGTCAGCGAAAAAAAAACTGTAATTCATGCAGACGTTACCGTGATACACGGTGACCGTCACCGCGAATCACCCTTAGGGCCTCGCTGGTTTCAGTCAGGGTGACCATTTTCAACGACCACGGTAACAATCACCGCGACTAATCGTCGCAGCGAATCACAGTGACATGTCATGCCGAGGACGATCGCGGGGATTGGGTGGGTCGCGCACACAAAAAAATTGTGTACTGTAGGTAAGTTTATGGTAATATTTTTGCGTCATATTGTAGAATTGTCTCTCAATAACAATATAGAGAAGTATGAACGTCAACAACCTGCAGGTTTTTTTATATTTTAGTGCACGAAGTGAAATGTTATTACGCATATTTTCACTGTGTAGCGTGGTGTAGCGACATAGTGCCACCTGTGGCCTATGAAGTGAAAAACGTGCAGCTAAGTTTTAATTTGTATTTACAAAGGATAGAAAGAATTTTTTTGTGCGCAAATGTGAAACCTTTATTCCACGAATCTATGTCGTTGACTGCAGTGTAGTAGTCTAGTCTAACTTATTGCCGGGAAAGCGAAACCAGATGGCCGCGGCCCGCATGTCGAGCCCGCCGAGGCATTTGATGGTCTCAGAGTGTATTTATTTGAAGTTTGAATTAAGGGTTGTGGAGATACAAGGTATGTAAAAGCTTTAACACAAATGTTAAAGTCATTTGACCTTGATCTTAGGCATGTGGGCCGCATGGGTGAGCTATAGAATGAAAATAAGGATGATAATAAAGAATTATTTGAAGTTTGAAATAAATCAGAGTAAGTGTTGTGGAGATATAAGGTATGTAAAAACTTTAACACAAAATTTGAAAGTAATTTGACCTTGACCTTTGGACATGTGGACCACATGCGCAGGCCATAGAATGAAAATATGGATGATGAATAAGAAGTATTGGATGTTGGAAGTAAATCGGAGTAAGTGTTGAGGAGATATAAGGTATGTAAAAACTTTAACACAAATTTCAAAGTCATTTGACCTTGACCTTCAGCATGTGGACCACATGGGCAGGCTATTGAATGATAATATGGATGATGAAAAGTATTGGAAGTTGGAAGTAAATTGGAGTCACAATTGTGGAGATATAAGAAGCTTCAAGCAAATAAAGCTTCAAGCAAAAGTAGGTATTTGAAACTTGAATGCAAATTTTGACAAAAATTTAACACAAACTTTTAAGTCATTTGACCTTGGGCACAGGGGCCGCATGAGTGGGATACAGCATGAATATATGGATGATGACTAATAAGCATATGAAGTTTCAAGTCAATGTGACTTAGGACTGCAGAGATATAAGGTATTTAAAAACTTTAACGCAGATTTCAGACCGACGCACTGACACCCGGATGTCATTGTGATCACTATGTCTCGTTTTCCGCAAGCGGGCTCGACAAAAAAGTGCAGTTACTACAAATCAGACTCCTGTGGTCAAATAATTTTGCTATCGGTATTAACTCCAGGAATTTGTGCACTGTAGCACAACATGCCATATAGATAGGGCGTTAGATTATAAGATATATGTTGAAAGCTTTGCAATAGTTGTCTATTCCCAAGTGGAGTCAAAGAAATATTCGCTTGAAACTGTTCGTTCATCACGCACACGGCGGTACAAAAAAAATACACACAAGGAAAATTATCAAGCGCTAAAATAATATATTATTTTTGCTCTTCCTATACCTCTGGCAAACTTTGTACGGTGTGTAATTTGGAAAAAATATCGTACCTGATATTAAAGACATTAATCAGTATCGCTTAAATATTAAGTAAATATGCATATTTTGAATTTCTTTCATGAAATCCTTTCCGCAAGATCAGCCATTTTTCTACGCCATCGCGAGTTCTGACGAATCAAGTTGCGGTTGTCGTAAAATATGAAGGACCGGTTAAACTGATATTTTACATTCATAGTATGTATATGAAAGCTATGTGGCTAAATAAAAGTGTATCAATATTAAATATTCAACTATAGTGTATTGTATGGCCATCAAAAATGTTCGTATATGTTTACAACATTAATTTCGCGCCAGACGGGCGATAACCTGTGACCATTTTATTACCTCCCATGGAAAAATAGTGAAAACTTTCACAGGCGCCTGATGTTTGGGAAAAATAATAAATATTTCTTTGTTTACAAAATTAATTTCCATGCATACGTAGCCAATGGTCAGTATTTTGCTTGCAGTTGAATGAACAAATAATTTGCACATTTTACTCAATAAATGCATACATGCATACAAAATATTGGTTTTAAAATTGTGAAATACAGTGAAAATATTTTAAGATTTTAGCATTATACTTCTTGACCGCTCCGCACATGCCTGTGAATAAAAAGAAAAATATGTATAGACTAGCTACAATACCAAATTGAACTGAGTAGACTAGATCGGTATGTACATGAGTTAAAATGTTCGCTAATTACAAACCGATATAAGAATAATTATATAGACTATATACAAACGCCTTGAAACTGGATTTTGTTGAACAGTTCTATAGATGAAGTAGCATATTATGATATAGCCTCCACCACACCCCCTCATCATCCTCATGAAGCATTTCCTTCAGTATAGGGCCCTTTTTTATTTAAAAATTGAAATTAATATATTTATCTAATTATTAGATTCTAACGACTGTTTAAATAAAATAAGCCACTCATGGAGTTAACCCGAATGTTCTGTCTGTAGCGCTATGGACAGCGTTAACCCGAATTTTATATCTGTAACGCTGGGTGTGGGCGTCGCCCAGCGTTATAGACAGAACATTCGGGTTAGGTCACAATATGACCTATTTGTTTTAGAATCGCATGTTTAGGCCTTTCTTAAAGTTGCCGATACGGGAGCAGTTCGGTTCAAACGTCTGACGTAGCCTAGTACGCCCGTAAAGCATGGTCCGACGGCAATTTCATTTCCGTAGAAGCCAGCTACTTCTAAAAATATATTCGAATCTTGGCGATTTACCATGATGCCGCATAATTTAAAATAATTAAAGGGGCATATAGAATAAATTATTTTTTTTCTAAATCATAAAAACACAACATTCCCGCGCAAACAACCATCACAATACCCTACATAATGTGCTGCCGATCCTGGGGGCCGTTTCACTCAACTTCGTACAACTAAAATGTTCGTAAGTGCAAAATTATGATAGTCTGTACATTTCACATTAACATTGTTTTCTTGTAAACAATTATTGGATTTACATTTATTGAGCATAGGCTGCATATGCAGCCTATGCTCAATAAATGTAAATCCATCAATTGAAATTTCCAGACGATCCAAAATTTGCACTTACGAACATTTTAGTCGTACGAAGTTTAGTGAAACGGGCCCCTGACTTGTATTGCTAATGGAAGAAATGTGTTAAAGATACATGCCCACTCAGTAGGCACAAACTTTTCTTTATATCAGATATATCATCTGAGATATTTCCTGTTAAAATAAACATTCATTCACCATTTACACCACATATTATGGTATTATTATACATTTTATATCAGACCTAAATTTCCACATTGATATCAGGGGCGATAACCGTTTTTCCTTAAACTTTTAACGGGCATTACTATTTATTCTCTGTATTTATTTGTGCAATGATCATACTTTATAATCTGTCGAAAATATTATTTGTTCGGGTGACGCGTTTAATTTGCATAAATAATTAAAAAAAATAGCTAGCCTCATTTGCATATGAAAATAGCCTGATACCATCACGAGTCACTATATATCAGTAAACTAAATATTACTATAGTCTGTTTCACGAAAGCTGCCCAAATTTTACGCCCATATAAACAATTCGAAAACAATATTGTTTTCGATAATATGAAATTAAAGGACAATTTAAGAATGAGCCTTCTTTTTATTTCGTGAAATTTGGTCAAATATTGGTTTTATTACGAAAAATTGATTTCTATATGGGAATTTAACATGGGGGAAAAAGGTAGAGGAGTTGTGGGAGGAGTCAAAAAACGAAAAAAAATGGAAATTGACTCCGAAACCTAGCTAGATAGTTTGGAAATGATCTAACTAAGAAAACAAAAGTTAAATTTTAAAAATCGGTCCAGTATTTCTGAAATTCTAAAAAAATTCCCCATGTTAAATCCCCATAGACATCTTCACTATGTCTATGGGGATTTAACATTGGGAAATTTTGTTTTCGCAATAAAATCAATATTTGACCAAATTTCACGAAATAAAAAGAAGGCTCATTCTTAAATTTTCCTTTAATTTAATAGTATCACAAAAAATATGGTTTTTGAATTGTTTATATGGCCGTAAAATATTTATTTACGTCTCATCAACAGTACATTATAAACTACATAGCAACACAACAATACAGGTACATGTACAATTGCCATTCTGTAAGAATTATAATAGGCGACTCATTTAATGAGCAACTATGATTACATTTCAGCATATACATGAAAGACATTACTTGAAGACTATGTTTCTATTTAAACTGTAAAAGGAATACACACCAATAAGCAAACACAAAAAAAAGCAATACACCATTGTGTAGTTGCCGTTGCCACCGCGCTTATCCTGGTTAAAACTATCGGTGGCAACGATAACCGCTTTTGGTTTATATTTTGTTGCGTCCCGCGTTACATCTGTATAGCGGGCACACGTACTTTTTAGAACTGGTGGAACAGTGACACAATTATACACTTATTTAATTCCTATAATGAATGTTGTGCCTACTGAGTAGGCATGTACCTTTAAGGGTTATCAAAATTGCAAAGTATACTTTACTAGCAAAGTATACTTTGAGGGAGTAATCATTTATTTTTCCCGAAATGCATTATGTCATATATAACAAACAACTGCATATATTTGATGATTAAAAGTATGCAGAATTATTATACTGAATTTATTACATTATCACAGCCAAAATGGCTGTGATAATGTAATAAATTCAGTATAATAAAAATTAATAAATTTATCATAAAATCGAAAATTTCTCCCTCAAAGTATACTTTGCTACTAAAGTATACTTTGCAATTTTGATGAAATAGGCTACTGCTCTGTGGCGCGAATGTTGTGTAACCCGTCGCTGGAAAATGCTTCAGTCGGGTTAACATTATGCCAGTTGACTGTATATTTTCCATCATTTTCTGAAAAGAAATATAAATACTCTTTGAGTATGTCATAACGTCGAAACTCTATCAAGTAAGTAAGTATAAGTAAGCCAGTAAGTAACGTCTTTATTTATAAAAGAAGCTCAGTTGGCCTAGCAAATCTTCCCTGAGATCATCTATCTATCTACAAGTACACGTATAGTTAACAAATGATAATGATACAAGTACATGTAAACATAATGTAATGACGTTGTCTACTGGAAACTAACTTGAAGTGTTAGTAGGCATGCACATACTGCATAATTATATAGAGGATCTCAAACGAGTTTCCATTTGGTATTAGATTTATGAAAAGAGTCAGCGTCTACTAAGACTGCCGTTGACTTTATAGAGTCATCATGGTGATGCCATGTTAAAAACAGTTTTACAGCGCTCCAGATAAGCTGAGTATTTGCTTAAATACCCGATTAAAATTGCCCAAAAAAAAAACAATTGCAATCAGAAGTAGTGAGTATCACAAAGCAATACAAAATTTGTGGTACCTTTATCATGCTGCAGAAAACAATAAACCAACCACAAATATAGCATGTTCTTTTCTTATTTTTCCATAAAAACACATCTTGGTATTTCCTTAGATTTGTCTCCAAGGAGAGACAATTCTAATTAAATGCTGTACTGTATACATTTCTGTTACACTACAGAGCAACGGCACATTGTACAACCAACGTCTCATCATCAGTCAAAAAATAAAAACCAAGCTACCGCAATATAACAAAACCACTGTACCGAGCAGTTTGAAATCACGCGACGCACAACAAAAACAAAAAATGAAAACCAACGCAAATAAAAACCAACATAGTTCGTATAGACAATTCAAATGCGGACAAAACGTCGTTGTGCTAAAACGTGACCAAACCAAAACTTCACCATCATGGGAGGAAACTCCAACTGTAGTGAAACAAAAGGGGACGATATATGGTTCTAATGAGACAAATCTAATGGAATGCCAAGACATGATTTCATTTAGAAGCAAACTATTCAATAATTGCTGTGTTGATGTGTAAACAGCAGTGTGATTTTATTTTACCCAATTTGGCCAAATCCAAGATGGCCGCCAATCAATACCAGTTATCGCTATATTTCAACTCCATGTCTTGCTATTTTCATAAACGTAGTGTCTAGTCCATGAGTTTAGGGCATTGATTAAATTTATAAATGTTTTGAACCAATTTAGGCCAAGGTCACGCTTTCAAGGTAAAAGTCATGTTCAAGAAACCATGAAAAAAAAATCTGTATTTATATGTGTTTCTGGTTATTTATTTGCCAAATTACTTCTGGAAATGCCAGATGGGAACGCTTGAAGAATTCTGAAATCTTTCTTTGTTTGTGTACCAAAGTCTATTTTTATCCGGTCTGTCGATTGTTTGCGTGCATATCAAAGTCAGATTGACGGGTTTTAAGCGTGAATACATTTCCCAAAACGTTCTACAGCATAATATCTAAGTACGAAGAAGACAGATCTGTGAACATCCTGATAATTACAAAATAATTGCATGTGTGGTTGAGAAAAAAATCAGAGGAGGTAGCAAAAGCGGCGGCGGTACAGCATACACACAACAACTTTCATTTGTTTTCGTCTGCTTGCTTGACGGATGAATTATTGTCCCAGCTGATTTAGGATACAATCAACAAACAAACAAAAGTCACGCCTCTCCACCATTGCGAAGCGCACGGATTCAAAACTCAAGTGCAGTAAACTTTCGACGTTAAAGAGAGATAGATACTTCGTTGATCTCCAGACTCCTCATTACGACCCAATCTCATCCCGATATCGACATGATCGACTTATTTTGGCTTGATAGTAAGCGAGGTCCTCATTCTCTTTCCAAACTAGATGGCCGCGGCCCGCATGCCGTGCCCGCCGAGGCTTTGATAATACACCGTAAAACTTTAACCAACAAGAAAATGTGGCCTGTTGGCACACGAATGCCCTCGGTGGCAGATTGGAGAAACTGTGGTAAAGTTAATTAACCAAAAGTGATAAGTATCCATAAGAACAGTTGTGAAGGTCAAAATGTCACGGTCATATTAAGGGCAGCATGGATGTGTGGCATTTGTGCACAAGTATGATGTATTGAAATATTACAGTAATCCTTCAAGGGATATAGAAGATATGACAGAATTGAGAAATTCCGGCGAACTTATTCTTAATGTGTGAAAAAGTTCAATGTTGTGACGGTCAAGATCAATGCATATTAAGGCAGCATTGATGTGTGGTATTTGTCCACAAGTATGCTGTGTTGAAATATCCTTTAAGGTATATAGAAGTTATGACATAATTGAGAAACTCCGGCGAACTTTTTAATGTCCCGGACGAACGCACAAGCGCGCTGTCCGCAAGCGGGCGCGACAACAACCCTATTATGGAATTAATTATACATAATTTGGCATTTTTAGATATAATAATTATGAGACACGCCATGGGATAGTGTACCTTCGGACATCTGCGTAATTTCATGAAATACGTTTACAAAATTTACAATAGTTTCCGTAAATGGCGTCAAAGTTTGAAAAAATATTCAGAGTACATATTCCGCATGTTCTCCGAACATTTTGTTGACTTTTGACTTTATTTATGAAAAAATATTGGCGGGTCCCATATGTGGTTTTCAATGATATTGGTGTAAGACTGTACCAGTAAGACAATATGGTGTTGTATGTTTTCTCCATGTGTTGTATTTTGTCCATGTACTCGTACAGTACATTGACTGATGATTGTTTCACTTACTATCAATTCAACACATATATTGTAGGTGCCTTGTTATCTGGGAACACACAACAGCGTATTCTCCAGTTTGTAGCAAAAACAAAGACAAATGTATATTGTGCTAAGCTATGCATGTTTCATGGTATGTCTGTTAACAATGACTACATGTATATGTACTAGGATGTTATCTGTTGATAACACACGTTAAGAATAAACTGCAGATGTGATCTTATAAGTCATCCATTGTGTATGTCCTACTCGTATGACTTAATGATTTCCACATAGCGTCTGAGTTTCTTCCTCGTGTACTGTTGACAGTGTGCACATGTTAATAGTTTCTTCCTCGTGTACTGTTGACAGTGTGCACATGTTAATAGTTTCTTCCTCGTGTACTGTTGACAGTGTGCACATGTTAATTGCATAACTTGCATATTTATTTTTTTCTGACAGGCAGCTGGTTGAGAGCATGCGAAGGGTGACCCTCAGGCTTGACTTTCTTGCTACTTGAGAGTTGTATCCGGTTATACCCATTATAAAAGTAGTAACAATAGTACTAAACCTATTTACCTTTACGAAGTTGGGCTACGTGACTCTGGTGTGGTGAGGGCCTGACACCAGATCAGAGTATTCTAATTTCAAGGTTGACTATAAACAATCTTTTTGTAAATATTTAGTTCTGATGTTGAGGTTTTCCCCCATCCGTGCATGTGAAATATGGGATTCGACCACGTTACACGCAGCCTAAATGACGTAACTTAAATAACACCCTGTTAAACACCACTCAATAAATACATTTTCTTCTGTCTACTTATATTGATAATAACTAACATAATCAACAAATTTCTGCCAATTATGCAGTAATTATGGTCTTTGCCGAGGCTAAGTTGCCTTGACATTGACCACAAAATATACGACCTTGATCCCCCCCCCCCCCACCCCCACCCCTCCAAAAAACAGTCAAGTACTTCATCAATTGAAACAATCAGCTCTAATGCCTTATAATTGAAACAGAGTGGTACAACGATTACTGGAATAAGAATATTTCTACATTTCAAAGTCATTTGACATTGACCTGCATACAGAACGTGAATTTGACCCAGAATCATTTCACAAACTTCACCAACATACTCCGTTATCTCAAAAACTACAAAATCAATATCAAATGTTCGCACTTAGCATCACCGAGTGTTAAGATATGCCAATAACATGCGTGACTGGCGGCCATCTTGGATTTCTGCTATAAATATCCGAGAACATGTAAATTCAGATTGCTTCCATCAACATTCTTGAAATGTATTATCTGAATGTCAATTGTTCCAAATTTGGAAAAGTTAGCCAGATGTGCGAATTTATTTGACTATCGTCCCTCACTAGTGACAATAATCAATTACTAATTCCTTATCTGGAGCACTGGTTTTATATATTCATAAATATAAGCAATGTATTGATTTTAAATGTTCTCATACACAAATAACTATGGCTCCGATGGATCTAATGGACTTTTCCCTAACTAAGTTTATCTGCCATTTGATAGTTATTAATTTACCCCACATTCATTAAATTAATTATTTATACATGTATCTAAATGGAAACACAGCATAATGTTTTCGAATTTTACCCACTAAAAAAGGCGATCGCCACGAAGGTCAAGGTCACCAAGGTCAAGGTCATAGTAAAATGAAGTCCAAAATTATTGATACCAAGGTCACAGTCACCAAGGTCAATGTCACACAAATGACACTGGATGGATAGCCATCTATATAAGGAAGCCATTGGTGAAGTTTGGTAATGATCCGACTAACCGATCAGGAGATATTCAACACTTGAACGTACATACACAATTATTGACACGACCGTCAAGGACACCAAGGTGATTGTCAAGGTCACCCGAATGACACTGGATGGAAAGCTATCAACGTGAGGAAGTTATTTATGATCAAGTTTGGTAATAATATGACTAAAGGATCCGGAGATATTCAACATTTGGACATCAAGGTCAATGTCAGCCGAATTACAATGATAGATATCCATCAATGTGAGACAGCTATTGTTGAAGATTAGAGATGATCCAACTAACGGATCAAGAGATATTCAACATTTGGATGTATGTCCAACAGTGTTGACATAACGGCCAATGCCACCCGAATGAGACTGGATAGATAGCCATCAATGTGACGAAGATATTTATGAAGTTTTGTATTGAACAAACTAATAGATCAGGAGATATTCAACATTTGGATGTATGTCCAACAGTGTTGACATAACGGCCAATGCCACCCGAATGAGACTGGATAGATAGCCATAAATGTGACGAAGATATTTATGAAGTTTTGTATTGAACAAACTAATAGATCAGGAGATATTCAACATTTGGACTAACATCCAAAATTGTTGATACCAACGTCAAGGTCACCAAGGTCAAGGTCATCCGAATGACACTGGGTGGATAGCCATCAATGTGACGAAATTATTGAAGTTTGGCAAGGATCCGACAAACGGATCACGGATCAGGAGGTATTCAACATTTGGATGTACACGTATGTCTAAAATTATTGACACAAAGGTTAAGGTCACCGAGTTGAAGGTCAAGTTCAACCAAATGACACTGGATAGCCATCAATTTGAAGAAGCTATTGATGGAGTGTGGTAATGAGCCGACTAACGGATCAAGAGATATGCGAACTTTTGACTATGTCCAAAATTTATGTCCCACAAAGGTTAAGGTGAAGGTCAAGGTCACCCGAATGACACTGGATGGATAGCTATCAATGTGAGAAAGCTATCGATGAAGTTGGTAATGATCCGACTAATGGATCAATATACATGCGAAATTTGGACTATGTCCAAAAGTTATGTCCCCAAAGGTTAATGTCACCAAGCCTTGAAAGTGAATGGCAATGTCACCAACATGACACTGGATGGATAGCTATCAATGTGAGGAAGCTGTCGATGAAGTTTGGTAATGATCGGACTAACTGATCAAGAGTGAACTTTTGACTATGTCCAAAAGTTACGTCCTACAAAGGTTAATGTCACCAATGTGAAGGTCAATGTCACCCGAATAACGCTGGATGGATAGCTATCCGTGTGAGGAAGCTATTGATGTAGTTTGGTAATGAGCCGACTAACGAATCAAGAGATATGGCAAATGTGGCCACGTCCAACATTGTTGTTGACGACGACGACGCCGGGGAATTGGGACTGCTATGTGGGTGAGACAAAAATGGTGCATTCACTTAACATTAAGGATCAACCTTACGCCCCCATCTATGACAACGAAAGCATTTGTATAATATTACTTCAGTATGTCCTTATCAGAGTGCGCGGATCCATATGCTGATCTGGAGCTACGCTGGCCACACACATTGTAATGTCCTCTTTCCAAGCCCAGGGGCGTAGCTAGCCAATTTGAATCTGCAGGCTCGGTTGACGACTTCGAGCACCGATGGTGTGAGTATGCTAGTGGGTCTGGGTGCATGCCACCCCCCCCCCCCCCATAAAAAAAATCGAAACTAGAAGGTAAATGATGCACTCTGGTCGTTTTTATTTTTCCATTTTCTCGAAAATTCTGCAGGCCCGGGCCTGCATTGCCTTAATGCAGCTACGCGCCTGAAGCCGGGTATCAAATTATTCTCACGGCTGCTTTAGTAGCAGGCGCGACTATAGTCGGCACTTTTTCCGCCGTCGTCGTCCATGTACACCAACTTACGTTTCTTTTCACGGAACTTCTCGATATTTTCACTCATTCATTCCTCTGATGGTCTTCTTTTATTCTGTGAAAAATCGACGACCCGCCGACACGCCTTTAGTCCCAGTGGAAAGGCCACAGATTGCGTGTGTTTGTTGTGAATTTACAAAATTTATCATTGAAGAATCTGTCTTGTGAGTTCTTTGATGGAGCTTATTCATATTTCACACATGCATTCCTCTGATGGTCATGTACCATGCTCTGACAAATCCATCCTCCTCTATGGAACGCCTATGGAACGTCAAATCTACATAAACTCAAATAATTATTGCTAGCTCTAAATAATTAGCGCGAGCATTACATGTGCAGAGCCAGCTCAAGCTCATTTGAAGAACTCTTTAAATCATTTGAAGCTAGCTCTAATTCATTTCGAGCTAGCTCTAAATGATTTAGAGAGAACATTAATTAGACGGGCTTTTAGAGCTAGCTCGAATTGATTTAGAGCTAGCTCCAAATGATTTATATAGCTCTTCAAATGAATTGGAGCTAGCTCTAAATATTTAATGCTAGCTCTACATTTGAGTTTATGTAGATTTGGCGTTCCATACTCCTCCGCCTCCAGCTAACGCAAATCATATTTTTTAATTATTTATACTAAGTAAATGTGTCACCTGAAAAAATATTTTCGACATATTTTAAAGTACGTATAATCATTGCACATCAACAAATAAATATAGAGAATCAACTGTTACAGTATTGTCCGTTAACATGTTAAGGAAACACGGTTATCGCCCCTGATATCAGTGTGTAAATTTACGTCTGATATACAATGTATAATAATGCCATGAATGAATGTTTATTTTGCCAGAAAATGTCTCAGATGATGTTACTGATATAAATAATAGTTTATGCCTACTGAGTGGGCATGTACCTTTAAACACATTAAATCTAAAAAAATATGTAAAAGTTTGTACTTTTTCATCAATAACAAAAAATGTCACCCTCCCCAATATTTTTGTTTGATGAAATTCCATCCAATATTGATTTTATTGCAAAGAAAAAACCATTTTCCTATGGGAATTTAACTTGGGGAGTCAATTTCCAAATGTTTTCGTTTTTTGATCCTGACGGATGAAACAACGAAAACATTTGGAAATTGACTCCGAAACCTGGCTAGATAGCTTGAAAATGATGTAACTAAGAAAACAAAAGTTAGATTTTCAAAATCGGTCCACAAATAAAAAAAAAAAATTAAATTCCCATAGAAATTTTTTTTCGCAATAAAATCAATATTTTATGGAATTTCATCAAATACAATTTTTTGGGGAGGGTGACTTTTTGTTATTCATGAAAAAACTACTTACTTTTAAATATTTTTTAGATTTAATGTTGAATAGCCAAATGTTCGTCGGCAGCAAAACGTGGAACAGACAGTAGGACCCAATACTTGGCTAATTTGGAAAACGTTACCCACCCCACCCATTTCCATACACTTTTTTTTACAGCCTTTTCCGGAAAAGGCTGCAAGGTAAGTGTATGGAAATGGATGGGTGGGGTAACGTTTTCCAAATGAGCGGTATGGTGTATGGAAATGGGTGGGTGGGGTAACGTTTTCCAAATATTGGGTCATAGGTCCCAGTCTTCCACCTGTGACCCAAATGGCAAGATTGCATACTTGGTGCGTTCACAAAACCTAACGTTCGGTTTATTTCTAATACCATGCTAATCCCTAATTTGTGCACTCACCAATGTTCTCTAGCTCGTTCTCGTTCCCGGGCTTTCACCATATTTCTTCACATTTCACGTATGCGTTCCTCTGTTGGTTCTCTTTCATTTTGTGAAATATCCACGATCCACCCAAACCAGTCACAAGAGCAAGGTCACGTATGTTTATGATCAAATGCCTCATTATCCGCGACACCTCTTCCGTGGCGGAATTCTTGTACATTATTGTTGGTACATACAGTGGAACCTCTCTAGACCGGACACCCTGGGTGTCCGGTTTAGAGAGGCTCCACTGTAAATTAGACATATGAATATGTCAATGCATGCGGGTGTGCTTTGCGAACATGACCAGTCATTATCATCAGAGATGGATGACAATGAAACCCATGGAATGAACGATACAGAGACTGCCTGTGTGTCCGGTTTAAAGGGGTTCTACATACTGTACATGAATCGGCTTTCAAAACAATGTACAAAACAATTCAACTATTACATGTAAATTGTTAATACACCGGGCGCATTTGAATTGTTTTGTCCATTGTTTAGAAATGTGTTTCATGTATATACACACAATAATTGACCATCCAAGACACGCTAGAAGCCCCTGCGACTACTGCATGTGATAACCAGCGTTCCAATCTTCATATTGATACATGTATAGTGGAGGTTCCCAGGGTGTCCGGCTTAGAGAGGTCGCACTGTAAATTATATGTCAATGCATGCGGGTGTGCGTTCGAACATGAACAAGCATTATCATCAAAGATAGATGACCCATGCAATTAAGGACGCAGAGACTACCTACCTGTGTGTCCGGTTTAGAGAGGTTTTACTGTACAACGTAGTGAACATTACTATAGAATGGTCAACAAAGCCTGAATGTTCAGGCAATGACACGGGTGGCGAAAGGTTGAGTTTGGCCCTCCCATCCGACAGAAATGTTATTTTGTGTATAATATTCATTAAATTTTTGTTTTTATTAGCTTTTTTAAAATTAATTTATGCAGGTAAAAAGTAAATAAATAACGGTTTTATTTTCTATCCGCACCCGTCTGTTTCGGAACCGTCCAACGTTACACATTTGGTCACGCCTCACCGATTGTTGTCCGTCTATATTAACGTTAGACAAGTGTTGGTGTACATGCTGAGAAGAGACCTTACATATGTAACCAGCGTAGCCCCAGATCAGCCGGCACATCCGCCAGGTCTGATCGGGGCATACACTGTTCACCATTCAATCACGAAGTAGCTTTACATTTGCCAGAAAAAAAACCACGAATATATCTTGATCTGGACGTGTAATCCTGCAGAATAATCAGGATCTACACTTGTACCAAGTGCCATTTCCCCATCCGGCTCCCGACATAATTATACAGGACGAATGCGTGTCAACAAGTCTGTGTTGTCTTGAGCTAGGCGAGGATTAGTTCACTTCTCGTGACGCCACGGTCTCGGTACAACTGATTCCGCGAGTAGGTGTGCGCCCTCTTGCGGAAAGCGCGATATAGTCGGCCGTTTGGCGTACGTAAGTTCTTTGGTCAAAGTTTTTGGTTAAGTTTTTTGGTTAAGTTTTTTGGTTAAAGTTTTTGGTTAAGGTTTTTGGTTAAGTTTTTTGGTTAAAGTTTTTCGTTATACTATATCTCTGCAACTGCTTTGCCCATTACCTTGAAACTTCACATGGGTGTTTATCATCATCTATATTTTCATTCTACCCCCCTTCCGTGCGACCCCTGTGCCCAATGTCAAGGTCAAATTACTTTGAAGTTTTTGGTTAAGTTTTTTGGTTAATGTTTTTGGTAAAGTTTTTTGGTTAAGTTTTTTGGTTAAAGTTTTTGGTTAAAGTTTTTCGTTATACTGTATCTCTGCAACTGCTTTGCCCATTACCTTGAAACTTCACATGAGTGTTTATCATCATCTATATTTTCATTCTACCCCACTTCCGTGCGACCCCTGTGCCCAATGTCAAGGTCAAATTACTTTGAAGTTTTTGGTTAAGTTTTTTGGTTAAAGTTTTTGGTTAAAGTTTTTGGTTAAAGTTTTTGGTTAAGTTTTTTGGTTAAGTTTTTTGGTTAAGTTAAGTTTTTTGGTTAAGTTCTTTGGTTAAGTTTTTTCGTTAAAGTTTTTCGTTAAAGTTTTTCTTTATACTATATCTCTGCAACTGCTTTGCCCATTACCTTGAAACTTCACATGGGTGTTTATCATCATCTATATTTTCATTCTACCCCCCTTCCGTGCGGCCCCTGTGCCCAATGTCAAGGTCAAATTACTTTGAAGTTTTTGGTTAAGTTTTTGGTTAAAGTTTTTGGTTAAAGTTTTTGGTTAAGTTTTTTGGTTAAGTTTTTTGGTTAAAGTTTTTCGTTATACTATATCTGCAACTGCTTTGCCCATTACCTTGAAACTTCATATGGGTGTTTATCATCATCTATATTTTCATTCTACCCCCCCTCCCGTGCGGCCCCTGTGCCCAATGTCAAGGTCAAATTACTTTGAAGTTTTTGGTTAAGTTCTTTGGTTAAAGTTTTTGGTTAAGTTTTTTGGTTAAGTTTTGTGGTTAAAGTTTTTGGTTAAGTTTTTTGGTTAAAGTTTTTTGTTATGCTATATCTCTGCAATTGCAACTGCAAATCTCAAACTTCACATGGGTGTTTATCATCATCTATATTTTCATTCTACCCCCCTCCCGTGCGGCCCCTGTGCCCAATGTCAAGGTCAAATTACTTTGAAGTTTTTGGTTAAGTTTTTTGTTTAAAGTTTTTGGTTAAGTTTTTTGGTTAAAGTTTTTCGTTATACTATATCTGCAACTGCTTTGCCCATTACCTTGAAACTTCACATGGGTGTTTATCATCATCTATATTTTCATTCTACCCCCCTTCCGTGCGGCCCCTGCGCCCAATGTCAAGGTCAAATTACTTTGAAGTTTTTGGTTACGTTTTTTGGTTAAAGTTTTTGGTTAAAGTTTTTGGTTAAGTTTTTTGGTTAAGTTTTTTGGTTAAAGTTTTTCGTTATACTATATCTCTGCAACTGCTTTGCCCATTACCTTGAAACTTCACATGGGTGTTTATCATCATCTATATTTTCATTCTACCCCCCTCCCGTTCGGCCCCTGTGCCCAATGTCGAGGTCAAATTACTTTGAAGTTTTTGGTTAAGTTTTTTGGTTAAAGTTTTTGGTTAAGTTTTTTGGTTAAAGTTTTTTGTTATACTATATCTTTTTTTTTAGTGTCCATGCCTCGCCACAAGGCGCGACATGCAGGCCGCGGCCATCTAGTATAATACTATATGGTAGATTGATATTGCGAAACATTTATCGCGACATTAATAGTGGAGGGGCACCTTGAAGAGATGTGGCTTAAAAACGATTTCGGTTCAACCCAAGAGAGCAAAAGCAACGACTATGATGAAGTTGCCCAAGTATGGTTGGTGTAGGGTCAGGAGTATTCCATCTACAAGCTTGACTAAAAACCTTAACCAAGGGGAATTAAGTAAGTAATTCAAGAGGAAATGTAGGTCAAGGTCAAATATAGATCAGGGGGTTGTTGATGTACATCACTAGGATATGAAGTTGTCCAAGTATGGTGGGTGTAGGGCCAGTAGTATTCCATATAGAAGGTTGACTAAAAACCTTAACCAAAAGGAATTAAGTAAGTAATTGAAGAGCAAATGTCGGTCAAGGTCAAATATAGATCAGGGGTTATTGATGTACATACCTATGAGAAAAGGTTGTCGAAGTATGGTGTCTGGATGCACAATAGTATTCAATGCACAAGCTTGAAAAAAAACCTTAACCAAGGTTGACTAAAAACCTTAACCAAGGGGAATTAAGTAAGTAATTCAAGAGGAAATGTAGGTGAAGGTCAAATATAGATGAGGGGTTATTGATGTGCATCACTAGGAGATGAAGTTGTCCAAGTATGGTGGGTGTAGGGCCAGTAGTATTGCATATACAAGCTTGACTAAAAACCTTAACCAAGGTTGACTAAAAACCTTAACCAAGGGGAATTAACCAAGTAATTCAAGAGGAAACGTAGGTCAAGGTCAAATATAGATCAGGGGTTATTGATGTACATCACTAGGAGATGAAGTTGTCCAAGTATGGTGGGTGTAGGGCCAGTAGTATTCCATATACAAACTTGACTAAAAACCTTAACTAAGGCGTGACGGTGACGCCGACGCCGACGCCGACGCCGGGGTGACAACATAAGCTCTACTTATTCTTCGAATAGTCGAGCTAAAAAGCAAAACATTCTAAGTCCGTGACCTTGACCCCTGGCATAAATGGGGGTCGTAGGTTTGTTGCAGAATGATGTACGAGTGTCAGAGAAGGGCCGGGTAAAATATCACTGCATTCCGCAAAGGGAAAGAGAAGTTATAAGGAAATTTACATTTGTTAAGTTTTAGTTTTTTTCCAAGTTTATAAGTCCATGACCTTGAGCCCTGGCATAAATGGGGGTCGTAGGTTTGTTGCAGAATGATGTATGAGTGTCAGAGAAGGGGTGGGTAAAATATGAAAGATTTCCGCAAATGGAAAGAGAAGTTAAAAGGAAATTTAGAATTGTTAAGTTTTCGTTTTTTTCTAAGTTTCTAAGTTCGTGACCTTGACCCCTGGCATAAATGGGGGTCGTAGGTTTGTTGCAGAATGATGTATGAGTGTCAGAGAAGGGGCGGGTAAAATATGAAAGATTTCCGCAAAGGGAAAGAGAAGTTAAAAGGAAATTTAGAATTGTTAAGTTTTCGTTTTTTTTCTAAGTTTCTAAGTCCGTGACCTTGACCCCTGGCATAAATGGGGGTCGTAGGTTTGTTGCAGAATGATGTATGAGTGTCAGAGAAGGGGCGGGTAAAATATGAAAGATTTCCGTAAAGGGAAAGAGAAGTTAAAAGGAAATTTACAATTGTTAAGTTTTGTGACGGACGGAAAGACGGACGGACGGACGGACGGACAAGCTGACTCCAGTATACCCCCCCCCCCGCAACTTTGTTGCGCGGGGGGGGGGGGGGTATAATTATATAAAAAAGTTCCCACCGTCCGTGTCTATACACACCAACATACGACATATCATATAGATCGTAAGAGATCAAACAGAGACACGTATTTGGGTAGTTGCAATTGCGATTCATGGATAAATAATGTACACAAATCAATCAAACAACCACTTTTCAGTACAACACCGCAATTCCCGTGACTGGATTTTTAACTAACCGGGTTTGAGCTAACCTGGAAGCGAAACGTGTAAAGCTAAACATTGACACATAGCTGATATGAGGCCTCTAAATCATGAGCATTCGTTACAGCATATTATGTTTTATATATGTGACACGCATCGACGCTGTCAATATTGATTTCAGTGCAGGAGACGGGACTTTTGTTGATGAGAATATATGTTAATTGAGAATATATTTCCATTTATCAGCGATGATTATACAAGCAGTCATGCAGAAAGTTTTGCTGAAATCGAATATGCTAGTCTGCCTTACAGACGTATGATTATATGGGACAATTATTATATATTTCAGTGTAATTTAAGTGTATGCATATGGTGTATATCCACTTGTGAATGTATGGATATTCATGGAAATAGAAACTGTAATACATACTATTTGATTAGTGTTGTATTTTACATGAATTGTTTTATCTTGGTTATAATTAAGTCTAAAGTGATTGAAATGTCTACAACGAGTGTAACATAATTCAAGCATCACCAAGTGTATTATGGGGCATATACAATCTACTAGTATATATATAGCGATCTACTAGTCTGAACAGGTGTGAATCTGTCCTATAAAGAAATTTAAAAGTAAATGAAAAGAAATGCGCAATTGCCAGTACCACACTATATTAAAAGAGCATAAATGAGGCGACCATTTTGAATAAAAACAATTACAAATGACTTCAAAATCAAGTGTGTCCATCTTACACATTTAACCGCCTAACAGAATGCAGTAGTATACATAAGTAAAGTAAAAGTAAACATTATATTCAATAACTTTCGAGTTTTTGGAAAGAAGGGCATAAATATTGATCTATATTTTTAATATCGTATCTCAGATGAAAATCAAACTAATATGTTCATATCTCGCTTAGTACCAAGATATGGTCCACCACAGTGTAGATAATGCTGCCTGATTTTGATGAATATTTGGCATCCATCTATATTTTTAATATCGTATCTCAGATGAAAATCAAACTAATATGTTCATATCTCGCTTAGTACCAAATATGGTCCACCACAGTGTAGATAATGCTGCCTGATTTTGATGATTTGGCATCCATCTTGGATTCATATGGATTTGTTAGCCTCCATCTAGGTTTAAAATTAATGCATGGTATCCAAAGCGTTTTCTGCGTCCGTCCGATCAAGATCCAAATGCCTATTTGTTTTCATTTATCAAATAAGTACACATTTCAGGCTAAATATTGATGCTTGGCGGCCATCTTGAATATATTGATACTCTCAGCGATAGAGACGACCGAGCAAACCGAATTGCTTTGTATATGCCCCATAAAACAATAATCACCAATAAAACATACTTTATCGGATTGTTCTGTAATGTTATGCAAGTACATGTATTATCAAAATAGAGTGAGCTTTGCACTCATTTGACCCATGTGCTCTTAATGACCCCAAACATGAACTTGTCCCACCTGATTTGATTGACCGACACCGGATTCATGTTCAGGATGATATAATGCTTTGATTTAAAGTAGTCGTTGCTTTTGCTCTCTCGGGTTGAACAGAATTCATTTTATGGGTGCTTGCCCCCCTACTATAACAGACCGTTACCATTTACTGCCAACTTTTAGAGGGCATACACGGCAAATAAAGCTACATATGTACCAAAGATTTCTCAAAACCAACTGGTGATGCAACCAAGGGGAGATCAGTTATCGGACAATATTGGGAATGAATAAGGTAATTCCTCGTTTTCCGAAGACAAACATATGTACCAAGTGTGGTTATGATCTGTCAAGTGGAACTTTAGTTATTGCGTGGACAATGATACAGAGTGCGAACATTACAAATGGCTGCCAAGGAGACATAAGTCATCAGAAATTGTTGTAAATCGATAGGTTCCAACCCGTCAAGTAGAACTCTAGTTATTGCGTCGAGAAGCCGTGCCCGCTCACACGCACCGCACCCCCCCCCCCCCCCCCCGTACAAGGTGAAGACAAAATACATCCCATTATGACCCCTATGTCTCATTGTCAACTAACATGGGTGAGACAATAACATGTACAAGGCATACAGAGTGCGAACAACATTTAAAACGGCCGCCAAGGGGAGATACGTCGATTGGACATTTTTAAAATCAAAATGGTCTTGTTCGATTTGCTGTGATAAACATTTGGTTACGACCCCTCAAGTAGAACTCTAGTTATTGCGTGGACAAGCTGTGCCCACCCGCCCTTACAAGGTGAATACATAATACGTATTTGTGTATACATTTATTGATAATGTCAACGCTAGTGGGTCTTTAGTAGTGGGTATTTAGGGTATACATATGTTTGTATTTTCATTTACACAAGTTCGAAAACAAAATCGGCTTGTCATTTTTTGGCCACCATACTGGTATATATACAGGACCCGTTGTGACTGATTAAAGAAAGATGCAGAAGATGAATTTTGTTTTTGCGATAAATACGAATCTTGGCAGCCATTTTGAATTTGTTGGCCTCTAAATTTCAACGTATTTACATACAAATATTTGTCTTGGACATTATGCATCAGTCGACACGTGCAAGTATAAACTTAATCGTCATTACTGGTGATACCACCTAATAGGGAACACCCATGATATTTTTGGCCATTTTGAATGTGTGTCTACCAACGTTACAATCAACTGTGTACCAGTATGAAACACGCCAAATATGAGTGTCATTTACCGAGAGTACATTGCATTGGGTTCATAGAAGCGATCAATTCATAGTATTGTAAACTCAAAATGGTCGCCAAAAGACCAAGATGCTGGTCAAAAACAAGAAAATGTGTTCATAGAACACGGGTACCGAACATATCACTTTGATAGCAAACGAGGCAAAATTCCAAGTCCAAAAGGGGGAGATAATCCATGGCTCAGTGTCAAAGCAAAAATCGAAATTCGCTTTGTGCATCTACACACCATAAAGAAGCTACATACCAAGTTTTATAAGTTACAAGGCAAAATTGCCAAATTATAAGTCGAAAAGGGGGAGATAATCCATTACCCGGCTGGGGGTCAAATCAATAATCGAATTAAACTTTGTGCATCTACTCATCATAAGAAAGCTACATACCAAGTTTCAGGTCTGAGCGATTACGGTTTAAAAGTTTTACGAGTTACAAGGTTGGTGGCGGATGGACAGGACGGACGGACGGACGGACGGACATATGGCCGGGACTGACAGGACAGACAAAGGTAACACTAAATGCCCCCTCCAGTATCGTGGACCAAAAACCTGATGTTTTTTCTTAATATTTAGGTTGTATACAACAAAAATATCAGCATTGACAGAATTTACTCAAAAAGCCTGCAAAAAAATACTTAGGGGAATACACTAGATAAAGTACATATATTGTACCTGATACACGATATCGGTGATACATTTTCAAATGTCTCCTCCCGAACTGCTAGGCCGATGTTGGCGAAACTTTACAGAAAAGCATTTGGATGAAGCATTTGCAACATTTCTATTTGTAGAAAACAGGAAAGAATTCTTTACACAACATCTCCTCATGAACCACCAGCTCAATTTTAAATTGATTGATTGTGGATTAAGTCTGTTGAGCAGCAATGTCGGAAACTTACCTGGATCTTGTATGTGAGAAGTGTCTGTTTATCACTGTCATTGGACTACAATAAATTTTCAATACTGACCGAAACAAAAATGTCATGATTTGATGTTAGGCACTCATAACAGATCAGATGATCACTTTTTCCTAGGTGTGTAATGTAAGATTCACTGTTCAGGCATGCTTCTTAGTAAGAATGGATTCAGCGATCCGATTTTGATGAAACTTTGTAGAAACCGACCGCACTTGATCTCTGGTGTTTGTAAATGTTGGCCTTATGGTCTGTAGTGTTGAAATGGTTAATAAATAATTTAATGTCTTATGTGTGGCCATGACTGCAGTCCGATCAGGATCGCCACTGTTCGCCATTCCATCAAGGAAACACACGTTATGCTCCTAACAAGCAATATAGATCGTTATCAGGCTGCATGAGTATGCTATTTGATCAGGAGCTACATTGGTCACAAATCGCATAAGCCCCATATCTCTAGTCACAGCCACATTTATTCTGAACCTCTGGGTCGATGTCGGCAAAACTTCACAGCGTGACAGTTACGGGTGAAGCATTTTCAGATTTTGTCGCATATAAGCCATGTGATTTTGTACCCAAGAAGATGTGTGATATCTCATGAAAATATTTACAAAAGGTATATTATTTTCCGTAAATGATGTCGAAAATGTTGACAAAATTTTCAGAGCATAATTATGCGGATTTCGTCAACTTTTGATGTCATTTACAGAAAAGATCAGTTTCTGTAAATATTTTTCATGGAAAATCGCACGTCTTCTTAACCCTTACTACGCTGAATTAAATTTTGGCGTCTGCTGGAAATGTTTGATTTTCAATATTTTTCGATAAAAACCTGTTTTGACAGCGCATGAGAATCGTCTCCAGGGGAGACGATTCTCATGTGCTGCCAAACAGGGTTTTTGTTAAGAATTACGGCAAACATGAAAAACAGCAGACGACAATCCCGCGTAGCGAGGGTTAAGTACATCACATGGCTATAGTCTCATGAACAGGCAGACCCATTTTGCCGAGAACATGCTAGAAATGGTCGACAACCAGATTTTAAAATTGGACAATCCCGGTCAGATTTTATTTTCACTAAAAATATTGCACATATCCAGTGTAGTTTAGAAGATGGTATCACTTTTTTTCTTGGTCCATTGGTTAAAGTGAGAGTTTTATATGGATACTGGTGGCCATCTTGGGGGCCACCTTTAATTTTTTTTTACCAGTAGCTATTTTAGGATATTTGCCTGTAATTTAGTATAGGTCCCAAGGCTGAAAGTTCAGCGAAAAAAGTTTACAGCAGAGGAACTGCATGCCCAAAAACAGCTTTGGCAAACTGACTAAAACGACATTACCCGCCAAAAGGAAAATAAAGAACAACTACAGGGTGCCGAATAAAATTTATTGAGTAATAAAAGTAAGATCCTAGTATCCACCGATATAACAAAGTGTTGTCAACGTGTGTGCAATACCACATGCAATACGATAACCCGACTTACGTAAGTGGCTAAATTAGTTGCTGATCTGCGAGCGTACTCCTGTGGCATGACACTTGATTGACTGATTGGTGTTTAACGGCCTATCAACAGCTAAGATCGTTTAAGATAGGGCCAACGGGTTCGATCCCGTATTTAACCTGCTGCATTAGTCAATCCGACTTGCCTTTGCAGAGATAATGGGTACCCGAAAACTTTAACACAAATCTTACGGACGCAAATTTCTAAGTAATTTGACCTTGACCTTGGACATGAAGGACACATGAGTGTGGTATGGAATGACAAAGATGGATGATGATAAGGAAGTATATGAAGTTTGAGGTCAATCCGACTTACCATTACAGAGATAATGAGATAATGGGTACGCAAAAACTTTAACGCAGACGGAAGGACAGACGGAATTGCGAAAAATATATACCCCTCAACATACTCTGTATGTCGGGTAGGGGGGGGGGGGGGGGTGTATATAATAATTAATGCTAGCTGTAAATCATTTGAAGAGCTCTTTAAATCATTTGAAACAACTTTGTATGCCGGGTGGGGGGGGGGGGTATATAATAATTAATGCTAGCTCTAAATCATTTGAAGAGTTCTTTAAATCATTTGAAACTAGCTGTAAATATTTAATGCTAGCTCTAATTATTGAGTTTATTGGAGAATCCCAAAATCAGAATGGAATATTTACATCAAAATAAATATATATTCAGCCCTGAAATTAGAATAAGCTGACCTCCATACCACACAAGTCACTTGGCCCCTTCCTTAACCCTTTCCCTGATAGAGACGACTTTTCACGCCTCTGCAGAAGATGTCTTTTGAAAACATTGTGGGAAAAGGAGAAATTGCTTGTAACAAGCAATTTCTCCTTTTCCCACAATGTTTTCTACTCTATCAGATAATTTAACCATCATTTGACCCAGCATTTGTTTCTTTTATTCAGATGTTTTGGAAATGGATGAGTCGAAATATCGCAAAACAGGGAAAGGGTTAAAAGTAATACGATTAGGAAAAATCGTATTACTCTTATAAGGGGTATAACCAGATTCAACTCTCATGTATAAGAATGCCAAAGACAAACCTGAGGGCCAAACTAGCTCTCTGGTCGGCATTCCGGTAAGGATGAGTTCCGATCGTAAAATTACCCATCACATGCTCCCAACCAACCACCCCATTCATTGATGGAATGGCGAACAGTGAAGATTCTGGCAGACTGTGCAGATGAACAGGCTATTTGAGACCAAAACTGTCTAGGATACCATAAACAGATACTGTCTGCTTCACGAAACCTGCCCAAATTTTACGGCCAAATAAACAATGCAAAAACAGTAAAAAGATTCTCGATAATATTAAATTTTATCAAAATTTAAGAATGAGCTTTCTTTTTATTTCGTGAAATTTGGTCAAATATTTCTTTTATTACAAAAAAATAGATTTGTCTATGGGAATTTAACATGGGGGAAAAGGAGGTGAAGGAGCTATGGGAGGAGTCAGAAAACTAAAAAATTTGAAATGATCTAACTAAGAAAACAAGTTAAATTTTGAAAATTGGTCCAGTATTTCTGAAATTCTAAAAAATTTCCCCATGTTAAATCCCCAGACATATTCACTTGGGGAAATTGTTTTTTCCTAATAAAATCAATATTTGACCAAATTTCACGAAATAAAAAGAACACTCGTCGTTAAATTTTCCTTTAATTTAATATTATCGAAAAAAGTGTTGTGTTTGAATTGGTATATAGCCGTAATATTTGGGTCGCTTTCATGAAACAGACAGTAGTAGTCATGTGGCCTACAACAACATTTGAAGACACTGTTGAAAATAACATAAGCCACAGATCACATTGTGTGCTATAGAAATAGACAATCCTACATGAGTGAGGATTTAATATGATATTTATTAACCCTCACTACACGGGAGACGAAAATTGTCGTCTGCTGTTTTTCATTTTTGCCTTAATTCTTAACAAAAAAACTGTTTTGACAGCACATGACAATCGTCTCCAGTGGTGACGATTCTCATGCGCTGCCAAAACAGGTTTTTATCAAGAAATATTGAAAATAAAAAATTTCCAGCAGACGACAAAATTTAATTCAGCGTAGTAAGGGTTAAACAAGTTACTAATTCATAAGAAACGAGACAATGCAGCGCATGATCAAGTGGTCTGGGGCGTCGGACTGCTGATCTTACGGTCGTGGGTTAGTTTCTAATTAAATCAGTCCATGAGTTTAATAAATATCATATTAAATTAATACAAATGCTAGATTCTATTTATTGCATAATAACATCTCCATACGTTGATGACATATTTAGTCACCATCTTATTTATTACACACTACTGTCTGTTTCACGAAAGCTGCCCAAATTGTACGACTTGGTATATAAACAATCCAAAAACAATTTTTTTTTTCAATGATATTAAATTAAAGCAAAATTTAAGAATGAGCCTTCTTTTTATTTCATGAAATTTGATCAAAGCGAAAAAAATTCCCCATGTTAAATCTTTGGGGATTTAACATGAGGATTTTTTTTTCGAATTTCAGAAATACTGGACCCATTTTCAAAAGGTTTTCTCAGTTAAATCATTTCCAAGCTATCTAGCAGGTTTTCGGAGTTAAACTCCAAAAGTTTTTGTTTCTTCCACCTCATTTTCCCCCATGTTAAATGCCCATAGACAAATTAATTTTTTGTAACGACATCAATATTTGACCATATTTCACGAAACAAAAAGAAGGCTCATTCTTAAATTTTGATAACATTTAATATTATCGAAAAAAATAATTATTTTCGCATTGTTTATATGGTCGCAAAATGGTCGAAACAGACAGTAGCAGTAGCGTACATGTATTATGGTTTTAAAGGTACATGCCCACTCAGTAGACACTAAATGTTCTTTATATCAGAGACATCATCAGAGACATTTTCTGGCAAAAGAAGCATTCATTCACCATGATCCCATGTATTGATTGGCATTATTATACATTTTATATCAGAGGTAAATTTTCACACTGATATCAGGATAACCGTGTTTCCTTAAAATGTTAATGTACATTACTATTTATTCTCTATATTTATTTTTTGATGTGCAATGATCATACTTTATAATCTGTTGAAAATATTATTTTTTCAAGCGACACATTTAATTAGTATAAATAATTAAAAAATATCATACCTCATTTGCATATGAAAACAGCCTGATACCACCGCGCGTCACTATCAGTAAACAAAATATTACTAAATTATTATACATGTACATGTATCTGTATAGCGGGCACTCGTAATTTTAAGAACTGGTGGAATAATGACACAATTATACACTTATATTCCTATAAAGAACATGTTGTGCCTACTGAGTGGACATGTACCTTCAATACACCGTAATAAAAAATATTTATTATATGTATAAACATACCGTAATAATTATGCAACTAATACTCTAACAAACTACTTGCTAGGAAAGACATAGTACCGTAACTATTGTTTGTCAAAAATATGCCTATTGTAGGAAATTGAGCAGGTGATTTCTAATACTTACACATGTGTAACGTGCAATACAAAATCCTCATGTCACCTAGTTATAAACTTTCCTGAGCATGAATCGAATACTATGTTCAAAATCAAGAATTTTGAACCAATCAAATTGCTTGATTTTGAGCAACAGTTTTGAAACCATGCTGAGAATATGTTAAAACACATGGTGTGAAAATAGACCAACCTCGCCTAATGCTAAGCCATTAACTTTCTAAATAAATTTCATAACATATATCGTCACATGCACAGGTGACCTAAAATATGCACAATAATTGGAATTTAACCCTCCTTACAGTGCTGAATTAACCCACGCCTTAGACCGCTACACACAACAATTGTCGTCTGCTGTGATTTTATATCTTGCCTTATTTCTCAATAAAAACATGCTTTGCCAGCACTTCAGAATCATTTCCAATGGAAATTATTCTAAAGTGCTGTCAAAGCATGTTGTAAATTATTTTAAAGTGCTGTCAAAGCATGTTTTTGATGATAAAAATGGAAAATAGAAAATAAACAGAAGACACAAATTTAAGATAGCGGTGTCAGGGTTAAAATGTTGTCATCTACTGTATATTCTTATTTTCAATATGCCACAAGGAAAATATGTGTTAAAAGCATACGAGTATTTCTCATGAGCTTCCAACACATATTTTATATACGAAAGAAAAATCATAACTAACCAATAAGAAACAGCAGACGACAATATTTGTCCCCGTCTTCTCAGGATTAATGGACGGCTTAGGTTTGATTTTATTTGTGCCTATCAACAGCGGCTAATGGTACTTTAAGGCCGGGCCAATTGGTTCGATCCCGTATGTAACCTGCTGCATTTGGGGGGAAATCCCAAGATCAGAACGTTTGTTTGTTTTTTTGTTTGTTGGGGTTTAACGGCCTATCAACAAATAAGGTCATTTAAGGCCGGGTCAATGGGTTTAGTACTAAATCCCATATATTACCTGTACAAGTACATGTATTAGTTCAAGTACATGTACAAAAGGGGGGAAAATCCCATAATCAGAACTGAATATTTACAACAAAACTATATATTCAGCCCTGAAATCAGAATAATCCTGATCTGATGCCAGGTCCTCGCCACACCAAAAGCAGTAGGATCAGTAATATTCTTACTACTTTTATAATGGGCAAAAACCCAATTCAACTCCCAGGCAACAAAAGAGCCAAAGATAAAAATGTACCTGAGGGCCAAACCAGGCAAATCATGATTCATAACAGGAGGAACCCCTACCGTTAATTTACGCCGTCACATTCGCCCGACCACCACCCACCCAAGATCAGAACATAACATAACATCGAAAAAATATATATTCAGCACTGAAATTAGAATAACCTGACCTGGTGCCAGGTCCATACCACGCCAGTCATTTGGTCCCTCCCCTAAAAATAGTAGGATTACAAACAATCGTAATACAATGTACTCACATCAGGGGTATAACCAGATTCAATTATCACATACAAGAAAGACAAAGACATACCTGAGAGCCAAACCAGGTGTCCAGTCGGGATTCCGGTATGCTCCCACCTGCATCCTCCCACCCACGGACCGCATAGAGAAATGGACTGATGACTCCCAGTAATATTTATAAAGACACTTGCATCTGTGTAATATGGCATATCATGATTATATTTATGGAAATATAGCAAGTTTCTCAGTGCATGATTAGAATAAAATTTAACAAACAGGCTGCCAGTTGATAAAAGCTACCTCGTGACGTTGGCGACCAGAATAGACCCTGATCAGATTGCATCAATAACTTTTGTCAGCTGGCCGCCCACATAAGCACAAAAGTGGGCTAGTCCATATAGACAGGTTTGAATTGATTATGGCAATGGGGGATCGTAGCTAGTTATTTCCCTTTGCAAATCTATTTATAGAGATCATGTCCTTTGGTTTATTTTAGCGTTATTTCTTCCTGAATAACTTGCAAAAATAAAGACTGCAAACAAGGTACTCAGATCAGACCGCACATATGTGCGGACTGATCTGAGTCGTCACTGGTTGCAGTACAATTCATAAGTGTGAAAATATAAATCTGGCAAATAATGCAGTCCTGCAGACTGCGCAGATATATAGGATGATCTGGATCTGCACTAGTCGAAAACACTATAATAGCTTCTTTACACAACATATCATGCAATATTCGTTTATATTACAAGCAATTAGGCCACAAAATATACCAGTTGCACCGAATTTCTATAAATAAATTCAAAAGGAATTAACTTAACTAGCTACGATCCCCCATTGTACGTGGTTGACTGGCACACATAAGCATTCCAGGAAAAGACAAATACGTTGTCGGCTGAGAAAAGATACCAGGGATTCCGCTGGCGATACGCCACTTTCGCAATTGGCGATAAAAATAAACAATTGGCGATAAAAAATTACAATTTTCGAAAAAAAAATCGAAAAAAGAAAAAAAAATCTTTTTTTTTTCTTTTTTTCCGAAAATTGTAATTTTTTATCGCCAATTGTTTTTATTGTTCTTGAAGTGGCCATTTTTTTATTTTCCCCAGCGGAATCCCTGAGGTACCGTACAGTATTTCCAACAAATGTTTGTTTGTTTGTTTGTTGGGGTTTAACGGCCTATCAACATTTAAGGTCATTTAAGGCCGGGTCATTGGGTTTAGTACTAAATCCCATATATTACATGTACAAATGGGGGGAAAATCCCAAAATCAGAACTGAATATTTACAAAAAAAACACTATATAGTCAGCCCTGAAATCAGAATAATCCTGATCTGATGCCAGGTCCTCACCACACCAGAATCACTTGGCCCCGTCCCAAAAGCAGTAGGATCAGTAATAATCTTACTACTTTTATAATGGGCAATAACCCAATTAATTTACGCCGTCGCATTTATCCAACAAATATACTGTCTATTTCACGAAACCGGCCCAAATTTTACGGCTATATGAGACAGGCCATGCGATTTTGTACCTAAGAACATGTGCGATTTTTCATGAAATATATTTTTCAACGTCATTTATGGAAAATATCGTAAATTTTGTAAATATTTTATATGAGATACCGAACATGTTCTTAGGTAAAAAACCGCATCTCATATAAACAACAATTTATTTCGATAATATTCAATTTAATCAAAATTTAAGAATGATGGAGCCTTCATTTTAATGTGGTCAAATATTGATGTTGTTACAAAAAATTTGTCAATGGGAATTTAACATGCGGGAAAAGGAGGCAGAGAAGCAGGGCAGGAGACAAAAAAAAAGGAAATTTTTGGAAATAGATACGGTAGATTGGAAGTGATTTAAAAGAGAAATTTTGAAAAACGGTTAACAATTTCTGAAATTAGAAAAATTTCCCCATGTTAAAGCCCCATAGACATCTTCTATGGGAATTTAACATGGGGAAATTGTTGCAATAAAATCAATATTTGTCCAAATTTCATGAAAAAAAAAGAAGGCTCATTCTTTGTTATAATTTAATATTTCCAAAAATAGTTAATTTATCATTGTTTATATAGTCGTAAATGTTGGGCAAGTTTCGTGAAACAGACGGTAGTTCCTTTTGCTGATGGCATGGCAGTAAGCATGCCTTAGTAACTGATTCTTTATTGGTGTTTAACGGCCTATCAATAGCTACGGTCATGTAAGGCCGGGCAAACGGGTTCGATCCCGTTTTAACCTGCTGCATTGGGGGGAAAATCCCAAAATCAGAACAGAACATTTAAATAAAGAAAAAAAATATTCAGCCCTGAAATTAGAATAACCTGACCTGGTGCCAGGTCCATACCACACCAAAGTCACTTGGCCCATTCCCCTAAAATAGGATTACTAATAATCGTAATACTCAATTAAGTCCTTAGTGACTGAATGGCAAAACAGGGCAGACTATGATCTGCTTATGTCCAGGCTGATCTGTGGCCACGCTGCTCGCATTTGCCGCAAGATACTTTTTTCTCAGCCTGTGGTCGAAACTGGTGTTTTCAATGACATAGGTTGATAATATCACACGAAAAGCCTCGAGAAAAATGCTCCAAATGAGTTTCCAGACAATGTATCAAATTTATTTATTTAGTGGTGTACAATGGTCTGTCAACAGCTATGGTCATTTTAGGCCGGGACAATCACAGGTTGAAGTAACAGACCGAGGTCTATAAATACATTAAATATGCCTAAAAGCATCAATAAATCTTCATTTATTGATGCTTTTAGGCATATTTAATGTATTTATAGACCTCGGTCCGTTACTTCAACCTGTGGGGACAATGGGATCGAATCACAGTATTCCACTATATCACTGCTACAGATGCGGGGCGTAGGGGGGTGGGAGAAATGGTGGAAATATCAAATTCCAAAATCAGAACGGAATATGTACATAAAACATAATTACAATATTCAATAAAACAGCATGATCAGACATGTGGAATGTGGATGTGCAGATTTATTTCCTGTTTCACTATAAACTTTGTGCATGTACGACTATAATGTTTGTAAGAGTAAAATTATGATAGTCTGTAAATTCCACATTAACAATGTTTTCTTGTAAACAATTATTGGATTTACATTTATTGAGCATAGGCTGCAGCCTATGCTCAATAAATGTAAATCCATCAATTGAAATTTCCAGACGATCCTAAATTTGCACTTACGAACATTTTAGTTGTACAAAGTTTAGTGAAATGGACCCCTGCTAAGCAGATTGCAAGTCAATTATCTAACTTTTCTCATGGCACATCACAGTCAAGCCCATATTCAGAATTACAGTTGTAAAAATAGACAACTTGTGTTACACTTGTTAGCTGGTCAGAGTAATATAAAATAGTATAATATGGGAACCCTGTCGATATTTGTTCCTTATTACTACATGTAATGACTACATTGACTAAAATTTACATTCATACAATCAAGTACATGTACTTACAACAACAATAGCATAACAAGCTGCGGCAGAACAAATATAAGAGCAATGTATGATATCACCGGAGTCTTCCAAATATGACATTGACAATTTTCGATATCTTCTGTAAATGGGTTTGGAAAGGGATGAAAATCCCAGAGCACACGCGGAATGTAAGTTTCATGAAAATATTCCAAAGGGTGGTTGAGTTATGCTCTGGACAAGAAATCAGTGCGTGAAAAGACAAAGGGAGATAACTCGAGAAAATTATCGTGCCAAGAGTTGTCATTCTTGTGCACGGCACACCTTTGGTTCGTGATCTATGTATGTGTGAAGTTCATGAAAATATTCCAAAGGGTGTTTGAGTTATGCTGCAGACAAGATGATGGACGACGACGATGACGATGACGGAAAAAGCGCCGACTATAGTCGCGCCTCTGCTAAAGCAGGCGCGACAAAAACGAAGGTAGATAAGTAAACAAGAGGGCTATAATGGCCCTAATTCGCTCACCTGACTCCATGAACACCAGAGGAGAATGTGACATTGACATTGTGCTTTTTTTAGTTTTTAGATGGCAGTCATCTTGGATTAAGCGATGACTCTCATTTTACCAAATCTGAAAATACTTCACCCAAGGATCTTAACTTACTATGAAGTTTGGCCAGCAACGGCCATGTGGTTCCTGAGAAAAAGACGTTCAAAATCTTGAATAAATGGACCTTTTGGAGGCCATCATGGATGACATAATCATCCGATTCCGACAAATATTGCACCAGAGCAATCGCCTCATCGATACCTTCAATTTCATATATGACATGAGCATATTTGGTCAAAAATAACCACGCCCATTTTTGACCCCGGGGTCACCATTTTAACACCTTTGAAAGAGCATTCTACGTTGATCATTCCTACCATGTTTCGTCGAAATCCGGCTGGCGGTTTATGAGATGTTTTAAGAATTTGTGCTATTTTTAGACGGCGCCCATCTTGGATTAGCGAAGACCTCCGTTTAAACAAATCTGAAAAGGCTTCACCCATGGACCATAAAATTTGGCCCCAATTTGACCCCACGGGCCACGCCCATTTTTGACCCAGGGGTCGCCATTTTAACAACTTTGAAAGAGCATTGTACATCGATCATTCCTACCAAGTTTTGTCGAAATCCAGCTGGCGTTTCATGAGAAGAAGATTTTTTAAGAATTTGTGCCATTGTTAGACGGTGGCCATCCTGGATTAGCGACGACCTCCGTTTTAACAAATCTGAAAAGGCTTCACCCATGGACCATAACTCTGACACCATGGGCTAAGCGGTTCGTGTGAATTTTCAAATCTATAATAAAAGAACCACCATTTTGACCTTTCGCGGCCATCTTGGATGACATGACCATCCAATTTCGACAAAAAATGCACCAGAGCGATCGCCTCTTTGATACCTTCGATTTGATATAGACATGACCATACTCGGTGAAAAATAAAATTTGACCCCAATTTGACCCCACGGGCCACGCCCATTTTTGACCCCTGTCACCATTTTAACGAATTTGAAAGAGCATTGTTGTACATCGATCATTCCTACCAAGTTTCGTCAAAATCCGATTGGCAGTACATGAGAAGAAGACTTTTTAATAATTTATGCTATTTTTAGATGGCGGCCATCTTGGATTAGCGATGACCTCCATTTTAACAAATCTGAAAAGGCTTCACCCATGAATCATAACTTTTAAGTTTGGCTACCATGGGCCAAGCGGTTCATGTGAAGAAGAATTTTGAAATCTCTAATAAAAGAACTACCTTTTGACCAAGTTTTGTCGAAATCCGGTTGGCGGTTCTTGAGAAGAAGATTTTTGAAAAAATTGTGCTATTTTTAGATGGCGGCCATCTTGGATTACGTGATGACGTCATTTTACCAATTTTGTAATCCCCCTACCTAAGGACCATGACCATGAAGTTTGGTGACTATAGGCCCAATGGTTACCGTGGAGAAGACGTTTGAAAATGTTCACGACGGACGATGGACGACAGACGACGGACACATTGCGGTAACAAAATAGAGAGGCAAGAGTTATCATTCTTGCGCACGACACACCTTTGCGTCGTGGTCTATGCATGTGTGAAGTTTCATGAATATTCCAAACGGTATTCGAGTTATGCTCCGGACAAGAAGTGTCTGCGGTGGGTGCGGACGATGTTCGGTGTCAAATCCATAGTTTGTTTGTTAGTTGGGGTTTAACGGCCTATCAACAGCTAAGGTCATTTAAGGCCAGTGTCAATGGGTTTAGTACTAAATCCCTTATATGTACAAGTACATGTACATGTTCAAGTACATATACAAATGGGGGGGGGTGAGTGAGTGAGTGAGTGAATAGGGTTTAACGTCCGCTTTTCTGACATAGAGGTACAAGCCTCAGGGAGTCTACACGCAGACGGGTCAACGGGGTCGTGTCCCGTATCCACCTGTCCAAGGGGGGTAAATCCCAACTTCAGAACTCAATATTTACAATCAAAATATATATTCAGTCCTGAATTAGAACAACCTGATCTGGTGCCAGGCCCTCGCCACACCAGCATCATTTATATCCCATCCCCTAAAAGTAATAGGATTAGCGCTAATCTTACTTTTTATATATGGGGCATAGCCGGACTCAATCTCACATACAAGAAAGCCAAAAATGTACAGGGAGGGCCAAATCCGGTATAGTGGGTTCCGGAAAGTATGAACACAATCGTTAAGCCAGTTTAGTCGCCTTTTACAACAAGCAATGGCTACTGCAGCACTATTCTCAGGATCAGTTGACCCGCCCCCCCGGTGCCTGCACGGGGCAAGGGGGGGGGGGGGGGGGGGGGGGTGGGGGGGGGGGGGGGGGGGGGGGGGGGGGGGGGAAATCCCATGATCAGAACTGAATATTTACAATAACAAAACTATATATTCAGCCCTGAAATCAGAATAATCCTGATCTGATGCTAGGTCTCGCCACACCAGAATCACTTGGCCCCTCCCAAAAGCAGTAGGATCAGTAATAATCTTACTACTTTTATAATGGGCAATAAACCAATTCAACTCCCAGGTAACTAAAGAGCCAAAGATAAAAACGTACCTGAGGGCCAAACCAGGTAAATCATGATTCCTATAAGGAGGAACCCATACCGTTAATTTACGCCGTCTCATTCGCCCGACCACCATCCACTTAAATCCATAGTATCCCCCTACAAATCCATAGTACCCCCCTACAAATCCATAGTATCCCCCGACTTTCGTCCGGGGGATACAATAACAATTCACATTTTGCAGGTCTAACAAGAATGTACCGGTGAAATACTATAACTATAATATAAATGGAAATGTATATTCTATAATGATATGTACATAGATGTGGTTTTGTGTCCCATCGACGTGAAATACGACAGAAAGTTGCGTACAATCCACAGAAATGCAGATTTGTTTGCACTTGAAAGTAGCATCACGGTGAAAACAAACAATTCTGATACAAATTTAGGATCGCCTGGAAAATTCAATTGTTGGATTACATTTATTGAGCATAGGCTGCATATGCAGCCTATGCTCAATAAATGTAAATTCAATAATTGTTTACAAGAAAACATAGAAGTGTGGATTTGTCACAGCATGAAAGCAGACCATCAGAGCAATGGGTGTGTGAAGTATCAAGCAGATCCATGCAAGGAAACAGACATTATAAGACACATACCCAAGTTTCGAATACACCAAGAATGTGACCTTGACCCTGGGCTTAGCGCGGGCAGGACGATCATGGATTTTTCACAGGGCGGTAGAGGACCATTAAATCAATGTGTGTTAAAGGTACATGCCCACGCAGTAGGCACAAAATGTTCTTTATAGGAATTAAATAAGTGTATAATTATGTCACTATTCCACCAGTTCTAAAAATTACGAGTGCCCGCTATACAAATATAATCATTTATTAATTATCAATTTACTGTTAGCGACGCGCGGCGGTAACAGTCTATTTTGATAATGTGCGGGGACGACGACTTTCACATCACGGCTTGCGGTGCGCATGCGCAGTATACTACGTGCGCCAGTAGGCTTCCCAATATGTGAACAAGAATATCAACATGTCGAAACGTCCAGGACGGAAATTGTATGAAACGGCGTCGGCCAAAAAAAAAGCGAAATGTCTGAGGGACAGGCAGTACAGAGGGTGAGAGAGTGGTTAATATTGGCGACCTGATCACCAAATGGAAAGAGTTACGTGGAGATTTAGATTTGGACTCGAACACAGATTTTTCTTCTCAACTTCCGATACTTCACTGCGCATGTCAAAGATGTGATATGATTGACCGTGTCACGTGACGTGTGTTGGTAAAAATAGCACGAGGTCGGAACATACCCTTTCTGGTCGCGGCATATAAAATGCGATTTAACATCAATTAACACGCGCCGTAATTAAAAATAACTCGTTAGTGGGTAGACAAATGGCTCATATAAGGCATGATAGAAAATGAAAAGTAGTAGTACAGTGTAACCTGCTGCGTGGGCATGTACCTTTAAATCAAATATCAACCAGATCCGTGCAAGGAAATTATAGGACGTTTACCCGAGCGTTAATGTTTCAAATGCACCAAATATGTGACCTTGACCCTGGTCTTAGCGGGAGCTGGACAATCGTGGATTTGTCACAGGTCGGTAGATGACCATTAAATTAATGTGTGTGTGTGTGTGTGTGTGAAATATAAAGCAAATGAGTGTAAGGAAAGTATAAGACATTTAGAAACGCATCGTTAAATGTACCCTTCACATGCTCCCGAAAACCACACACCGCAAGGAGAGGAAAAATATTCTGCGGCTCGCCCAGGAATTCTTGATTCTGGGTCGAGTCAGAAAAAAGTGATATCACAAGTTTGGTATTCTATTTATCAGGTGATGGGTTACGCAAAGAAATGTGCATGCATATTATTGTATTTGGCGACAGCAGATATGTTTAACTCTTAGAATGCCAGAAACGAAAACTCTAGTCTGCTGTTGTTTTATATTTTGTCTTATCTTGCAATAAAAACATGGTTTGAGAGCACTTGAGAATCATTTCCAATCAAAATGATTCTAAAGTGCTGTCAAACTATGTTTCTGATGAGAAAAAAATGAAGATATAAAAAAAACAAGAAACGAGGCAAAGCCACGAAGGCCAGGTTTTTTCCAAGCATAGACACTTGGATAACATAATTATACCCACTTTTTGTAGACTAGATGGCCGTGGCCTGCATGTCGCGCCTTGGGGCGAGGCATGGACACTAAAAAAATAGATATAGTAGATGGAAAAACTTTAACGAAAAAACTTTAACCGGACACGGACGTACGGACGGAAGGACGGATGTATGCCAAAATGCATAAAATGCACTTTCCGCAAGCGGGTGCGACAATGATGATAAACACCCATGTGAAGTATCAAGGTAATGAATGGGTGAAGCAGTTGCAGAGATATAGTACACTTAAAAACTTTAACAAAAAAATTCAAAGTAATTTGACCTTGACATTGTGCACAGGGGCCGCACGGTTGGGGGTTAGAATGAAAATATGGATGATGATAAACACCCATGTGAAGTTTCAAGGTAATGGGCGAAGCAGTTGCAGAGATATAGTATAACGAAAAAGTTGTAAGCAAAAAACTTTAACCAGACGTACGTTAAAAAGTTAACGTTGAAAATGGCTAAGTCAATTACGTAGAAATAATAGGTGAAGGTAAAAAAATGGTCACATGCTGGATAGTTGTATGTGGTAGGCACCCCTTGGTTATGAAGCTGTGAAAGTTTGGTGGTCCTAGGTGGTACAGTACCAAAGAAATGGACTTAAACACGAAAAGTTAACATTGTAAACGCGAAAACTTAACATTGAAAATGGCCAAGTCGACTGCGCGGAAAAAATGGGTCAAGATAAAAAAAAAGTAACATGTTGGATAGTGATATGTGGTGGGCACCCCTTGATTATGAAGCTGTGAAAGTTTGGTGGTCCTAGGTGGTACAGTAACAAAGAAATGGACTCAAACACGAAAACTTAACATTGATTGTGGACCGCCGCGCCCGCCCGCCCGTCCCGCCCGCCCCGCCCGCCGCCCGCCCGGCTTTCGCCAATCCAATAGCCTGGATTTTTTTTCAAAAAACCTGGCTAAAAATGGTCACATGTTGGATAGTTGTATGTGGTAGGCACCCCTTGGTTATGAAGCCGTGAAAGTTTGGTGGTCCTAGGTGGTACAGTACCAAAGAAATGGACTTAAACACGAAAAGTTAACATTGTAAACGCGAAAACTTAACATTGAAAATGGCTAAGCCGACTACGCGGAAAAAATGGGTCAAGATAAAAAAAAAGTAACATGTTGGATAGTGATATGTGGTGGGCACCCCCTTGATTATGAAGCTGTGAAAGTTTGGTGGTCCTAGGTGGTACAGTAAACAAAGAAATGGACTCTAAACACGAAAACTTAACATTGATTGTGGACGCCCGCCCGCCCGCGCCCGCCCGCCGCCCGCCCGCCCAGCTTTCGCCAATCCAATAGCCTGGATTTTTTTCTCAAAAAACCTGGCTAAAAACAGCAGACAAATTTGTTTTATTCAGCATTGTAAGGGTTAACCTCTATAGTAGTGTTTGCAAACAGTGTAGATCCAGATGAGCCGGCTCATTCGGTAAAGTCATGTGACGCCATTCGATCAATGAAACGTTAGTTTTCAATTCGTTGTAACCCAGATATTCATATCAGGTCTGCTTATCTAGTGCCAAATGTCAAAAAGTCCCCGCAAACAAAAAAAATGTTAGAAGCATAAACTGATAGAGAGATGGAAGTAAATTCAATACCACTTTGTATGTTAGTGGCATAATAAATATCACACATGCATGATATGATAGCAATACATGAACAGGTATGAACATAATACAACAATCCTACACCATACACCAAACCACTGGGAAGTGATCAATGCTCATCATTAGATTTGTTTGTTTGTTGGGGTTTAACGGCCTATCAACAGCTACGGTCATTTAAGGCCGGGTCTATGGGTTTAGTACTAAATCCCATATATTACCTGTACAAGTGCATTTACATGTTCAAGTAGAACAATTGGGGAGGGGGGGGAATCCCAAAATCAGAACTGAATATTTACAATACAGGTCATTCTTGTTATCTCAAATTCCAATGAACTGATGAAAATATATCGACATATCCGAACTTCGAGATAACAATTCGTCAAATTTATCAGAAAAAATTCTGAACAAAATCGCTTCAGAAATGCCTCTTTACTTTATTTACGGGTTTTCTTAAATCGCGGCTTGAGTTTATTCTAAACTGTTTTCGTAATTAACAGACGATTTACTTATTGCTACACCGTTTAATTCATTTTTCTGTTAAAAGAGATTTGATATCACATTAAGTTTAATTGATTAATTATGGTTTTAAGTGAATTGCTTGAACTGGTCATGCAACTTTAAACACATTTTAGCGGCGGCGGTGTCTTTGGTTTCTATAGACGTGTGAAAACTTACCTGAGATAATCGCGCTGATTCAGACTTGGCGGCGTCGGGACATATCCGATATCGAGTTATCAGGAGTAAAATATATGATCTATAGGGAATTCTACCGGGACCTCGGACGTATTTCGAGATAAGCAGGTATATCGAGATAACGAGATTCAGCTGTATATATTCAGCCCTGAAATCAGAATAATCCTGATGTGATGCCAGGTCCTTGCCACACCAGAATCACTTGGCCCCCTCCCAAAAGCAGTAGGATCAGTAATAATCTTACTACTTTTATAATGGGCAATAACCCAATTCAACTCCCAGGTAACAAAAGCCAAAGATAAAAAACGTACCCGAGGGCCAAACCAGGCAAATCATGATTCCTATAAGGAGGAACCCCTACTGTTAATTTGCAGTGACATTTTCACAGACAACAAATGTTAGCAAATCATTCTAATGTAGGTGAAAAGTAGAGAACGACAATAATGTGAGAGCCCCAGATCAGAATGCGCATCCGCGCCATCTGATCAGGGCCTGCACTTTTCGCTATTCAGTTAATGAAAGACCAGTAATTCTCCTGATAAAGACTTGTACAAACTGTTAGACACAAACAAATGGCTAAGTGTGTCCGCAAAAATGAGAAGGTGAAAAAGGTCAAGGTCATGTTAATGGCGGCATGAGCATGTTCTGAATGATCACATGTATCAAGTGGCCACATATTGAAGCAATCCGTTAAGTAATATTAATTATAACATGATGGAAGAAACTTGTAAAAGCAGGCGTGACAAAAATCTTAGCACACAGTCAAGACATTTTGGAGTGACAAGGTACAGATACCCCGGGAAATTGCATATTAAATGCCGTTGTGTCAATCTTCATTACTTTAGCCCTTTGTAAGAAGTTTTGAGAAAAATGTAACTTTTCCTGAACTAACATGGTTACAGGTATGAAGATGGCAATAATGGCACGATATATTAATTCATTTAAGAGCGTTAGTCTCTTTACTGAATCAAACTTGATCTAGTAGTTGTCAAGGTATTTCAGAAAATGTAGGTCAGATTACTGTCTGTTTCACGAAAACTGCCCAAATTCTATGAATATATCCACAATGAAAAACACTATTTTTTTTCGAAAATAATTATTAAATTTTATCAAAACTTAAAGGTACATGCCCACTCAGTAGGCACACAATGTTCTTTATCAGACACATCATCCGAGACATTTTTTGGGAAAATAAACATTCATTCACCATTACCCAATGTATTGATTGGCATTATTTGACCAATTTTTACAAAATAAAAAGAAGACTCGGTCTTAAATTTTGTTACAATTTAATATATTGAAAAAAATATTGTTTTTGCATTGTTTATATAGCCGTAAAATTTTGAAAGATTTTGTGAAACAGACAGTAGTTGTGACAGCGTAACTCATTGGAAGCACATTCTCTTATCTAAACTCAACTTTAACCCTTACACTGCTGAATTCTGCTGTTTATTTTATATTTTCAATTTTTGTCATAAATGGAAATGATTCTAAAGAGCTGTCAAACCATGTTTTTATTGAGAAAAAAGGGAAAATATTAAGCAACAGCAGACGGCACTTTTCGTTTCCAGCATTTCAATGGTTAAGACATTCTATGCTGAAGATACACAATATTTCTCATGGAAACAAAAGTCTGTACGAGACGGTTCAAATGAGTGGTATGGAGAAATAAACAAAATAACTAAAAAATGTGGATTGTCGACGCACTTAGGGCCCGGCCCCTATTAGAGAAACTCTTAAAAAATCTTTAAAAAAAATAAATAAACATACAGATGGACATACAATCAGTAGCGGGGGTAATTGTATTAATGTACAAGGATGTATCGTTACTAAGTAATGCATGTGTGCAATATGAAGATATTAGCTGAAGGCAAACAGAAATTATAGGTGTTTGTTTTGTTTGTTTATTAGTGTTTAACGGCCTATCAACAGCTAAGGTCATGTAAGGCCGGGCAAACGGGTTCGATCCCGTTTTAACCTGCTGCATTGGGGGGAAAATCCCAAAATCAGAACGGAATATTTACACCGAGAACAAATATATTCAGCCCTGAAATTAGAATAACCTGACCTGGTGCCAGGTCCATACCACACCAAGTCACTTGGCCCCTTCCCCTAAAATAGGATTACGAATATCGTAATACTCACATACGGGGTATAACCAGATTCAACTACAAAATGCCATAAGAAATTATAGGTGATTTGAGAAACTCTTACAAAAAACTTTCAAAAAATAAACGGATGGACAGACACCTATTCTCAGCGGGGCCTTAATAATCACTCTTTCAATAACAAGTATTGTATACATAGACATCATTCGAAAGTATATGTTGTTGCCAATCATATGAACCGTCTCGATGAGACGGTTCAAATGAGTGGCAACAACATATACCGGTACTTTTATGGAGAAAACGATACTTTTTATTGAATAAGAAGTTTTCAATAAAAAGTATCGTAACCATATACTTAAATTTCCAAGTCAGACAGAAGAGAAGCAATTGACTAGTTAGTATACATGGTATACAAGATGGTTCTATAAAGGACATTGCCAAGAAAAGCAACGGATAAAAGTAATTCTATTCATTATAAAACGTATATTATGACGAGATACATAGAATATTACACTTTTACTAAATTTAAGAGATCAGTGTCACATTTTCTATTAAGACAATAATTAGAATTTATGTATGTGGTTTCAAAAAAATACAAGATATTTGAACATGGTGGTGGTATGGTACAAATACAGGTAATTCTCGTTATCTCGAAGTTGAACGGACCGAGCAAAATGTATCGACATATCCAAACTTCGAGATAAAAATTTGCCACGACTTTACTTTACTTTCAGGTTTTCATAAATCGCACACTTTGTTTTATATATCACATACCGGTATGCATGACACAATTTCCGGTAAATCATAGCCAATCATAGCCGATACACGTCAATGAATAATCGTTACATCTGAATGTCAAGGCTCACCGTCTCTTCTGACAATGTTATTATTCAATCGCAAATGCAAGACCACATTTTGTTCACAAACCACGGCGGACCTAGACTCATCGGCCACAAACAAATTCGGCACAAGTCAAATCAAATCGGCATTAAGAAATGTCAAGTTCAATTGCCCTGATTACCACGCCGTTTATTTCGTCTTCATAAAGTGATCCGATGTCACATTGATTAATTGGTTAATCATGGTTTAACTGAAGTCCTGTTCCATGATTGTGCAACGTTTAACAGTTTAGTGGCGATGTTTTTGATTTCTATAGATGTGAAAACTTACCTGAGATAATAATCTCTTTAAATCAGACTTGGCGGTGCCAGGTGCTTATTTTTCACATCGAGTTATCAGAATACAAATATGAAGGAAACATCGGAACTCGAACTCCACCTCGACATAACCGAAATATCAACGTTTCCGATATCGATTTATCATGATCTATGTAGGGAATTCGGCCCGGACCTCGGGCGTATATACAGATAAGCAGGTATATCGAGGTAAGCGATATCGAGATAAAGAGAATTAGCTGTAGTGTGTTATGAGACACATAATTATTATATAGATACCGTACATGTCTTTTACATGCCAACCAATATCTAAATGTTGCATCAGGCATTAACATTGATTTAATATATTTTAAAAATATTTAACTTGTCCATATAGGTCAGTATCATTTTGGCGACATTGACAAATCTTGTTGTTTTTTTAAAGAAATACCAGTACTTCACGAATGAATTCTATTCCACATTTGGTTAACTTCCGATGTCATTTACAGCAAATATTGCAGTTTCTGTAAATATTTTTCATGAAAAATCATGCGTCCTCTTCGGTTCAAAATCACATGGCATGTCTCCTTTGTTGTAAATAAACTACAGAGAGAGAGAGTCAGTGTTTTTGTTAAGTCATGGTCCAGTCTGAAGATGAATCATTTTGTTAAAATTTCTCTGAATAATTATTTAGTTAACCTTTCCACCCCTAAATAAATCCCCACCAATCCAATTGTCACAAAATGATTTTCAGACTAGTTAATTTATGAAAAGGGGGTGTTTTGTTTCTAAAACATGAAAATTACTTGTAAAAAGTGCAGATCCTGATGAGACGGCTCGTTACGAGCCGGCTCATCTGGATCTACACTGTTTGCAAACACCTCTATAGAGGGCTGTAGTGTTGAAAGGGCTAAATAAGTACCAAGCTCTGAGATCATAGAAAATCTCCATATTTGGTGATAATGATTTGAAAACATGCTGCAAGGCAGCAAACATTTTTTTAGCATACGTGAAGTACAATTCAGCGTTTGATCGGAAATAGTTTGCAGCTGTCAATAACAATTTATTATATAATAACATTTGGAATGTACTAAGTCATTAATATAAGTCCATTGTAAGGCCAGAGAAATGCAATTTGTAGGTTCTCATCCTCATAAGCCTCTAAATAAATTGCTAAATTATCATTTTTATTTGTATATACATGTACATTTTTTATACCAGCTTTATATCAATTTCAACAAGTCATTTGACCTTGACCACACGTGCCGCACAAGTGGGTTAAGGGATGAAAATATGGATGATAACAAATAAGTATATGAAGTTTCAAGCCAATCTGACTTATGGTAACAGAGATAGTAGGTAGCAAGAAATTTTAGCACAAATCTTGGACAGACAGGGTCCCCGATTCACCAAACTAAACAATGTTATTGGATTTATTGGATTTACATTTATTAAGCATAGGCTGCATATGCAGCCTATGCTCAATACATGTAAATCCATCAATTGACATAAATTTACAGACTATCCTAAATTTGCACTTACGAACATTTTTGTCGTACGAAGGTTAGTGAAACGGGCCCCAGATGGACAGACACACAAGGTGGCGACTATATACACCCCGAAGGGCATCGTTATCCCACAGCTAATCCCCTCGCTAGTAGCCTTGATACCAAAACAAGTTATTGAATAAACAACAAAACAATTTGCCTACAACAAGGTGAACGTAAGTTCTCAGTGACCTTGTGGTCGGATGTGGGTCGTACGCAAAACAAAGCACCATCCCTAGACACACATTGTGGCACAATATTATCAAGAAGCGGTTCATAAGTTCATGAATGAAGTTGTTACCAACGTACGCATGCATGCACGTGCGTACACACGTACATGGAGTAACGCTATACCCCTCTTGCCTATCGGCGAGGGGATAATAAAAGCCTCCTACTCACCCCATTTTATTCCAAAATTTAATGAGAATCTACAGATTAATTTTCTATGGCCTGACGATAGCGTGGTTTACAATGGGAATGAAATAAAGTACAATAAATAGTTATACAGGGACATGAACAAAATAAGTGCATAGCTAGCACTAGACTACACACTATATATATGGAATACAGGAGAATGCCACAGAAACCAGGGCACAAGATTATAAAGTCTTCAGAGCACATATTCAAAATGTATACCCCCAAAATTCTCAAAGCGTGCTCAGAATATTTTATAATAATAGGCCCTGTATATGCCGAATATTTTAATATGCAGTGTGATCGATATCTGGGCTCATGCATTACAAAAAATTCTGATCGCATTCTCTTACTTAAAATCATGCAATTTGATTGGCAGAGACTGAGCTCTGAGCCAATCAAACTGTATGATTTCGAGCATGAGGACTGAACATGTGCTCATAAAGTTTCATAAGCATGTTCCCAGCTGACCGTATCAGTAGCCTATTTCATCAACATTGCAAAGCATACTTTAGTAGCAAAGTATACTTTGAGGGAGAAATTTTCAATTTTATGATAAATTTATTATTTTTTATTATACTGAATTTATTACGTTATCACAGCCAAATTGGCTGTGATAATGTAATAAATTCAGTATAATAATTCTGCATACTCTTAATCATGAAATATATGCATTTGTTAGTTCTATATGAAATAATGCATTTCAGGAAAAATAAATGATTTCTCCCTCAAAGTATACTTTGCTAGTAAAGTATACTTTGCAATGTTGATGAAATAGGCTACTGATATTCAAGTTGCATGGATACATACATGTACATGGAAATGGAAATTTGAAATTATAGGATATAAAAATAAACTCTGAAACCGAGGGAATATTTTTAAGTGACGAGTAAACATCAATGTGATAATAATACAAATAAAATTGACCCGACATTGACATTGACATTGACATTGACATTGACATTGACATTTTCCAGGTCATTTTATCTCTGCATTTTGTTGTATTTTGTCGTCAAGACGCTGAAAATCTTCAGCGATACCGGGCTCATTTGCTCCGATATTTTCACAAACTTTCGACAATATGTATGGAAGATATCAGATATATCCAATGGAGATAGATAGAAATAGATTTCCAGACCAAATCTGTGGTTTGTTAATACATTTGTATGACTGGAGAAATGGAGGTTCTGACGTCAGCAGCCAGTTTAATTAATATTAATTAACCCTTTCATCCCTATTAAAGTAACTGCATTGGAAATATGTTATTTTTCCGACCAATCCAATCATCATAAACTAATTTTCAGACTAGTCCATTTTATGATAAGGGGGTGTTTTTGTTCTCAAAAATATGAAAATTACTTGCAAAAAGTGTAGATCCTGATGAGCCGGCTCGTCACGAGCCGGCTCATATGGATCTACACTGTTTGCCAATACCACGATGCAGACACTGATCAGATTGCACAGAAGGCTAGGCTGATCAGTTTCTACACTGGTTGCATCTCTGACAATGACAGGAGAAATGGGGCTTATGGATTTTGTGATCAATGTATACCCAGATCAGCTTGTGCATCCGCACAATCTGATCAGTCTACGATAATCGCTATCCTCTCAGTGAAACACACGTCAAGTCTCTACATAATGCTACAGAATATTAACCCTTTGAATCCGAAAGCCCGTTACAGCTGTTTATGCAAACAGTGCAGATCCAGATGAGCCGGCTCGTAACGAGCCGTCTCGTCAGAATCTGCACTTTTTGAAAGTAATTTTCAATTTTCTGAGAACAAAAATTACCCCCTTTTCATAAATGGATAGTCTGAAAATCATTTTGTGACTGTTGGATTGGTCGCAAAATTAACATATCAAAATCCACTCCAGTTACGTAGGGGTGAAAGGGTTAACAATAATTCAGCGCCATTAGGTCCAGACTCTCATGGGCAGAATTCCTTCCTGGCTTGGACCCAATGGTATAATACTGTCTTCGTGGGTGAGAAAGTTTAGGGGCAGTAGCACCAATCGACCTTTGACCCTTTTCAACTCCTCCCGCGCGACTCCGGGGTCAGTCTCGGCGAGACTTGCGACCTTCGCATCTTCTTTGATGTCGGCAAACGTGTGAATGTAGTCGTTCGGAATACATTTGAACACCTGGAATATAGTGAAAATGTTGTAGGACTATCTAACGCCATATTTGATCAGGGTCGGCACTTTTCGTTATTCAGTCTGAGAAACACTGGCCATGGTTCTAACAAACAATATGGATCCTTATTGTGGTATAGTCATATTTATGTGGATAGCACTTTGCAAGCAAATGAAACAATCTTATCAAAATAACCCACTTCAGACACAAACATTTTAGTTTTTTACCCCATATAGGTGTACATTGTTACCACTCATTTGAATCGTCTCAAATGAGTGGTAACAGCATATACTTCTGAGATGAAATAAATGAAATAGGGATTTTGTTCCTCAAAAGTTTCATACTATAATTGTATCCTGTCGCTAATGGGTTAATCACTTACGGTAATGTTATATAACATTAGACGACGTCAAACTGATCCGTGGTGACGTAGACACAATTATAAGGTTCGACCATGTCCAGCCGTGGGTAAACGTTTGCCGTGTCATGAGGGAACTATTTGAACCCCAAGGCCGTAGGCCGTGGGTTCAAACAGTTCCCGAGTACCACGGCAAACGTTTACCCACGGCTGGACATGGTCGAATGTTATTGTTACAGTTCCGTCGGAAATGTCGTGTAATTTGAGCATATATGCAGTAGTTTCGGTACTTTGCTAACCAGTTCCATTTTCAAACAGCTGATTTACACATACATATTCCGGGGCCGCAGTACATGTCGCGTGACGTAGCCGCATCAATTTCAAAATTTCAGTGCGACTGGTCTGGTGACGTGATTCGCGCGTTCTAGTAACATCATGAGACACATGCATTATGTAGGTGTTGGCTTGGCCCCGGAATGAGCATTGTCTACAGCCATGGTCAAACAGTACATGCTGTACGTTTGAACATGGCTCTGAGCGGTGTCAAACAACGGCAGTCATGTAACAATATACAGTTTACTTCATGGAACGGACATGTTATTGTCTGCAGAAGTAAACTAGCTTTCTAATGAGATATTTCTGATTTGACCAAATAAAATGTTCTTTGACCAAATAAAATGGTTCTTTAGACATAAACAGTCCTAGACATAAACACTAGACATCAACAGTCCTAGACATACACAGTCCTAGACATACACAGTCCTAGACATACACAGTCCTAGACATAAACACTAGACATAAACACTAGACATAAACAGTCCTAGACATAAACAGTAGACATAAACAGTCCTAGACATAAACAGTCCTAGAACTTTAGACATAAACAGTCCTAGAACTTTATGACTGCATCTCGTATTTTAATATAATATTCAGCGAAAACCAAGAAGCTTATTTTTCATAGAACAAATATTATAATGAGAATTCACCCGTATGGAACGTAGGCTCACATCAGTTGGTAATGTGGTCGCGTCATTTGGTAATGTGGTCCCGCCATTTGGTAATGTGGTCCCACCATTTGGTAATGTGAACAAGTCATTGGGTAATGTGGTCCCGCCATTTGGTATTGTGGTCCCGTCACTTGGTAATGAGGTTCCGTCAGTTGGTAATGTGGTCCCGTCACTTGGTAATGCTGTCCCGTCACTTGGTAATGTGGTCCCGTCATTTTGTATTGTGGTCCCGTCATTTGGTATTGTGGTCCCGTCACTTGGTAATGTGGTCCTGTCACTTGGTAATGCTGTCCCGTCACTTGGTAATGTGGTCCCGTCATTTGGTATTGTGGTCCCGTCATTTGGTATTGTGGTCCCGTCACTTGGTAATGTGCTCCCATTATTTGATAATGTGGTCCCGTCATTTGGTATTGTGGTCCCGTCACTTGGTAATGTGGTCCTGTCACTTGGTAATGCTGTCCCGTCACTTGGTAATGTGGTCCCGTCATTTGGTATTGTGGTCCCGTCACTTGGTAATGCTGTCCCGTCACTTGGTAATGTGCTCCCATTATTTGATAATGTGGTCCCGTCATTTGGTATTGTGGTCCCGTCACTTGGTAATGTGGTCCTGTCACTTGGTAATGTGCTCCCATTATTTGATAATGTGGTCCCGTCATTTGGTATTGTGGTCCCGTCATTTGGTAATGTGGTGGTAATGTGATCCCGTCACTTGGTAATGTGGTCCCGTTATTTGGTAATGTGGTCCCGTCATTTGGTAGTGTGGTCCTGTCAATTGGTAATGTGGTGGTAATGTGGTCCCGTCATTTGGTAATGTGGTCCCGTTAATTTGGTAATGTGGTCCCGTCATTTGGTATTGTGGTCCCGTCATTTGGTAATGTGGTGGTAATGTGGTCCCGTCATTTGGTATTGTGGTCCCGTCATTTGGTAATGTGGTCCCGTCATTTGGTATTGTGGTCCCGTCATTTGGTAATGTGGTGGTAATGTGGTCCCGTCATTTGGTATTGTGGTCCCGTTATTTGGTAATGTGGTCCCGTCATTTGGTATTGTGGTCCCGTCATTTGGTAATGTGGTGGTAATGTGGTCCTGTCACTTGGTAATGTGGTCCCGTCATTTGGTAATGTGCTCCCGTCATTTGGTAATGTGGTCCCTCGTCATTTGGTAATGTGGTCCCGTCATTTGGTAATGTGCTCCCGTCATTAGGTAATGTGGTGGTAATGTGGTCCCGTTATTTGGTAATGTGGTCCCGTTATTTGGTAATGTGGTCCCGTCATTTGGTATTGTGGTCCTGTCATTTGGTAATGTGGTCCCGTCATTTGGTAATGTGCTCCCGTCATTTGGTAATGTGGTCCCTCGTCATTTGGTAATGTGGTCCCGTCATTTGGTAATGTGCTCCCGTCATTTGGTAATGTGGTCCAGTCACTTGGTAGTGTGCTCCCGTCATTTTGTAATGTGGTCCCGTCACTTGGTAATGTGCTCCCGTCATTTGGTAATGTGCTCACGTCATTTGGTGCTAACTTCGTTCGGTGCTAACTTCATTCGGTGCTAAGTTCATTCGGTGGTTCCGGATAAATTCCGGATAAATTATACCGAGGGATTTTGACATGTAGCACCGGAAATATCAAGCATTTGTATAACCATACTATGCGTGATATTTCATGAAAATTATTTTTAAAACAATTGATTGTTTCTGTAAATGACGTCGAGAGTTGACGAAATGTTCAGAGATACGCATATTGGCGTATTTTACACACTTCTTTTAGCAGAATACGCCAATATGCACCTTATCTGGAGCTCTGAGAAGCTATCGGAGACTGGATCGGTCTGATCAATCCCCATCTCTAGCTAGGAGATCCTGAGGTGTTAAACAACACTAGAAATGTGACCTGTCGGCACACGAATGCCCCCACTGGCAGCCACAGAAAACAATGGCACATTTGAAAACACAAGAGCCAGAGAAACGTGGATTTGTCACATGAAGAAAGCAGACCATCAGAGTAATGGCTGTGTGAAATATCAAGCAGATCTATGAAAGGAAACAAAAATTACAAGACATTTACCAGATTTTCGAAGACACCAAGTATATGACCATGTCCCTGGGCTTACCGGGGACGGGACGATCGTAGATTTGCCACAGGGCGATAGAGGACCATTAGAGCAATGTGTGTGTGAAATATCAAGCAGATCCATACACGGAAATAGAAATTATAAGACATTTACCCGAGCGTCAAGGTTTCGGGATGGACGGACGTACGGAACGTTGGGATGCCAGTAACACTATATGCACCCTCACCATTCGGTATATAAAACATGAATGAGAATTTACCCCATACCTTGTGGTAGATGGTAGTATTTCGTGTTGCCCGCTCGATCCACATGTGTTTATAGAAGCTGTCAGAAACAGGATCAGTCAAATCAACCCCCGTCTCGAGCTCGGATATCCCGAGATGTTCGCGGAACAACGTGCGTCGTAGTGATGAGGCGAAGTGGCCGGCCTGGTGTTCCTTTCCACCCATCTGTACAGGGAATTTCTGGATGTCCTCCGTCAACACGGCCATCTCGCTGTCGCGTGATCCCAGCATGCTGCGATCATTAATGTTCGCCGAGCCAATTATCACAGTGTTGTCGTCAACAATCATCAGTTTACTGTGCACGTACACTAGCTCCGTCACCTGTTGTGAATGTAAAACATTGTGTACTTCGATGTCATGCTCGAAATCAGGAAGTTTGGTTCGTCATTCAAACTATGTAATTTCTACTATAAATTTGGAGAATGGTTTGGTCCCAGAGTTTTCTCATGCTTGAAATTAGGAAGTTTGATTGGTCGAGGCTGAAATGTGCTCGGCCTCGGCCAATCAAACTGCATGATTTCAAGTCAACTTGATTGTGATTGTCGCCCACGATTATCAGCTAACTGTGTATGTAGACAAGCTCTGACCTGTGGTCATAAATTGAGCTTGTAAAATTGTATGTACTTCATTCTCGCGCTTTGGTTTGGTTGGTGGTCGAGACTGAGCTTCTGTGCTCAATCTCAGCCAAACAAACTGCGTGTTTTCGAGTAGAAATTTGGAGAACACTTTAGAGATAGAGATCTCATGCTTGAAATCAGGAAGTTTGGTTGGTCGAGACTGAGAAGTGCTCAGTCTAGGCCAACCAAACTGCATGATTTCAAGCCAACACGATCAGTATTGTTAATGATCATCATTGTCAATGATCATCAGCTTACTGTGCACATAGACTAGCTCTGTCACCTATGGTGATTAAACGAGGTAAGGTCACATAAGATTTTCTACAACTTTACGCCCATTAAAACAATGTAATCGTCATCAGCAATTATTAGTTTACAGTGTACGTCAACAAGCTCTCTGACCTGTGGTTATAAATCATGGCAAAGGTAAAATATTGATTGATTGACTACGATTTTATGTCCGTTAAACGCTTCACGTTCGTGAACGTAATTGTCATCAGAGATTGTTAGTTTATTGCATATATTAATTGATTTGTAAGGGTTTTACATGCATTAAACATTTTACATCGATCAAACGTAATCCTTATCAATGATCATTAGTTTATTGTAGACTGTAAGCAGAGCTCCATATAAGTTTTGTATCTAAAGAGTATTTCATCCCAAGATTTCAATTTCATGCAGCTCAACAAAGTAAATTTTCAACTTTATTACAGTATTTTCACTACACAATTCGAAAATCCATGCATATTTTCACATTGCTGTGAGTATTTTGTACTCCCACTTTTGATAATCAATGCGTATTCTGCTAAAGTGAGTGCGTAAAATACGCACCTTATCTGGAGCTCTGCTGTAAGGACACAAGCTCTTAACTGGGCCCACACACACATGGACGAACATACAGTCCAAACACTACACGACTACTGGCTCTACCGAGACTGGGGGTATAAACATTAAATTTTTATATTTGATTTGTTTTTATTTATTGGTGTTTAACGGCCTATCAACAGCTAAGGTCATTTAAGGCCGGGCCAACCGGTTCGATCCCGCATTTAACCTGCAGCATTGGGGGGAAAATCCCAAAATCAGAACGGAATATTCAAATCATAATAAATATATATTCAGCCCTGAAATTAGAATAACCTGACCTGGTGCCAGGTCCATACCACACCAAAGTCACTTGGCCCCTTCCACTAAATGTAATACATGGTTACTCTTATAATGGGTATAACCAGATTCAACACTCGTACACAAGGAAGCCAAATAATTTTCTACAAATGTCCGAGGCAAATTTGCCCATTAAATGTCGAACTGACCAAATAGTAGACGTTGTAGACTTACCAGTTTACCGGTCAATTCGGCGTGAGATCGAAGGCCACAGAACACCAAGTACTTCAAAGGATCGCCAACTGTAGAAAGTGAAGCAGTTGTGGTTTAATTGAACTGCCGACACAAGTAGAATACATAGAGGAACACACATGACTGATGATTTAATACGATACTTATTAAACGAGTTCACCGATTTCATAAGAAACGAGGCACAGCCTCGTTTCTTATCAAATCGGTCAACTCATTTAATAAATACCACATTTAGCCATCACAAATGTTAGATTATATTTATCGCATAAGCACATCAGCATACATTGAAACGATACTGTTCACGAAGCCTGTTTTCTGTAACGAGCTAGTTTGCATATTTACTGGTGTAAACCAGGTACCAGGGTGTCTGGTTTAACCGTTTAGAGACTCCACTGAATGTCAAGCATACGAGCATTCCAATTCATGTTTGTGTGATTTGTTAACATGAACGAGCATTAACATGACAGGGAAAACTATCAGACTTGAACACATCAGAGTTTTCTGGGTGTCAGTGACAGTGTACATGTAGACGTAAGTATGTTGCAGTTGGACAACATTTAACTAAGACATTTTGATCAATTATTTTACACTTCATGAAAGAAACTGACAAACCTTTACTATTTGAAGTTTGTCGGTGCTCACTATCTCAGCCATTCAGTATGTTTATAATAGAACAACTTTATAGCACACGATGACTTAAAATGGCTGGCGAGTAATTTCAGATTTTGACAAGCGAACACAGCTATGTGTTATATGGTGAATATATTTCTCAAATAATGGTTCTACACTTCAAAACTGCCTGCAAATAGCAAATATGTGTAAGGTAAACAAGGAAGTGGAGAATGGGAGTTTTTAGCATTGTATAGATATGAAGGTGAATTCTGCTCATCTATGCAATCTAATCAGGATCTGCTTTGTTCGCCATTCAGTCAGTAAAACACCAATAAAGTTTATTAACAAACCGTATATAGATCTCTAACGGGCTGTAGCAGTGTGCTAGAGTGAGTGAGTGAGTGAATAGGGTTTAACGTCCGCTTTTCTGACATAGAGGTACAAGCCTCAGGGAGTCTACACGCAGACGGGTCAACGGGGTCATGTCCCGTAGCCACCTGTCCGAGGGGGGTAAATCCCAACTTCAGAACTCAATATTTACAATCAAAATATATATTCAGTCCTGAAATTAGAACAACCTGATCTGGTGCCAGGCCCTCGCCACACCAGCATCATTTATCACATCCCCTAAAAGTAATAGGATTAGCGCTAATCTTACTTTTATATATGGGGCATAGCCTGACTCAACTCTCACATACAAGAAAGCCAAAAATGTACATGAGGGCCAAATCCGGTATAGTGGGTTCCGGAAAGTATGAACCCAATCGTTAAGCCAGTTTAGTCGCCTTTTACGACAAGCAATGGCTACTGCAGCACTATTCTCAGGATCAGTTGATCCCGCCCCGGTGCCTGCACGGGGCCGCAGTGTGCTAGAAGATCAGAAGCAAGACAGCCCATAAACCCCATAAACCCCATTCCTTAAGGCACAGCCACATATGAGACACGCCATGAGATTTTGTACCGTGTGATTTTTCCTGATTTTTTTTTACAGAAATTGTGATTTTTTTCTGTTAATGACGTCGACAGTTGATGCAAATTTCAATATAAATGCGGAATTCTATTCCACATTTGCTCTGAACATTTCGTCAACTTTCGACATAATTTACAGAAAATATCATAAATTTTGTCAATATTTTTCTTAAGATATTGCACATCTTCTTAGTTACAAATATCACAAAAGCGTGCCTCACATTACTTTGCAGACAGACCAATATCAATTCAGGGCAGGTAATTACCTTTGGACTGGAGCTGGCTCCAGAGAGAGTGAACTCCCTTTGATATGGACTGGTAGTTCCAATGCATGACGGCTTGTATGGCGTAGCCCCCCGCGCCCCCGATTTCCCCCTCAAACGCCGGCAGCAGCGGCATCACCACATACACACGGAATGCTTCCTTGTTCCTGGAGCATGCAGATAAGATATTGGGGGCCATTTTCAGAAACTTTGTAAGAAGTTTGTAAGTGCAAAATTTAATGTTAGAATTAATTCATAACCGATGTTGAAAAATCTTTAGTGGATGTGTTCACATGTAATGATCTGTGAATGTACTAGCCACTTTTCCAAGTTTATATCCCCGATAAATTCAACAAAAAGGCCATTCATTCCTTACAATTCCAGCATTTGAAATAAAGAGATAAATTCTTAAGAATGATTTTAACTGCGCCTCACGGTTACAGAAAGTAGTTCGGCGTGGGAGTTTACTGGGATATACATTTTGGACAGAGACTTGCTACGGGCCAATCAAATGTCAGGGAATTGTGTAAATATTTTTGAACAAGTATGCCAAGTATGAAGTAATTCGTCAAAGTAATTTGGCATTGATCTTGGTTATGTGGGTCACAAGGGTGTGTTACATACTGAAAATATGGATGATGATAAAGCAACATATGAAGTTTTAATACTATGCGATTTACCATTGCACAGATATAAGATAACGGAAAGTTGGTAAAAACGTTACAAGACATTTCGAAACAATTTGACTTTGGGCATGTGGATTGCATGGGAGAATTACAGATTCTAATGCACTCTATAAATATCACGCAATCTGATTGGCTGATACATTACAGGTATATCATTGTTGATGAACGGTTGCAAATTATTTCAATATGTATTCCTACGCCAGTAGTAAAGGAGTGCATTAGAAATAGGTTAACCGCATTGTAATTTTGAAATTTGCGGCGTATATCAGAAAATGATAGGTCGGAAAATCTGTTTAATGGCGACGCGCTAGCGGAGCATAGATTTTCCGACCTATCATTTTCTGATATACGCCGCAAATTTCAAAATTACAATACAGTTAACCCTATAATGAATGCACATGTATAGTTGGACAAAGAAACATGAGGTTACAAGACAATACAACATAGGGTTGCAGAGATACAAGTATTTAAAGACATTCACGTAAATTTCTGACGGAGGCACAGACGGATGAATGGACGGACACACAAAAATTATTATGATTTACTACGTCTCGCTTTTTGCAAACATTTCCGCATTTAGTCGATAAAAACAACAGATGACAAAATTTGCCTCATCATTAAAAAGGTCAAGCCTAGTGCCTTATGATATGCCTTTTCAAATTAAATTCAGCATTCCAACCATTTGACATGCTGCCTTACTTATGTGCCCTTACAATCCTCTTCAATAGAGCTTCAGCAATCTCATTCTTCACGTGGGTGTGGTCCACAACTTGTGAGACGAAGAACTGATTCTGAAAAAGGCGGAAAATAATTGTCGTCTGCTGGTTTTATTGTTTCACTTATTTAAGTTTGATTTGTCAAAACTATTTCAGTTTGTTTAGTTGATTTTGTGGTCAAATGTGGCTCTAACTAAATTGGTGTTTATGGGTTTGCGACCAGTGTAGATTCAGATCAGCCTGTGCATCCGCACAGTCTGCTCAGGATCTGCACTGTTCGCCATTCCATCAAAATAAAACACCCGTCATGCTTTTTACAATCAACATAGATCATTGTCAGGCTACAGGAGTGTGCTATTTGAGCTACAATGGTCATACATTCCATAAGCCCCATTTCTCTAGTCCCAGCCACAACAGCTATAACAGTCACAACCTCACACAATATAACAGCAATTTAACCCTTTCACTGACATGAACTATTTCATGTTAATTTTCAGACTTTCATTATGCAGAAAAGGGGGTGATTTGGAAAAAATTAAAAATAATCCACACATGGTGAGATCGTTACGAGCTGGCTCATCATGATCTACACTGTTTGCAAATATTAGGAAGGAGGTCTCTAGCGTTGAAAGGGTTAACAGTTTTCACTTGGTCATATCAGACAAAACGTGTGCACATATTATGCTCACCTCGATGTAGATGTAATGTTTGGCCTTGTCTATACAGTCAAGGTAGGCCGTGTGGATAGATTTCTCCGCCTGCGTAATGCCGCCAGACCATCCACACAGGCTACGCAGGATCTGCAAATACAGAGAATAAGAGTTTCATATTTTCCCTGATACTGATTACAAGGGTAAAACTAAATGCCGCCTCCACTATCGTGGTGGGGCATACATATTACAGTGGAACCTCTCTAAGCTGGACACCCTGAAAAAAACTAAAGACAATGAGGTTTCAGGATGTCCAGTTTGGAGGTGTTCCACTGTACACTAATTTCTGTAAATGATTTCGAAATTTGAAAGTATGTGTGTCTTGCACTAATCAACCAGGTGAGGTGATAATCATGAAATAATGCATAAGCGATTGGGTGCTTTCGCTAAATAAATGAATGAGCGTAACAAACCAAGTTTGCGTAGCAGTGGGACACAATTACAACTGCATATACTTTCTTATATTTCAGCCAGTAATTTACAGAAATCTAACGATGAATTACAGCACTTGGCAGCATTAGTTTACACCACTCTCTCACTTACCATATACATGTACAGAGAAATTATGTAGGTAATGTCGCAATGACGTGTTTCCTTTGACCAATCAAATAGAGTTCTCGGACACACCTCTGAATCACAGTCGCCTTCACTACGGCCCACCTCCCGAAATTAATTCGCATATCTCTTGGCCATATTTTACGCTTGATTGGCTTTGTTTTTATGAAGAATCATGTGCGTAATGTAAGAAAATGTTTATTTAACCAGGTGAGCTGATTATCTTACCGCTAAACAAACTCTGTTCGCTACGCTCATTCATTAGTTGGGCGTAAGGACCCAATCACTTGTGCATTATTTCACGATAATCAGTTCACCTCGTTAAATAAACGGTATGTAATCAGCTCACCTTATTAAATAAAGATTTTCTTACATTTCACATATTTTATCAAAACAAATGTAAAATAGGGCCAAGAGTTGTGCAAATTAAATTAAATTAAATAGGCATGTTGCAGTGAAGGCAAATGTCTTGTGATTCAGAGGGTGTGTACGAGAAAATGATTTGATTTGTCGAATGCAACAAGTTATTGTGACATCACCGACGTCATTTCTCTATACCTAGGGAACACTACTGTCTGTTCCACGTTTTGCTGCCGACGAACATTTGGCCATTAAACACATTAAATCTAAAAAATATTTATTAATAATTAATTTTTTATCAATAACAAAAAAGTCACCCTCCCCAAAAAAATTGTATTTGATGAAATTCCATCAAATATTTATTTTATTGTGAAAAAACGATTTTCCTATGGGAATTTAACATGGGGGCTAAAAATAGATTTTTTTTAAAATATATTTTTATTTGTGGACCGATTTTCAAAATCTAACTTTTGTTTTCTTAGTTACATCATTTTCAAGCTATCTCGCCAGGTTTCGGAGTCAATTTCCAAATTTTTTCATTTTTTTATCCTTCAGGATCAAAAAACGAAAAGTTTTGGTAATTGACTCCCCATGTTAAATTCCCATAGGAAAATCGTTTTTTCGCAATAAAATCAATATTTGATGGCATTTCATCAAATAATTTTTTTTGGGGAGGGTCACTTTTTTGTTATTGATGAAAAAGTACTTACTACGGTAATAAATATTTTTTAGATTTAATGTGTTTAAGGCCAGTTTTTTTTTATTTGTTGGTTTACGGATTTTTTTTCCGCGAGATCAGGTCGGTCGGTCGGAAAAAAATAAAAATAAAAAAAAGTTTTTTCATTTTTTTAATTCTTTTTGGCACAGGGTTGGGTCGGTCGGGGATATAAAAAAAAAAAAAAAAAAAAAAAAAAGTGTTGAACGCGGATGCCACCGGCGGCATATTGAAGAAACTGTGACAAACGGGTGAACCAAGTGTTAAGTCAAAGGGTGAAGGTCATATGTAGTATGGCAAGGCAGGTGTAGCATACATGCAAATGAATGAAGTATGGAAATATTGAAGCAGTTAAGCAACTTATGTAGATGCTATGGCCAGTTTGAGAAACTATGACAAACTGGTTAACCGAAATTGCTAAGTCCTTTCAGCAGCCCTGTGAAGGTCAAAAGGTCAAGGTAATATAAAGTATGACAAGGCAGGTGTAGCACACATACCAATGAATGATGTGTTGAAATATTGAAGAACTTTAGCAACTTATGTAGAAGATTCTGCGTAATTAAAAGAAGAATTGCCAACCCAACCATTCAATCATGAAGATATATCGAATCGTCCATTCGCAGGTTGTTGTTGTTGTCACTGCTGCTAAGATCGGTTTCCGCCACTTACTTTTCTCGGCACAGCAAAAAAAAAAAAAAAAAAAAAAATTTTTTTTTGGATCGGAGGCAAAAAAAATCTAAAAAAAAATCGGAAATTAAATTTTTTATTTTTTTCCACATTGTCAAAAAATCGGGTCGGCGGATCTGTAAACCAACAAATAAAAAAAAACTGGCCTAATGGCCAAATGTTCGTCGGCAGCAAAACGTGGAACAGACAGTAGTAATGTACACTATTGTCACTCTACAGAATTAACTGATGAAAATTCTCTCTTATATTCGTATATACTACTTTTCAATCACTGAAATGTGGCTGTGACTGGAGAAATGGTGCTGATGGGTTTTGTGACCAGTGTAGATCCAGATCAGCCTGTGCAACCGCAGAGTCTGATCAGGATCTGCACTGTTCGCCAATCCTTCAGTGAAAAAGAGAATGGGTGTAACGTCATATAGAGACGGGACCACAGTTTAAAGTCTCATCTGACAGACCAGTGGGATGGAAATACTATGTAAGTATTATTCATGCCTAGCCCATCCCATTCCATCAGTGAAACATCTGCTATGCTTCTAACAGTAACAAGCAATATACAGTCAAACCTCCATCAACGGCCACCTCTATACAACAACCACCTCTCTATAACAGCCACTAGTTTCTACCCCAATTGGGTAAATGCCTCGATAGTTAAACTCCCTATAATAGCCACCTCTCTATAACAACCAGCCTCTAGTCTTCCCAAGGGTGGCTGTTGTAGAGAGGTTGCACTGTTGTTTGTTATCAGGCTACAGGAGTGTAATTTGGTCAGAGCTACACAGGGCCACAAATCCCATAAGCCCCATTTCTCAAGTCACAGCCACACATGACGATGCTCCTGGGGCCCGTTTCACTAAACTTCTTACGACTAAAATGTTTGTAAGTGAAAATTTAAGATCGTTTGTAAATTTCAATTTAGGGATTTACATTTATTAAGCATATGCAGCCTATGCTCAATAAATGTAAATCCAATAATTATTTACAAGAAAACAAGGTTAATGTGAAATTGACAGACTATCATAATTTTGCACTTACAAACATTTTAGTCGTACGAAGTTTAGTGAAACGGCCCCCTGGTTACCTGTGAGTCGACCTCGTATGTAATGTTCTTGATGGCCTGGGGGATAACACACTTTGTGTAGGACTTCGGTAGCAACATCGGGTACGCTTTGTTCGTCTTGAACTTCTCCGTCTACAACGGTCAAACATCAATCGGTTTAATGTCACAGCAACAGCTACAGTCAAAGGTGAATCAATTTAATGTCCTAAACACCTATTAAGGTCAAAGGTCAAAGGTGAATCAATTTACTGTCCCAGAAACAGCTAAGGTCAAAGGTGAATTGAGTTACTGTCCCAGTAACAGCTAAGGTCAAAGGTGAATCCATTTACTGTCCCAGAAACAGCTAAGGTCAAAGGCGAATGAATCCATTTACTGTCCCAGAAACAGCTAAGGTCAAAGGTGAATTGAGTTACTGTCCCAGCAACAGCTAAGGTCTAAGGTCAAAGGCGAATCCATTTACTGTCCCAGCAACAGCTAAAGTCAAAGGTGAAACAGTTTAACCCTTACAATGCTGAATTAAATTTTCTTGTCTGCTGTTTATTTTTTATCTTCCATTTTTCGCAACAACAACATAGTTTGACAACATTTTAGAATTATTTCCATTGGAACTGATTCTAAAGTGCTGTAAAACCATGTTTTATTGAGAAAGATGACAAAATATAAAACAACAGAAGACGTCAATTTTTGTTTTCCAAATTCTAAGGGTTAAAGTCCCAGCAACAGTTGAGGTCAAAGGTGAAAGGGTTTAATGTCCAAGCAACAGCTAAGGTCATATAGAGACAGGACCTCGATTTCAGGTATCATCCGAAACACCAGTGGGATATGAAAAATATTGTAACATATCGCATGTCTTTGGTACAAAATCACATGGCTTGTCTCAAATGACGACCGACATCATATATCGAAAATATTGTCAAATTTGTAAATAGTTTCCATGACATATCACATGTCTTCTTTGGTACAAAATCACATGGCCTGTCTCAAACGACGAAACTCGTTTTCCAGTAACGAGAACTCCCCCTCCCCACCTTAGTGAAGTTCCATCTGCTGATGAAATGTCGCGCCACATCCCTCGCTGCCTTCCCATACACCACGGCACCAATGTCGTGCCACGGCATTCTGGGAGTCTTGTCTCGCTCGATGAAGTCTGCAAATACATACATGTCCATGAAATTTATTGACCAAATAGGTTGCGCACGTCAACGGGTTCTTTGTGTATGAAGTTAATATAATCTTTGTTGTCTGCTATTTTTTTATAATATTCATATTTTCTGAATAAAACATGTTTTTACATGGCATATAATCATCTCGAATGGAGATATTCTCATGTGCTGCCAAAACAGATTTTCATTTTGATAAATATTGAAAAACAGCATACAACAATGCAATATTCGGTTTCCACCTTTTAGTGCCAAACGATAACCTATCTGTCCATTGTCCTATAACAGTTACCTTCAAATGGGTATTGCATGTCAACTGGGAGCAACGTTAATATAATCATTGCCGTCTGCTGTTCGTTTTCTTGTGAATAATAACAAAAATTCCGCCACGGAAGCGGTGTCATGCCTGCCAAGGCATTTGACAGTAACATGGTCATGGACATGTGCTAAAGTAAACATCACAAAACCGTTTTTGACATAAAAAAAATGGCTAAGTGTTTCCGCAACAATGTGAAGGTACAAAAGGTCAAGGTCATGTTAATGAGTGTGTTCCAAATGCTCACATGTATCAAGTGTCCAAATATTGAAGCAATCTGTCAAGTAATATTAAAGTTATATCATGATGAAGAAACTTGTACAAATTTATTGACGCAACGACAGAGCGGCGGCGACGACCTACGACGGGAAAAGTGGCAACGACAGCTGCTAAAGCAGGCGCAACAAAAACATGCCTTGACAGTGCATAAAAATACTCTCCAGTGGAGATGATTCTCATGTGCTGCCAAAACATATTATCAGTTAAAAAAACAAAACATACCTTCAAATGGGTTGGCCACGTCTACTGGATCCTTATGAATAAAATTAACATAATCCTTGCCGATCCACATTTTAGACGAACCCTCAAGGCCGACATAATCGTCTTCGGTTGCCATTTTCATGACGGACTTCATGACCACCCCATCGTCCTTCTGCTTTCTCTTCCAGGGGTAAAGGTCATAGAACAGATCCTCGGACGAGTCATCGCGGCGCTGTGTGCGGAACGGCGGCCGGAATGGTATGGACTGTTTCTACAAGTAGAGAGGTGCTGGTCAGAAAAGCCATCTCCAACACAAGACCAATGTAAAATGGGCTGCCGGCTAAGAAAATGGATAATAGAAGATTAACCCTTACACCGCTATCTTAATTCTTTGTCGTCTGCTGTTTATTTTCTATTTTCCATTTTTAGCATCAAAAACATGCTTTGACAGCACTTTAAAATAATTTACAACATTCAGGGGTTGAAATTTCACTCGCCCAGCTCGCCATGGCGAGTGCTTTTTGTGGCGGTCGAGTACTTTCTACAGGCACTCGCCCAGTTTGGCGAGTGAAAGATTTGGTCAGGATTTTTTTTTCTGAAGAAATTGCCAATTAATTCCATCGATAACGGCCAACAAATGGTATTAGGCTAATTCAGCGACCATTTGTTGGTTTGAGTTTACGTCAATTTGCAGGAAGTAACATTCAAGCAGTGTCTATGTACACGGTTACGGGTAGAATCGCTAGCGATTTTGAACACGGTCCATATCGGGCCAGTTTAATTCACGGATTATTTGTCGGCTGTAACAAATAATATGACTGCGAGTATAGACTAGTATATACGCGGCCACATATATCGTCTCGTATACAGTTGGGTTAACGCGCATTTCAGACGACGAACATAACGGCTTGGGACGAAACGGTCGGCGCCGGGTCCAAAACCATTGAAATTAGTAATTAAGGCAGCGCGCAGCGCATGCAAATATAGCCACTATAAATTAAACAAAATCTATGTCACTCAACGCTTATAGAAAATAAGAAGCGTGCAAGCCTCCGAGCAATTTCGCTGCTAAAAAACGTTGTTGAAGAAAATACGACGTTTATCTCCTGATAAATAATATTTATTTGTTTGTTTATGTTCATTTAATACTTAAAATATAAATAACAATAATAGTGAATATGTCTCATACGTTTTGGTAATGCTCATATATATGTAAAAGCTTTTTTTTTTAAATAGGATGCAACATTACAAATACTGCAAATAGCATTTTATTTAAAAAAAAAAAAAATGGACAAGTAACTTTTTGACCTGGGCAAGTACTTTTTTTTTGTACTTGCCCAGCTGGGCGAGTGGAACAAAAGGATTTTTTCAACCCCTGATTACATGCTTTGACAGCACTTCAGAATCATTTCCATTGGAAATGATTCTGAAGTGCTGTCAAACCATGTTTTTATTGAGAAATACGGCAAGATATAAAAGCAACAGCAGACGACAATTGTTGTGTGTAGCGGTCTAAGGGTTAAAGACCAGTAGCCTATTTCATCAACATAGCAAAGTATACTTCGCTAGCAAAGTATACTTTGAGGGAGAAATTTTCAATTTAAGGATAAATTTATTAATTTTTATTATACCGAATTTATTACATTATCACAGCCATTTTGGCTGTGATAATGCAATAAATTCAGTATAAGTCTGCATACTTTTAATAATCAAATGTATGCAGTCGTTAAGTTCTATATGAAATAATGCATTTCGGAAAAAATAAATGATTACTCCGTCAAAGTATACTTTGTTAGAAAAGTATACTTTACAATTTTGATGAAATCGGCTACTACTTTGTATGCAAGAAGAGGTGCGATATCTCATATTTACAAATTATTTTAGTAAATGACGTCAGAAGTTGACAAAATGTTCAAAGCAAATGTGGCATGACTAGCTTCAAAGTATGCGTCCTATTACATCAATATTTGCAACTGCATAGCATGTCTGAAATGTTCATGCATGTGTGAAGTTTCATGAAAATATTCCAAAAAGTATTCGAGTTAAGCTCCGGATAAGAAATCAGTGTGCGAAAAAACAAAGGGAGATAACTTGCATGTGACACGCCTTTGGGTTGTGGTCTATGCATGTGTGAAGTTTCATTAAAATATTCCAAAGGGTAGTCAGTAAATTTATGTCCAGGACAAGAAGTGACACTCAGTAGGCACAACATGTTCTTTATATCAGCGACATCATCTGAGACATTTTCTGGCAATATAAACATGAGAAAAAGACGTTCAAAATCTTGAATAAATGGACCTTTTGGAGGCTATCATTGATGACATAATCATCCGATTCCAACAAATATTGCACCAGAGCAATCGCCTCATCGATACGTTCAATTTGATATATGACATGACCATATTTGGTCAAAAATAAAATTTGATCCCACGGCCACGCCCGTTTTTGACCCCGGGGTCACCATTTTAACACCTTTGAAAGAGCATTCTACGTCGATCATTCCTACCAAGTTTCGTCAAAACCTGGTTGCCGGTTCATAAGAAAGATTTTTTAAGAATTTGTGCTATTTTTAGACGGCGGCCATCTTGGATTAGCGACGACCTCCGTTTTAACAAATATGAAAAGGCTTCACCCATGGACCATAACTGTGAAGTTTGGCCACCATGGGCTAAGCGGTTCGTGTGAAGAAGAATTTTGAAATCTCTAATAAAAGAACCCGGGATCACAATTTTAACAACTTTGAAAGAGCATTGTACATCGATCATTCCTACCAAGTTTCATCGAAATCCGACTGGCGCTTCATGAGAAGATTTTTTAAGAATTTGTGCTATTTTTAGACGACGGCCATCTTGGATTAGCGACGACCTCCATTTTAACAAATCTGAAAAGGCTTCACCCATGGACAATAACTGTGAAGTTTGGCCACCATGGGCCAAGTGGTTCGTGTGAAGAAGAATTTTGAAATCTCTAATAAAAGAACAACCTTTTGACCTTTCGGTGGCCATCTTGGATGACATGACCATCCAATTTCGACAAAAAATGTACCAGAGCGATCGCCTCTTTGATACCTTCGATTTGATATAGACATGACCATATTCGGTCAAAAATAAAATTTGACCCCAATTTGATCCATGGGCCACGCCCATTTTTGACCCCGGGGTCTCCATTTTAACAACTTTGAAAGAGCATTGTACATCGATCATTCCTACCAAGTTTCATCGAAATCTGGCTGGCGGTTCATGAGAAGAAGATTTTTTAAGAATTTATGCTATTTTTAGACGGCGGCCATCTTGGATTAGCGATGACCTCCATTATAACAAATCTGAAAAGGCTTGACCCATGGACCATAACTTTTAAGTTTGGCTACCATGGGTCAAGCGGTTCATGTGGAGAAGAATTTTGAAATCTCTAATAAAAGAACGACCTTTTGACCTTTTGGTGGCCATCTTGGATGACATAACCATACGGTTTTGACAAAAAATGCACAAGAGTGATCGCCTCGTTGATACCTTAGATTTGATATATGACATGACCATATTCGCAAAACATTTGACCCCAATTTGACCCCACGGGCCACACCCATTTTTGACCCCGGGGTCACCATTTTAACAACTTTGAAAGAGCACATCAATCATTCCTACCAAGTTTTGTCGAAATCCGGTTGGCGGTTCTTGTGAAGAAGAATTTGTGATATTTTTAAACGGCGGCCATCTTGAATTACGTAATGACGTCATTTTAACAATTTTGTAATCCCCCTACCTAAGTACCATGACCATGAAGTTAGGTGACTATAGGCCCAATGGTTACCGAGGAGAAGACGTTTGAAAATGTGAGGTGAGTTAAAAATACAATGCCTCATTTGCATATGAAAATAGCCTGATACCACGGCGAGTCACTATCAGTAAATAAATATTACTAAATGATTATATCGGTATATAGGGCATTCGTAATTTTCAGAACTGGTGGAATAGTGACACAATTATACACTTATTTAATTCCTATAAAGAACATTTTGTGCCTACCGAGTGGGCATGTACCTTTAATGGGCTGGTAACAAACTTTATAGCAGGTAATCAATCAAAATTTACTGTTTAAAATGTGACAATTGGGGGCATTTTCACCCTGTTTAAAATGTGACCCTTTGGGGCATTTTGACCCTTGAACTTTGTGGGACAGGGGGCAAATTTACTGTTTAAAATGTGACCCATTTGGGCATTTTGACCATTGAACTTTGCGGGACGGGGGGCAAATTTACTGTTTAAAATGTGACCCTTTGTGGCATTTTGACCCTTGAACTTTGTGGGACGGGGGGCAAATTTACTGTTTAAAATAAGACCCTTTGGGGCATTTTGACCCTTGAATTTTGTGGGACAGTGGCAAATTTACTGTTTAAAATGTGACCCTTTGGGGCATGACCCTGAACTTTGGGGGAGTGGGAGGCGGGGGGGGGGGAGGGGGGGGGAGTTCAAAATGATGACCCTTTGGGGCATTTTGACCTTTGAATTTTGTGGGACGTGGGGGCAAATTTACTGTTTAAAATGTGACCCTTTGGGACATTTTGACCCTTGAACTTTGTGTGACGGGGGCAAATTTACTGTTTAAAATGTGACCCTTTGGGGCATTTTGACCCTGTTTAAAATGTGACCCTTTGGGGCATTTTGATCCTTGAACTTTGTGGGACGGGGGGCAAATTACTGTTTAAAATGTGACACTTTGGGGCATTTTGACCGTGGGACGGGGGACAAATTTACTGTTTAAAATGTGACCCTTTGGGGCATTTTGACCCTTGAACGTTGTGGGACGGGGGGCAAATATACTGTATAAAATGTGACCCTTTGGGGCATTTTGACCCTTGAACTTTGTGGGACGGGGGGCAAATTTACTGTTTAAAATGTGACCCTTTGGGGCATTTTGACCCCTTGAACTTTGTGGGATGGGGGGCCGGGCAAATTTACTGTTTAAAATGTGGACCCTTTGGGAATTTTGACCCTTGAACTTTGTGGGATGGGAGGCAAATTTACTGTTTAAAATGTGACCCTTTGGGGCATTTTGACCCTTGAACTTTGTGGGACAGAGGGCAAATTGACTGTTTAAAATCGGCAAATTTACTGTTTAAAATGTGACCCTTTGGGGCATTTTGATCCTTGAACTTTGTGGGACAGGGGGCAAATTTACTGTTTAAAATGTGACCCTTTGGGGCATTTTGACCCTTGAACTTTGTGGGACGGGGGGCAAAGATACTGTATAAAATGTGACCTTTTGCGACCCTTGAACTTTGTGGGACAGGGGGCAAATTTACTGTTTAAAATGTGACCCTTTGGGGCATTTTGACCCTTGAACGTTGTGGGACGGGGGGCAAATATACTGTATAAAATGTGACCCTTTGGGGCATTTTGACCCTTGAACTTTGTGGGACGGGGGGCAAATTTACTGTTTAAAATGTGACCCTTTGGGGCATTTTGACCCTTGAACTTTGTGGGATGGGGGGCAAATTTACTGTTTAAAATGTGACCCTTTGGGGAATTTTGACCCTTGAACTTTGTGGGATCGGAGGCAAATTTACTGTTTAAAATGTGACCCTTTGGGGCATTTTGACCCTTGAACTTTGTGGGACAGAGGGCAAATTGACTGTTTAAAATCGGCAAATTTACTGTTTAAAATGTGACCCTTTGGGGCATTTTGATCCTTGAACTTTGTGGGACAGGGGGCAAATATACTGTTTAAAATGTGACCCTTTGGGGCATTTTGACCCTTGAACTTTGTGGGATAGGGGGCAAAGATACTGTATAAAATGTGACCTTTTGCGACCCTTGAACTTTGTGGGACAGGGGGCAAATTTACTGTTTAAAATGTGACCCTTTGGGGCATTTTGACCCTTGAAATTTGTGGGACGGGGGGGGCAAATTTACTGTTTAAAATGTGACCCTTTGGGGCATTTTGACCCTTGAACTTTGTGGGACAGGGGGCAAATTTACTGTTTAAAATGTGACCCTTTGGGGCATTTTGACCCTTGAATTTTGTGGGACGGGGGGCAAATTTACTGTTTAAAAAATGTGACCCTTTGGGGCATTTTGACCCTTGAAATTTGTGGGACGGGGGGCAAATTTACTATTTAAAATCGGCAAATTTACTGTTTAAAATGTGACCCTGTGGGGCATTTTGACCCTTTAACTTTGTGGGACAGGGGGTAAATTTACGTTTAAAATATATTCAATTTGTATTTTACACTTAAATTTAGTCTTGATCAGCTATTTTGACCCTTGAATTCTGAAGGCTATCGAAAACCCGGTTTTCAATCAATGAAGGATTGTAGCTAGTTATCTCCTTTTTAATTTATTTATAGAAATCCGGCGCAAATTGAGGGCCATATTGCTTGTAAAACGGGTGAATATAGCATGATTTGATATGCAAAGGATCAATTACAGTGATTTTGACTAGTGTTGATCCAGATCATCCTATATATCTGCGCAGGTATTAATGTTAACACAATCAGTGTAGACACAGATCAGACTGCACAGGGTCTACTCTGTTCGCACAACTCAATGTTTGTGCCATTCAGTAAGAAATAAACGCTGAAATACAGCAGAGGACCAGATCTATATAAATAGATTTGCAAAGGGAAATAACAAGCTATGATCCCTCATTAGTAACTTACTATTCGGACCGAGAGCGAGGTGTGCGGTGACGTCGACTTGTGCTTAGAGAAAGGGCTCTCAGGGGGCATAACCACCTCGTCATCCTGTTTCCCAGCATGCTCCAGCTTCTTGATGTTGAGAACCAGTCGCCACTTGCTGCGGACATGATGGCTGCCACCGTCTTCCTCGTCCGAATCACTTTTATCTGCTGGATAATATTATGGCCGCTTGTTGTGTGCACAGAGCTCCCAATAAGGTGTGTATTAGAAGCTGTTAGCTGAAGGCAAACAGAAACTAGAAATGGACGCTTGTCGACAAGCGCATGTGTATCCCCCTCCCCAGATACACAAGTAGTTTGAAAAAAGGGTGTTCGAGTTATGCTCCGGAGACAAAATCAGTGACGGAAAAAGAAAGGGAGATAACTAAAGAATTAGTGATGCAAGAGTTGTCATTCTTGCGGGACACACCTTTAGGGTCGTGGTCTATGCATGTGTGAAGTTTCATGAAAATATTCCAAAGGGTGTTCGAGTTATGCTCCAGACACGAAATCAGTGCACGAAACAACAAAGGGAGATAACTAAGAAATTAACGACGCAAGAGTTGTCATTCTTACGTGCGACACACCTTTGGGTCGTCTTCTATGCATGTGTGAAGTTTAATAAACTAGAAAATGTGTTCATAGAACACGGATGTCCCACATATCGCTTTGATAATAAATGAGGCCAAATTGCAAGTCAAAATTTTCTTTTACCTGAGCGTTAAAGTTTTTGAAGCACCAAGTATGTGACCTTGACCCTGGGCTTGGCGGGGCAGGACAAACGTGGATTGGCACAGGGCGGTAGAGGACCATTAGAGCAATGCTATATGAAATATGAAGCTGATCCGTGAAAGAAAACAGAAATTATAAGATATTTACCTGAGCGTTAAAAGTTTTGAAGCACTAAGTATATGATGTTAACCCTGGGCTTGGCGGGGGCGGGACGAACGTGGATTGGCACAGGGCTGGTAGAGGACCATTAGAGCAATGCGTATATGAAATATGAAGATGAATCCATGAAATAAAACAGAAATTATAAGATATTTACCCGAGCGTTAAAGTTTTTGAAGCACTAAGTATGTGACCTTGACCCAGGGCTTGGCGGGGCAGAACGAACGTGGATTTGGCACAGGGCGGTAGACGACCATTAGAGCAACGCGTATATGAAATATGAAGTTGATCCGTGAATGGAAATAAAAATTATAAGATATTTACCCGAGCGTTAAAGTTTTTGAAGCACCAAGTATGTGACCTTGACCCTTGGATTGGTGGGGCAGGACGAACGTGGATTTGGCACAGGGCGGTAGACGACCATTAGAGCAACGCGTATATGAAATATGAAGTTGATCCGTGAAAGAAAACAGAAAGTATAAGATATTTACCCGAGCGTTAAAGTTTTTGAAGCACTAAGTATGTGACCTTGACCCTGGGCTTGGCGGGGGCAGAACGAATGTGGATTTGGCACAGGGCGGTAGAGGACCATTAGAGCAATGCGTATATGAAATATGAAGCAGATCGGTCGAAGGATGAAGAAATTATGAGACATTTACCCGAGTGTTAAAGTTTTGTGACGGACGGACGGACGGACGGGAGGACGGGAGGACGGGAGGGCGGGACGCACGTTCCTACGAATGAATACTTGTTGAGTACCCAACACTATCCTAACCCTACCCAATAAGATCCCCGTACGCTTACAACAAGTACCTATTCGTGTGTGCGGACGGACGGACGGACGGACGGACGGACAAGGGTAACACTAAATGCCCCCTCCACTATCGTGGTGGGGCATAAAAATATTCCAAAGGGTGTTCGAGTTATGCTCTGGATAAAAAATCAGAGCACGAAACAACAAAGGGAGATAAGTAAACAAGAATTCCGCGGAATCAGATGCCTCGCCTTGTCCCGCCTTGACCTCGAGCCTGGGCCCGAAAGCAATTTTCACTGGCCCGAACATATTATACAACTAGCAAAAGTCGATGGCGCGCCATCGCAATATACCCACTTTCCACAAATGCTAAGTCCGAAAGGGGGAGGTAATCCATGATGGAGGGTCGGATAAAAAATCCGAATTCACTTTGCGCATGTGCACATGATAACGAAGCTACATAGCATGAGGCGCGTATGTATGAAGTTTTTTTTTGATCGAGTTACAAGGAAAAAATGGGAAATTCGAGTGGGAAAGGGGGAGGTAAGCGATGAGGAGGTCGGATCAAAAATGAATTCACTTTGCCGCATCTGCACATGATAACGAAGGTACATACAAATATCAGGCGCATAGGTATGAAGGTGAGTTTTTTCGAGTTACAAGTGGATTCTGAGTCCGAAAGGGGAGATAACATAATGGATGGCTACATATTGCATATGAGCGGCATAGCCATATGGAGGGAGGGTGAATTTCACTTTGCATCTGCACATGTAACGAAGCTATACAAATAGAGGCGAGGTATGAAGGTGAAAAAGTTTTTCGTTACAAGGAAAAAATGGGAAATTCTGAGTCCGAAAGGGGGAGTAATCCATATGGAGGGTCGATGAAAAATCCGAATTCACTTTGCGCATCGCACAGATAACGAAGCTACATAGCAAATATGAGGCGCGTAGGTATGAAGGTGAAAAAGTCGAGTACAAGGAAAAAATGGGAATTCTGAGTGAAAAAGGGGGAGGTATCGATGATGGAGGGTCGATCATAAAAAATGAATTCACTGCGCATCTGCACATGATAACGAAGGTACATACTAAAATATCAGGCGCATAGGTATGAAGGTGAAAAAGTTTTTTGAGTTACAAGGAAAAAATTGGAAATTCTGAGTCCGAAAGGGGGAGATAATCCATGATGGAGGGTCGGATGAAAATCCGAATTCACTTTGCGCATCTGCACATGATAACGAAGCTACATAGCAAATATGAGGCGCGTAGGTATGAAGGTGAAAAAGTTTTTCGAGTTACAAGGAAAAAATGGGAAATTCTGAGTCCGAAAGGGGGAGATAATCCATAATGGAGTCGGAATAAAAAATCCGAATTGCACTTTGCGCTCTGCACATGATAACGAAGTACATAGCAAATATGATGGAGCGTAGGGTATGAAGTGAAAAAGTTTTTCGAGTTACTAAGGAAAAAATGGGAAATTCTGAGTCCGAAAGGGGGAGATAATCCATGATGGAGGGTCGGATGAAAAATCCGAATTCACTTTGCGATCTGCACATGATAACGAAGCTACATAGCAAATATGAGGCGCGTAGGTATGAAGGTGAAAAAGTTTTTCGAGTTACAAGGAAAAAATGGGAAATTCTGAGTGGGAATGGGGGAGGTAATCATGAATGGAGGGTCGGATAAAAAATGGGAATTCACTTTGCGCATCTGCACATGATAACGAAGGTACATACTAATACAGGCGCATAGGTATGAAGGTGAAAAAAGTAGTCGATAGTTATAAGGATTGATTCTGATGCGAAAGAGAGTCCATATGATGGAGGGTCGGATGAAAAATCCGAATTCACTTTGCGCTTTCGCATCTGCACATGATAACGAAGCTACATAGCAAACATGAGGCGCGTAGGTATGAAGGTGAAAAAGTTTTCGAGTTACAAGGAAAAAATGGGAAATTCTGAGTCCCGAAAGGGGGAGATAATCCATGATGGAGGGTCGGATGAAAAATCCGAATTCACTTTGCGCATCTGCACATGATAACGAAGCTACATAGCAAATATGAGGCGCGTAGGTATGAAGGTGAAAAAGTTTTTCGAGTTACAAGGAAAAAATGGGAAATTCTGAGTCCGAAAGGGGGAGATAATCCATGATGGAGGGTCGGATCAAAAATCCGAATTCACTTTGCGCATCTGCACATGATAACGAAGCTACATAGCAATATGAGGCGCGTAGGTATGAAGGTGAAAAGGTTTTCGAGTTACAAGGAAAAAAATGGGAAATTCTGAGTCCGAAAGGGGGAGATAATCCATGATGGAGGGTCGATCAAAAATCCGATTCACTTTGCGCATCTGCACATGATAACGAAGCAATCATAGCAAATATGAGGCGCGTAGTATGAAAGGTGAGTCGAGTTACAAGGATCTGAAATTCCTGAGTCGAAAGGGGGAGATAATCCATGATGGAGGGTCGGATGAAAAAATCCGAATTCACTGCGCAGCTTGCACATGATAACGAAGCTACATAGCAAATATGAGGCGCGTAGGTATGAAGGTGAAAAAGTTTTTCGAGTTACAAGGAAAAAATGGGAAATTCTGAGTCCGAAAGGGGGAGATAATCCATAATGGAGGGTCGGATGAAAAATCCGAATTCACTTTGCGCATCTGCACATGATAACGAAGCTACATAGCAAATATGAGGCGCGTAGGTATGAAGGTGAAAAAGTTTTTCAGTTACAAGGAAAAAATGGAAATTCTGAGTCCGAAAGGGGGAGATAATCCATGATGGAGGGTCGGATGAAAAATCCGAATTCACTTTGCGCATCTGCACATGATAACGAAGCTACATAGCAAATATGAGGCGCGTAGGTATGAATTGGTGAAAAAGTTTTTCGAGTTACAAGAAAAAATGGGAAATTCTTAGTCGAAAGGGGGAGATAATCCATGATGGAGGGTCGAAAAATCAAAAATCCGAATTCACTTTGAGCATCTGCACATGATAACGAAGCTACATACCAAATATCAGGCGCGTAGGTATGAAGGTGAATTTTTTTTTCGAGTTACAAGAAACGTGACGGACGGACGGACGTACGGACGTACGGACGGACGGACACCCGTGACGAAAACAATATACCCATTTTTTTTTACAAAAAAGTGGGTATAATTATTGACTAGTGAACCATAGAATATCAGATTATATTCTATGGCTCACTAGTCAATAATTGTGTTATTATATGATAATAGTCTGTATATAGCACTTACGACCTTATGCTACTAGACAAAAATTGAAAAAGAATTTGAAAAAAAAAAATGAAAACAAAAATGGAAAAAACGTTTAAAAATTAAAAATAATAATGCTTGCTACTGGAGCCCAGATTTTTTTTTAATAGTCCTATATTTATCTACATATATCTGCACAGGTCCACATAATGCCACAATATTTTCAACACAGTTTACGGAAATGTAATATACACAAATAAATAAATAACTAAGAAAAAGTCGATGGCGCGCCATCGCAATATACCCACTTTCCCAAATGCTAAGTCCAAAAGGGGGAGGTAATCCATGATGGAGGGTCGGATAAAAAATCCGAATTCATTTTGCGCATGTGCACATGATAACGAAGCTACATAGCAAATATGAGGCGCGTATGTATGAAGGTGAAAAAGTTTTTTCGAGTTACAAGGAAAAAATGGGAAATTCTGAGTGGGAAAGGGGGAGGTAATCGATGATGGAGGGTCGGATCAAAAATGGGAATTCACTTTGCGCATCTGCATCATGATAACGAAGGTACATACTAAATATCAGGCGCATAGGTATGAAGGTGAAAAAGAAAAAGTTTTCGAGTTACAAGGAAAAAATTGGAAATTCTGAGTCCGAAAGGGGGAGATAATCCATGATGGAGGGTCGGATGAAAAATCCGAATTCACTTGGCGCATCTGCACATGATAACGAAGCTACATAAGCAAATAATGAGCGCGAGGTATGAAGGTGAAAAAGTTTTTCTAATTACAAGGAAAAAATGGGAAATTCTTAGTCCGAAAGGGGGAGATAATCCATGATGGAGGGTCGGATGAAAAATCCGAATTCACTTTGCGCATCTGCACATGATAACGAAGCTACATAGCAAATATGAGGCGCGTAGGTATGAAGGTGAAAAAGTTTTTCGAGTTACAAGGAAAAAATGGGAAATTCTGAGTCCGAAAGGGGGAGATAATCCATAATGGAGGGTCGGATAAAAAATCCGAATTCACTTTGCGCATCTGCACATGATAACGAAGCTACATAGCAAATATGAGGAGCGTAGGTATGAAGGTGAAAAAGTTTTTTTCGAGTACAAGGAAAAAATGGGAAATCTGAGTCCGAAAGGGGGAGATAATCCATGATGGAGGGTCGGATGAAAAATCCGAATTCACTTTGCGCATCTGCACATGATAACGAAGCTACATAGCAAATATGAGGCGCGTAGGTATGAAGGTGAAAAAGTTTTTCGAGTTACAAGGAAAAAATGGGAAATTCTGAGTCCGAAAGGGGAGATAATCCGATGAATGGAGGGTCGGATAAAAAATCCCGAATTCACTTTGCGCATCTGCACATGATAACGAAGCACATAGCTAAATATCAGAGCGTAGGTATGAAGGTGAAAAAGTTTTTCGAGTTACAAGGAAAAAATTGGGAAATTCTGAGTCCGAAAGGGGGAGATAATCCATGATGGAGGGTCGGATGAAAAAATCCGAATTCACTTTGCGCATCAGCACATGATAACGAAGCTACATAGCAAATATGAGGCGCGTAGGTATGAAGGTGAAAAAGGTTTTCGAGTTACAAGGAAAAAAATGGAAATTCTGAGTCCGAAAGGGGAGATAATCCATGATGGAGGGTCGGATGAAAAATCCGAATTCACTTTGCGCATCTGCACATGATAACGAAGCTACATAGCAAATAGAGGCGCGTAGGTATGAAGGTGAAAAAGGTTTTCGAGTTACAAGGAAAAAATGGGAAATTCTGAAGTCCGAAAGGGGGAGATAATCCATGATGGAGGGTCGGATCAAAAATCCGAATTCACTTTGCGCATCTGCACATGATAACGAAGCTACATAGCAAATATGAGGCGCGTAGGTATGAAGGTGAAAAAGTTTTTCGAGTTACAAGGAAAAAATGGAAATTCTGAGTCCGAAAGGGGGAGATAATCCATGATGGAGGGTCGATGAAAAATCCGAATTCACTTTGCGCATCTGCACATGATAACGAAGCTACATAGCAAATATGAGGCGCGTAGGTATGAAGGTGAAAAAGTTTTTTCGAGTTACAAGGAAAAAATGGGAAATTCTGAGTCCGAAAGGGGGAGATAATCATAATGGAGGGTCGGATGAAAAATCCGAATTACACTTTGCGCATCTGCACATGATAACGAAGCTACATAGCAAATATGAGGCGCGTAGGTAATGAAGGTGAAAATGTTTTTTCAAGTACAAGGAAAAATTGGAAATTCTGAGTCCGAAAGGGGGAGATAATCCATGATGGAGGGTCGGATGAAAAATCCGAATTCACTTTGCGCATCTGCACATGATAACGAAGCTACATAGCAAATATGAGGCGCGTAGGTATGAAGGTGAAAAAGTTTTTCGAGTTACAAGGAAAAAATGGGAAATTCTTAGTCCGAAAGGGGGAGATAATCCATGATGGAGGGTCGGATCAAAAATCCGAATTCACTTTGCGCATCTGCACATGATAACGAAGCTACATACCAAATATCAGGCGCGTAGGTATGAAGGTGAATTTTTTTTTCGAGTTACAAGAAACGTGACGGACGGACGGACGGACGGACGTACGGACGTACGGACGGACGGACACCCGTGACGAAAACAATATACCCATTTTTTTTTACAAAAAAGTGGGTATAATTATTGACTAGTGAACCATAGAATATCAGATTATATTCTATGGCTCACTAGTCAATAATTGTGTTATTATATGATAATAGTCTGTATATAGCACTTACGACCTTATGCTACTAGACAAAAATTGAAAAAGAATTTGAAAAAAAAAAATGAAAACAAAAATGGAAAAAACGTTTAAAAATTAAAAATAATAATGCTTGCTACTGGAGCCCAGATTTTTTTTTAATAGTCCTATATTTATCTACATATATCTGCACAGGTCCACATAATGCCACAATATTTTCAACACAGTTTACGGAAATGTAATATACAAAAAATAAATAAATAACTAGAAAAAGTCGATGGCGCGCCATCGCAATATACCCACTTTCCCCAAATGCTAAGTCCAAAAGGGGGAGGTAATCCATGATGGAGGGTCGGATGAAAAATCCGAATTCACTTTGCGCATCTGCACATGATAACGAAGCTACATAGCAAATATGAGGCGCGTAGGTATGAAGGTGAAAAAGTTTTTCGATGTTACAGGTAAAAACTGGGTAAATTCTGAGTCCGACAGATAGAGGTAACTCATGATGGAGGTAAAAAGCGATCAACAAAAATCCGAATTCACATTTGAGCATCTGCACATGATCGCACGATAAGCTACATAGCAAATATGAGGCGCGTAGGTATGAAGGTGAAAAAGTTTTTCTAATTACAAGGAAAAAAATGGGGAAATTCTGAGTCCGAAAGGGGAGATAATCCATGATGGAGGGTCGATGAAAAATAATTATCGAATCTCACTTTGCGCATCTGCACATGAATAACGAAGCTACATAGCAGAAATATGAGGAGGGCGAAAAACGTAGTATGAAGAAGAAAAAGCTTTTCGATGTATAGGGAAGGAAATGAAATTCTGAGTCCGAGAAAGGGGGAGATAATCCATGATGGAGGGTCCGCAGGATATGAGATCCGAATTCACTATTTGCGCATCTTTTGCACAAAAAATGATAACGAGCCTATATAGCATTTATCTGAGGCGCGTAGTATGAGGTGATAAGAAAAATTTTTCGAGTTACAAGGAAAAAATGGGAAATTCCGAGTCTGAAAGGGGGAGATAATCCATAATGGAGGGTCGATGAAAAATCCGAATTCACTTTGCGCATCTGCACATGATAACGAAGCTACATACCAAAGGTATCAGGCGCGTAGTATGAGGTGAAAAACAGTTTTTCGAGTTACAAGTAAACGTGACGTTACAAGAAACGGTACGGACGGACGGACGGACGGACGGACGTACGTACGGACGGACGGACGGACACCCGTGACGAAAACAATATACCCATTTTTTTTTTACAAAAAAGTGGGTATAATAATGCTCGCTACTGGAGCCCAGAATTTTTGTTAATAGACCTATATTTATCTACATATATCTGCACAGGTCCACATACTGACACAATATTGTCAACACAGTTTACGGAAATGTAATAATGTACCTGTATAAATTACCTGTAATAAGTTAGTGGTCAGTTAAACAATTGAAAAAGAATGTAAAAAAAAAAATGGAAAAAAAAAATTAAATTAAAAAAAAAGAAAAGAATAATGCTCCCTACTGGAGCCCAGAATGTTTTTTAATAGTCCTATATTTATCTACATATCATATATACACAGGTCCACATATTGCCACAATATTTTCAACACAGTGTACGGAAATGTAATATAATCATTTACCTGTATAAATTACCTGTAAGTGGTCAGTGGTCAGTTGCACATGCTAGCACATGCACAGGTGAATAGTCTGTATATAGCACTTACGACCTTATGCTACTGGACAAAAACTGAAAAATAATTTGAAAAAAAAAATGAAAAAAAAAAAATGGAAAAAAAAAGTTTAAAAATAATAATGCTTGCTTCTGGAGCCCAGATTTTTTTTTAATAGTCCTATATTCATCTACATATATCTGCATAGGTCCACATAATGCCACAATATTTTCAATGTAATATCCAATGTAGTAATTTACCTGTATAAATTACCTGGTCAACAGTGGTCAAGCACTGGACATCTGCAAATGCTAGCCCATGCTAGCACATGGTTCTCCCAGTCTCTATTGTTCTCTCTACAGGTAAGGTGTACAGAGCACACAAGAAAAGGTGTACAGAGCAGACGAGAAAACAGGTCTTCATGCATTATTGTCCAGTTTGTAGAGTGCGCAAAACAAAAAAGGGAGATAACTAAAAAATTAGCTACGCAAGAGTTGTCATTCTTGTGCGCGACACACCTCCGGGTCGTGGTCTATGCATGTGTGAAGTTTCATGAAAATATTCCAAAGGGTGGTCGAGTTATGCTCCGGACAGGAAATCAGTGAGCGAAAACAAAAAAGGGAGATAACTCAAAAATTAGCTATGCAAGAGTTGTCATTCTTGTGCACGACACACCTTCGGTTCGTGGTCTAATTGAATGTGTTAAGTTTCATAAAAATATTCCAAAGGGTGGTCGAGTTATGGTCAATCAGTGAGCGAAACAAAAAAGGGAGATAACTAAAAAATTAGCTATGCAAAGAGTTGTCATTCTTGTGCGCGACACACCTTCGGGTCGTGGTCTATGCATGTGTGAAGTTTCATGAAAATATTCCAAAGGGTGGTGGAGTTATGCTCCGGACACGAAATCAGTGCGAGAAACAAAAAAGGGAGATAACTCAAAAATTAGTTATGCAAGAGTTGTCATTCTTGTGTGCGACACACCTTCGGGTCGTGGTCTATGCATGTGTGAAGTTTCATGAAAATATTCCAAAGGGTGTTCGAGTTATGCTCCGGACAAGAAGTGTCTGCGGCGGACGCGGCGCGCTGTCAAATCCATAGTATCCCCCGACGGAGTCCGGGGGATACAATTATAGGTGATTTGAGAAACTTACAAAAACTTTCAAAAAATAAACGGACGGACAGATAGACGGACAGACCAGGCGAAACCTATAGGGCACCGCCGATTCTCAGCGGAGCCCTAATAAAAATTAATTCACCATTACCCCACATATTTATTGGCATTATTAATTATTATACATTTTATATCAGATGTAAATTTCCACACTGATATCAGGGACGATAAACGTGTTTCCTTAAAATTACTATTTATTCTCTATATTTATTCTTTGATGTGCAATTATCATACTTTATAATCAGTCGAAAATATTATTTGTTCATGTGCTGCAGCCTATGCTCAATAAATGTAATTCCAATAATTGTTTACAAGAAAACATTATTAATGTGAACTTTACAGGCTATCATAATTTTACACTTACAAACATTTTAGTCGTATGAAGTTTAGTGAAACGGCCCCCAGGTGAATACTTCATAAAACTTCCGCAGTCTTATCAGGATACTAGTGTGCACTGATTGCATACGAGGGGAAAATGTCATGTTTTGCAATTCAGAATGGAAATAATATTTTAAACCTTTAAAAATGTTATTTATTTTCATTGACATCTGATATGTGACTTTTTATTTATGAAAATGCCTTCATAACTAAATTTAAACAACTTTGGTCTACTTTTGAGATTCTTTCACAGGAATAATCACGAAGTTGATTACCCTACGAAAAAAACCTTTGCTTTGTGACCAGCGTAGATCCAGCACAGCATCCGCACAGTCCAATAATAATCTGCACTGTTCACCATTCCATCAATGAAACACCCATCATGCTTCTAACAAGCAATATAGATCATTATCAGGTTACAGAAGTGTGCTATTTGATTAGGAGCTACACTGGTCAAAAATCCCATAAACCCCATTTCTCCACTGACAGCCACATATGGCAGGTAAATACCTTTTCCATCTACTTTATCCTCATCTTCAACTTTATCTCCCTTTAGACCGAAGACGTTCTGTAACTTCTTAATGGCCCATGTCTCGCGTCTTAATGCAGCGTCTTTCTTTTTTGGAGCGCCCTCTATTGGCACAGCCTCGACTGGTTCTATGCTCTCCTCCTCTATCTCTCCTGCCGTGTTCTCCCGAAACCACACGGACGACTTTGCTGTCTGATTCTTGTTACAATCCATGGCACTAGATTCATTCTCCTGTTCCAGTACGTGACTGCCGTTTTGAATAATTTGTCGCTCAATGTTCGTAAGTGAGTCTTTATCCTTTTCAATGTAGTCAATGTCATCAACGTTAACACCATTTTTGTCATTGTTCCTCTTATTGGTCATTGCAAGGTCTTTAAGCTTTGTGTTCGAGAATGGTTTGGTCTTGTCACCGTTAACCATAGGCAGTTGAGCGCTAACACGTGAAGATTCCTCCACACCATCCCCACCAGAATTATTGCACAGGTTAGAACGTGTAATTGATGAACCATTTGAGACATTGTCATCGGAAGTAGTTTGAGCATCACCTTGTGGCGTATTGGGAGCTTCTTGAAGTTTAGTGTTCGTCTCATGAACTGTCACCTCAGCAACTACGTTTGTATATCCAACTCGATCCACATTTTCCAAACTGTCATTGTCAGTGAGATTTTCACTGGACCCATAGCTATGTTCCGAACAATATGACAATCGCGACCTTTCACTTGCATTATCTTGCACCGTTGAAATCTGATTTTCATTTGTAGCTATCACAGGCTCTTTGACTCCATTTTGTACACTCTTCTCATGACTCCCCTGATTAGAAACGGAACCAGTCTCGACTGCCTTGTTTGACAATTCAGTCTGGTTCTCCATGTCCATCGAAGACCGGGATCTAGTCAGGTCCTCGTCGATGCTGGTTTCCGATGCCTCCATAATGGGACTGGGGCGGTGTATGTAGGCCTGGTGTCTGCGCGAGGTCGTTCGTGCTTTGGCACTGTGGGGGTGGGGGCATGGCTGGTTTGGAAGTTCAAAGTTATCGGGCTTCGCTGTCTCTTGACTTTTATCATCAAACGACGAGTATGTCACTGAGCCGAGGTCAGTCATTCTACAACCAATAAGTAATAGGTAAATGATTTTCCTTCCAACATTCATTAAGAATACTGGGGCCCGTTTCACTAAACTTCGTACAACAAAAATGTTTGGATGAAGATATTGACAATTTTATTTCACAAATTATTGCTTTTCACTAATAGTACCATTTTCCACCTACGTGAAAGGGTCAGAATATATAAACAAATTTAGCAAAATTTTGCCAACATAAACTAGTATTATAAGGTTTGATCAAGTCCAGCATTGTGCAAACGTTTGCTGTGGCTCGAGGGAACTGTTTGAACCCCAAGGCCGCAGGTCGCGGGTTCGAACAGTTACCTCGGGCCTCAGCAAACGTTTGCACACGGCTGGACATGATCAAACGTTATTGTTACATTTCCAACAAAAAACTGATGTAATTTGAGCATTATATTCAGTATTTTCAGTACTTTTATAAATCGTCCAATTCAAGTAGATAATTTTCGGTATTCATATTTCGGGGCCGCGTCATGAACGTCATGAAGTAGTGACGTCATGAAGGCACTTCCGCGTAGTGACGTCATGAAGGCATTTGGTCTATGCGCAGCCCCGGAATGAGCATTGCCTAAAGCCATATGCAAACAGCATAAATGTTAGTTTTGTTGTAAATGTTAGTTTTGCTCTTACAAACTTCTTCGTCGTACAAAGTTTAGTGAAACGGGCCCCAGCTTCATATGGGCCATCCATAACAATTTTGACCTTAACACATACGAGAAAACTCTTGTTAACCCTTACAATGCTGAATTAAATTTTGTCGTCTGCTGTTTATTTTTTACTTTCAAATTTTTCTCATCCAAAACATGATTTGACAGCACTTTAGAATCATTTCCAATTGACAGAAAAGATAAAATATGAAACAACAGCAGACAACACTTTTCGTTTCCCACATTCTTAGGGTGAACAAAAAACAACAACAGAGCACATGAAAAATATAAATACATGTACACAAGTATTCCCATGTTTCAACATGACTTACAAAAATATATTTCACCTTTTTTCGGAACAAATGTTTGAGAAATCTAGAGAAAACTAGAAATGGAAGCTTGTCGACAAGCGCATGTGTATCCCCCTCCCCAGATACACAAGTAGTTTGAAAAAAGGGTGTTCGAGTTATGCTCTGGAGACAAAATCAGTGACGGAAAAACAAAGGGAGATAACTAAAGAATTAGTGATGCAAGAGTTGTCATTCTTGCGGGACACACCTTTAGGGTCGTGGTCTATGCATGTGTGAAGTTTCATGAAAATATTCCAAAGGGTGTTCGAGTTATGCTCCAGACACGAAATCAGTGCACGAAACAACAAAGGGAGATAACTAAGAAATTAACGACGCAAGAGTTGTCATTCTTACGTGCGACACACCTTTGGGTCGTCTTCTATGCATGTGTGAAGTTTAATAAACTAGAAAATGTGTTCATAGAACACGGATGTCCCACATATCGCTTTGATAATAAATGAGGCCAAATTGCAAGTCAAAATTTTCTTTTACCTGAGCGTTAAAGTTTTTGAAGCACCAAGTATGTGACCTTGACCCTGGGCTTTGGCGGGGCAGGAACAAACGTGGATTTGGCACAGGGCGGTAGAGGACCATTAGAGCAATGCATATAGAAATATGAAGGCTGATCCGTGAAAAGAAAACAGAAATTATAAGATATTTACCTGAGCGTTAAAGTTTTTGAAGCACTAAGTATATGAAGTTAACCCTGGGCTTGGCGGGGGCGGACGAACGTGGATTTAGGCACAGGGCGGTAGAGGACCATTTAGAGCAAACGCATTATGAAATATGAAGTTGATCCGTGAATGGAAAGAAAAATTATAAGATACACTGAGCATTAAAGTTTTTGAAGCACCAAGTAATGTGACCTTGACCCTGGGATTGGCGGGGGCAGGACGAACGTGGATTATTTGGCACAGGGCGGTAGAGGACCATTAGAGCAATGCGTATATGAAATATGAAGATGATCCATGAAAAGAAAACAGAAATTATAAGATATTTACCCGAGCGTTAAAGTTTTTGAAGCACTAAGTATGTGACCTTGACCCTGGGCTTGGCGGGGGGCAGGACGAACGGTGGATTTGGCACAGGGCGGTAGACGACCATTAGAGCAACGTGTATGAAATATGAAGTTGATCCGTGAATGGAAATAAAAATATAAGATATTTCACCTGAGCGTTTAAAGTTTTTGAAGCACTAAGTATGTGACCTTGACCCTGGGCTGGCGGGGGCAGGACGAACGTGGATTTGGCACAGGGCGGGTAGACGACCATTAGAGCAACGCGTAATGAAATATGAAGTTGATCCGTGAATGGAAATAAAAATTATAAGATATTTACCTGAGCGTTAAAGTTTTTGAAGCACCAAGTATGTGACCTTGACTCTGGGATTGGTGGGGGCAGGACGAACGTGGATTTGGCACAGGGCGGTAGAGGACCATTAGAGCAATGCGTATATGAAATATGAAGATGATCCATGATCCAGAAAGAAAACAGGAAAAAAGTATAAGATATTTACCAAGCGTTAATGTTTTTGAAGCACTAAGTATGTGACCTTGACCCTGGGCTTCACGGGGGCAGAACGAACGTGGATTTGGCACAGGGCTTGGTAGAGGACCATTAAGAGAGCAATGCGTATATGCGATGTTCGAGTTATGCTCTGGATACAAAATCAGAGCACGAAACAACAAAGGGAGATAAGTAAACAAGAATTCCGCGGAATCAGATGCCTCGCCTTTACTCGCCTTTACCTCGAGCCTGGGCCCGAAGAATTTTCAATTTTCATTGGCCCGAACATATTATACAATTATTGACTAGTGAACCATAGAATATCAGATTATATTCTATGGCTCACTAGTCAATAATTGTTTTATTATATGATAATAGTCTGTATATAGCACTTAGCGACCTTATGCTACTAGACAAAAATTGAAAAAGAATTTGAAAAAAAAAAATCAAAAAAAAAGAAAAAAAAAAATGGAAAAAAAAGTTTAAAAATTAAAAATAATAATTGCTTGCTACTGGAGCCCAGAATTTTTTTTAATAGTCCTATATTTATCTACATGTATCTGCACAGGTCCACATAATGCCACAATATTTTCAACACAGTTTACGGAAATGTAATATAATCATTTACCTGTATAAATTACCTGTAAGTGGTCAGTGGTCAGTTGCACATGCTAGCACATGCAAAGGTGAATAGTCTGTATATAGCACTTACGACCTTATGCTACTGGACAAAAATTGAAAAATAATTTGAAAAAAAATAATGAAAAAAAAAAAAAAAAAAATTACAATTTTTTTTTTAAAAATAACAATGCTTGCTACTGGAGCCAAGATTTTTTTTTAATAGTCCTATATTTATCTACATATATCTGCAGAGGTCCACATAATGCCACAATATTTTCAACACAGTACCCAATGTAGTGATTTTACCGTATAAATTACCTGGTCAGCAGTGGTCAAGCACTGGACATCTGCACATGCTAGCCCATGCTTAGCACATGGTTCTCCCAGTTTCTATTGTTCTCTCTAACAGGTAAGGTGTACAGAGCACACGAGAAAAGGTATACAGAGCAGACGAGAAAACAGGTCTTCATGCATTATTGTCCAGTTTGTAGAGTGCGCAAAACAAAAAAGGGAGATAACTGAAAAATTAGCTACGCAAGAGTTGTCATTCTTGTGCGCGACACACCTCCGGGTCGTGGTCTATGCATGTGTGAAGTTTCATGAAAATATTCCCAAAGGGTGGTCGAGTTATGCTCCGGACAGGAAATCAGTGAGCGAAAACAAAAAAGGGAGATAACTAAAAAATTAGCTATGCAAGAGTTGTCATTCTTGTGCACGACACACCTTCGGTTCGTGGTCTAATTGAAATTGTGTTAAGTTTCATAAAAATATTCCAAAGGGTGGTCGAGTTATGGTCAATCAGATGCGCAAACAAAAAAGGGAGATAACTAAAAAAATTAGCTATGCAAGAGTTGTCATTCTTGTGCGCGACACACCTTCGGGTCGTGGTCTATGCATGTGTGAAGTTTCATGAAAATATTCGAAAGGGTGGTGAGTTATGCTCCGGACACGAAATCAGTACAAACAAACAAAAAAAGGGAGATAACTAAAAAATTAGCTATGCAAGAGTTGTCATTCTTGTGCGCGACACACCTTTGGGTCGTGGTCTATGCATGTGTGAAGTTTCATGAAAATATTCCAAAGGGTGTTCGAGTTATGCTCCGGACAAGAAGTGTCTGCGGCGGACGCGGACGCGGCGCGCTGTCAAATCCATAGTATCCCCCGACGGAGTCCGGGGGATACAATTATATAGAAAGGTTCAGTTATGTATGAATGTTTCGTCAAGATTAGTGACCAGTGGTCTCAGTTCAGCCTGCACATCCATGCAGTTCGACAAGGGCCTACGCTGTTCACTGTTGAGCAGAAACAACATTCCAGGGGCGCGTTTCACTAAACTTTGTATGAATAAAATGTTTGTAAGTGCAAAATTATGATAGTCTGTAAATTTCACATTAACAATGATTTCTTGTCAACAATTATTGGATTAACATTTATTGAGCATAGGCCTATGCTCAATACATGTAAATCCATCAATTGAAATTTACAGACGATCCTAAATTTGCACTTACGAACATTTTAGTCGTAATAAGTTTAGTGAAACGGGCCCCTGGAGCTACACTGGCCAAGAACTTGATAATCCCTTTAGCAGGTCACATATCACAGTCAATGAAAACACAAGTGTGGCTGTGATTGGAGGAATGGTGCTTATGGGATTGTGAACAGTGAAGCTCCTGATCACACAACACACTCCTGGGGCCCGTTTCACTCAACTTTGTACGACTAAAATGTTCGTAAGTGCAAATTTAAGATCATCTGGAAATTTCAATTGATGGATTTACATTTATTGAGCATAGGCTGCATATGCATAAATGTAAATCCAATAATTGTTTTCAAGAAAACATTATTAATGCGAAATTTACATAATCATAATTTTGCACTTACGAACATTTTAGTCGCACAAAGTTTAGTGAAACGGGCCCCTGTATCCTGATAACGATCTATTCATACGTTTCATTCATGGAATGGCGAACACTGCAGATCCAGATCAGGATGTGCGGATGCACATGCTGATCTGGATCTACACTGGTCGCAAGCAAGCCCCATTTCTCCAGTCATAGCCACAACTGTCCATGACATAGGGGTTCCTCTGCAAAGCGTACCTGTGAACATCGTCATCCCACCGGCCATAGCACAGGTCAAGGCCTCCGAGAAAGGCGGTCTTCTGGTCAATAACGACCATCTTCTCATGGTGGGCCCAGAGCAACACGCGGTTACCTCCCGCCACGTGGTCCGGGTGTCGGATCACCTGCATATACATGTAATCATGTAGATATAGATGCTTGACTGATTGATTGAGGATTGATTTGTGATTCAATGATTGATTGATTTGTGATTGATTTGGGATTAATTTGTGATTTATTGATAGGTTGGTTGATTGATTGATTGTTTGATTGCTTGATTGATTGATTGGGGGGGTGAGGGGGGGGGGGGGGGGGGGGGGGGGGGGGGGGGGGGGGGGCACACCACGTTGCCCTGATGCCTAAACACCTGGATATATTGTAATGTGTAATGATGAAAAAATAATTTTGCAGAAATCAGAACTACCCCTGAAATAAATTGAAAAATTATTGTTTTATTTCTATAAAAAATATGCAAACAAACTCTTATTTTTACACCAGCTTTACACTGATTTAGGGCGGATTGTATTTTTATTATTTATTTGAAAGTTATTGTTAAAAGAGAACCCAATCATAATCAAAATGAAACTTTAAGCAGTTTGATTCAGCGATGAAGTAGTGAAATACTTCTGTTTATACTAAATAGCTAGTTTCTAGATAAGGTGTTTACATTTACCATCACCAGATGGCATGGCATGAGCATTTCTGCTTATGTTTCTACGACAATAAACAGAACCAGTTCTATGCCCACATAGGGATGTATGAGAAGCAAAACAGTTATTTGTTATGGTCATGTCACCACAGGCACAGGTGGAAGACTCGGGACCTGTGACACAAAAAAAATGCCCATTACAAAAACCAGATGGCCGCGGCCCGCATGTCGAGCCCGCCGAGGCATTTGATGGTATTTTTAAAAACTTTAACGCCGATTTCGGACGGACGCACGCACGCACGGACACCCGGACGTCATTGTGATATTACTGTATACGACCCAGTCGGTGGGGTAATGGTTTTTTAATTGTAATGGGTATTTTGTTTTGTGTCACACGTCCGAGTCTTCCACCTGTGACCACAGGTTGGTATATATAGTCATATGCTTTTAAGTTTTACAGTGATTGAAATGGTGTTTTATATAATCCTAGTACCAAAGCCTCAATAGCCTTATACAGTGTCAGGTGTAAGTTATAGTTCATATATTGGATTTTAAGTTCCTGAAAAATCCAATATGTGAACAATAACATACTTATAGTTCAGCCAAGTGTACAATGCAAAAGTTCCATCCGAGTATTGATTTTCCATTTCCTGTCGTACAGTTAATCATTAAATCCGGTAATATGTAATTTATTGGAGCTAAACCTTGTAATATGTCAAATAAGCGGAGCACAATGCTGCCCAGCTTGGAAAGTATGGGGAACTATTAAGTGTCCTTATTGCACCAAATTACTTGCCAGAAAGGATGGATTCATTGTAGAGATATGCATATCCTATCATAAACATGGGCCTGACCTGCATAGGTGCCAGTATAAAATGCGGCCGTGATTTGAGAAATGGGCTTTATGACCAATGTGGCCAGTGTAGACCCTGATCAGACTGCGCATCTGCGCAGTCTGATCAGGGTCTGCACTGGCCACCATTCAGTCAGTGGAACATCCATCATGCTTCTAACACACAGAATAGATACGTGTCAAGCTACAGGAATTGGATCATGAACTAGACTGACCAAAATTGACATAAGGCTAAGCTCCATTTCGTCCAGTCGGAGTCACAAATATGATCAGTATGGCTGATGTAAACAACATGGTATGGATAAGCCAGCTGGTATCCATCCATATTTGTGGCTGTGATTGAAGAAATGGGGCTTATGGAAATTTGTGACCAGTGCAGTGCCTGATCAATTAGCACCCTCCTGTAGCCTAATAACGATCTATATTGCTTATTAGAGGTGTGACGGGTGTTTCATTGATGAAATGGCGAACAGTGCAGATCCTGAAAATGCACAGGCTGATCTGGATCTACACTAGTTGCAAAACCCATAAGCCTCATTTCTCCAGTCGCAGCCACATTTATGATTGTAACTGGAGAAATGAGGCTTATGGCATATTTTGCTAGTCTAGCTGTTCCTGCGACTGGAGAAATTTAGCTTATGGCATATATAGCGAATACAATGCCTCCTATAGCTTGATACAACTCTATACGCTTTGTTACAAGAGGGGTGTTTCACTGGCGGAATAGCAAACAGTGTAGACGCTGATCAGACTGAGCAGATGCTGATCTAGGCTTACATTGGTTGGATTAGTCAGAAGCCCCATTTCTCCAGTCATAATTATCTAGAGTGTTTGTGATATTTTCTGATTCCATTACAAATGCCTCCAGAATTAACTCTTTCAATACAACAAACGTCTTCAGCAAGTGTTAACAAACAGTGTAGATCCAGACAAGCCGGCTTGTGATGAGCCGTCTCAGCAAGCAAAATGGCAGCATTAACACTGAACAGCAACAACTAGGCTTGCCCACGAGTGTCTCACCCATGAAGGTCAAGGTAACCAAGGTCAATTTCACCAAAATTACAATTGGTGGGTAGCCATCAACGTGAGGAAACTATTGATCCATTTTGGAGATATTCAAAATTTGGACGTACAGAGGGGGTCGTTGTAGAGAGGTGGCCGTTCGGAGTGGTTCGACTGTACGTCCACAATAGTTGACACCTAGTACGACACCGACTATGCCGGAATTGTGACCATTAAGTCTCACTTTCCAATAGCGAGGGTGAGACAATAATCATACCTTGATATTTTCTGGATGTTTGCTCATCAGGGCTTTTTTGCTGTAGTGACTGTTGATGGTTAGGGCAATCTCCAGCTCCTTATACAGAAGAATGAACACCTTCACACCCGCATTCTGAAACACACAGAAAGTACAATAGGTAGGAACTAGACATTAAGTTTGTAAAACATGGATACGCCGTGGCATACTGGGGGCCGTTTCACTAAAGTTTGTACGACTAAAATGTTCGTAAGTGCAAATTTAGGATCGTCTGCAAATTTCAATTGATTTATTTACATTTATTGAGCATAGGCTGCATATGCAGCCTCTGCTCAATAAATGTAAATTCAATAATTGTTTACAAGAAAACATTGTTAATGTGAAATTTACAGACTATCATAATTTTGCACTTACGAACACTTACAAAGTGTTGCAGGGACATTTTGAAGGTGACAAAGGTCAAGGTTGTGTTAATGGTGGCATGAGTGTGTGACAAATGTTCAGGTGATTCAAGTGTCCAAGTATTGAAGCAATCCTTAGCGTAATATTGAAGATATTACATGTTGGAGAAACTCTTACAAACTTTTTGATGTAAATGTATACGGACGGACAGACGTACGGAACCTCAAAAGCAACGCAATATGCCCCACTTGCTATCGCATAGGGGGCATAATAATTCTGCATACTTTTAATGAAATCATCAAATATAATACCGGTATGTGCAGTCGTTAGTTATACATGTATATGAAATAATGCATTTCTGGAAAAATAAATGATTACTCCCTCAAAGTATACTTCGCTAGATAAAAATGCTAAGCAATTTTGGTGAAAATCGGGCTACATGTCTATGCAGGTTGGAAAATGTCAACAAGGGCTTACAATCTTTTTTCAGCAGGATGCCCATTTATAAAATATTGTAGTACCCCTAGGTTTAAAGGGGTCATATGTATAAGGATTTTTTGAAAAAGAAAACAACATAACAAAAATACAAAAACATGTTTTCATCATGGGACCCTTTGTAAAAGTGGTTTATTGAAGATATAGACGATAAACTAGGACCGTTTTGGAATGTTTCTTTTTCAGTATTTGTTTTAAAAAAAGACCAATTAAAAAAACTATGAAATGGTGGCCTGTCGGCACACCGAATGCCCCCGCTCTGGACAGCCAAAGAAAACGAGGTAGAATTTTGATTAGAAGCCCATTTACCACCCGAGCGTTAAGGTTGGTTTGAACGCCACCTTGACCCTCGGGGCTTAGTGGGTGGGGGGATTGGGACGGAATGTGGATTTGTCACAAGGGCGGGTAGAGGAGCATTGATTGTAGCAATTGCGTGTGTGGTGGAAATGTGAATGCAGATTCCGAGACAAGGAAACAGAAAATTGTAAGCCATTTAAGTGAATGTTAATGGTTTCAAAAACTCGCAGCCAACGTCCTGTGACCTTGACCCTGTGCTTAGCGGGGGGCAGGACGAATGTGTGGATTTGAGACAGGGCTGGTAGAGGGGACCATTGGGAAGCAATGCGGTGTGTGAAAGTTAGTGTAGGACTTGAGGGAAAACGCGCACGTAGATTTGTCCCCAAAGTGGCAAGTAAACAACTTAAAGTGGAAAAAGGGTGGAAGGTTCCAACGGTGAAGGGTCGAAGTAATGGATGGTGGAGGTTGTTATAAGGCATGTTCATAATGTTATCTTGTATAAATATTTAAAAGGATTTAATAAGCGAAAATTGGCAAAAGTAAAAAATGAAGAATTATTTTAAGGGATTGAGTAAACCGTGCACGTAGATTTGTCCCAAAGTGCTAAGTAAACATTTCAAAGTAAAAAAGGTGAAGGTCAAAGGTCAAGGTCGGAATGTACTGGGTGATGGAGTGGTTGTAGGGCATGTTCCTATAGTATCATGTATTATAAAATTTAAGTTTAAGGATTGGCAAAAGTATTGAGAAAGTTATTAGTATAGGAATTGAGAAAACGTGCACGTAGATTATGTCCCAAAGTGCTAAGTAAACATTTTTAAAGTAGAAAAGGGTGAAGGGTCAAAGGTCCAAAGGTCAAGTTCGAAGAAGTACTGGTGGTGGAGTGTGTAGGGCATGTTCATATGTATCATGTGTATAAATATTTAACGCGATTGGCAAAAGGTATTGAGAAACGTTAAGTGTAATGGATTGAGAAACGTAGCCCACGTAGAATTTGTCCCAAAGTAGTCCAAGCAAACATTTAAAAGTGGTAAAGGTGAAGGCCACCAAATGTCCAAGGTCGAAGTACTGGGGGGTGGAGTGGTGACAAGGCATTGGTTTCAAGAAATGTAATCACATGTTATAAATTAGACATAATATGTTGAGAAGCCATGGTAGAAAGTTAAACTAAAGGAAATATCGGGATGTACGGACCGGACTGGACGGACGGACGGGACGGACGGATGCCGGTAACACTATTTATACCCCCGTAACCTTTCGGTAGGTGGCGGGGGCGATAAAAAATATGTTTTCTATCATGACCCTGTGTAAAAGTGGTTTTAATTGAAGATATATGACGAAACTAGGACCTCACCCATATAAATAGGTAACTTAAAACTAATCCGGATTTCCATCTTGCGGGTTTTTATTTTTTTTGGGCGGTCCAAATAAGATAGAAAATCTGGATACCTTATGTTATCAATATCGGTAAAAATTTAAAACAACCCCAGCAGTCCTAAGCAACCGTCATATATCTTCAATTAAACACATTTACACAGTTTCCTCAAAGAAAATCAGGCGATAACTTCTTAATGTTTCTATTTCAACAGCTAAGGTCATGTTACAGGGCCGGGCAAACGGCTTTCGATCCCCGTTTTCACAACACCTGCTGCATTGGGGGGAAATCCCTAAAATCAGAAAACAAAGAATATTTACATCAAGAAAAAATATTATTTCAGCCCTGAAATAAATAATAAACTTGAACTCGGTGGGACAGGTCCATACCACACTTGGCCCTTCCCCTCAAATAGGATTATGAATAATCGTAATACTCACATATAAGGGGGTATAACCAGATTTCAAGATTTCTAACTGTTCAAATAACAAAATGCCAAAGACCGTAAGTGAGGGCCCAAATCAGTGGTCTCCAGTCGTAATAATCTGCGTATAAGGATTGAAACCCCGATCGTTACAAATTACCATCTGCAGTCACTCCCACCTTGCCACCCACTCTCCTGGTGGGGAAAATGGGGAGATAAACTATTGGCAAACGTATTCATAAAGCACATTGTTTGAAGGTCCAAATGGTGAAGGTCATATTAAGGGTTAGTCATGGGTCGTTGTGTACCACTTTGTCTACCAAGTATTCATGGTATAATATAGAAGTTATGGACACAATTTTGAGAAAACTCAGGCGAACGTTCGTTAATGTGGTGAAAAAATTCAACAAAGGGGCAGCATTTATGTTGTTGGCATTTGTCCCACCAAGTTAATGCTGTTGGGTTGAAAATATTTTAAGTAATTCCCTATTCTAGGAATATAGAAGTTTACTGACAGAATTGAGAAACTCCCGGGCAAACTTCTTAATGTGGGCAATAACAGTTTCAAAGTTGTGAAGGCCAAAATGTAATATTAAGGGCAGCATGGATGTGTGGCATTTGTCCACAGGTATACTGTGTTCAAATATTAAAGTAATCCTTCAAGGAAGATAAAAGTTATGACATAATTGAGAAACTCCGGCGAACGTTTTAATGTGCCGAACACACGGACACGCAGTCCAAACACTACATGTATATGCCTTCGGCTCTTACCGAGACTGGGGGGCATAAAAACTACCTAGCGTTAGTAAACGGTTAGTTCTTGCTAAAAATAAATAGAATTAATAGAATTGGTATTTCCCACTAAAGTTGCTCACACTTACATGTTTAGTAGCACGTGGCCGCGGTTTCACTAGACAGACACTATCAGAGCTCCAGTTAAGGTGCGTAAATTTGAAGGTAAATTTCCTTTACTTCTCCATCAAAAATGACAAGTTGGGTAGATAGCTTTAGAATCGTCTCAAATGAGACGATTCTAAAGCACTTCCCAACTTGCAATTTTTTTTGATGAAGAAGGAAATAACTAAAATTTCACCCCAAGTTTTGGTCAAAGATACGCACCTTAACCTGGGAGCTCTTAAACTTGTATTCACTTGTTTAATATGGTGATTACAGGCAACGGATCAAGGGGGGGGGGGGGGGGGGAGGGGTTCCCTTGCACCCGGAAAGGGGTTACAAAGAGATTTGTGAACAAAAACATTTAACTAAATTTAACGCATTTTTTCCTGATTACAAAACCGTGGTGAACATTACACAAAGTAAATTTAAATGGAACCTTCACCTTGAGAAATTTTGGATGTGGTGGGGTGTGCATAATGAAGCATCATCCGTTAGACAAACATTGATGTGAAATATTATCAATGTCTGGCAAGGGGTTAAAGAGATATTGTGAAAAAACAATAACTTTAACGCATTTGCCTTACAAAAAAAAACGGACGCGGACGACGCGGACGACGAGGACGACGCGGACGACGACAGAAAAAGCGCCAACTATAGTCGCGCCTCTGCTAAAGCAGGCGCGACAAAAAGACCCCCCTACTTTAAGATTTCGCGCTCGCGGAGGTCGCCGATACTGATGAGATAGCTGGCTCGTCACAAGCCAACTCATCTTGATCTGCACTTTTTGCCAATATGTAGTGTTGAACGGTGAAAACAACTTGTTTTGTCCATTAACGGCATTTGTATACAGTAGAAGATCGATCTCTCGAACCGGCAACGGACTCGAATAAAAATTTGAGTCAGGCGTAGTTCGAGGGAAAGATAATCAATACTAGTCAGTGATTTCATTCCATTTAGGAATGACACCATTGATTGATGTTTGTATGGCCTTCTGAAAGAAATTCAAATAAAGAAATATAATGAATTAATTATTTTATTTCAATATGTACATGTATGAATACGTAAATAAACTAGAAATGGACGCTTGTCGACAAGCGCATGTGTATCCCCCTCCCCAGATACACAAGTAGTTTGAAAAAAGGGTGTTCGAGTTATGCTCCGGAGACAAAATCAGTGACGGAAAAACAAAGGGAGATAACTAAAGAATTAGTGATGCAAGAGTTGTCATTCTTGCGGGACACACCTTTAGGGTCGTGGTCTATGCATGTGTGAAGTTTCATGAAAATATTCCAAAGGGTGTTCGAGTTATGCTCCAGACACGAAATCAGTGCACGAAACAACAAAGGGAGATAACTAAGAAATTAACGACGCAAGAGTTGTCATTCTTACGTGCGACACACCTTTGGGTCGTCTTCTATGCATGTGTGAAGTTTAATAAACTAGAAAATGTGTTCATAGAACACGGATGTCCCACATATAGCTTTGATAATAAATGAGGCCAAATTGCAAGTCAAAATTTTTTTTTACCGAGTTAAAGTTTTTGAAGCCCCAAGTATGTGACCTTGACCCTGGGCTTGGCGGGGGGCAGGACGTGGATTTGGCACAGCGGGTTAGAGGACCATTAGAGCAATGCGTATACCCGAAGCGTAGTTGACGCACCAGGTAGTTGACTGACTGGGCTGGCGGGGGAGACACGGTGTGGATTTGGACAAAAGGGCGGTAGAGACATTAGCCATTGCGTATATGCGTTGTTGTTATGCTCTGGATACAAAATCAGAGCACGAAACAACAAAGGGAGATAAGTAAACAAGAATTCCGCGGAATCAGATGCCTCGCCTTGTCCCGCCTTGACCTCGAGCTGGGCCCGAAAGCAATTTTCACTGGCCCCCCGAACATATTATACAATTATTGACTAGTGAACCATAGAATATCAGATTATATTCTATGGCTCACTAGTCAATAATTGTTTTATTATATATAATAGTCTGTATATAGCACTTAAGACCTTATGCAACTAGACAAAAATTTGAAAAAGAATTTGAAAAAAAAAAATGAAAAAAAAAAATGGAAAAAAAAGTTTATTAAAAATAATAATGCTTGCTCTTAGACCTTACTGGCTATAGACCCAAAAAATTGAGAGAAAAAAAAAAAATAAAAAAAAAAATAAAAAAAATAAAAAAAATTAAAAATAAAATACTCCCAAATTTTTTTTAATAGTCCTATATTTATCTACATATATCTGCACAGGTCCACATAATGCCACAATATTTTCAACACAGTTTACGGAAATGTAATATAATCATTTACCTGTATAAATTACCTGTAAGTGGTCAGTGGTCAGTTGCACATGCTAGCACATCACAGGTGAATAGTCTGTATATAGCACTTACGACCTTCTGCTACTGGACAAAAATTGAAAAAAATTTGAATGAAAAAAAAAAAAAAAAAAAAATGGAAAAAAAAAGTTTAAAAATAATAATGCTTGCTACTGGAGCCCAGATTTTTTTTCCAGTCAAATTGAAAAATAATTTGAAAAAAAAAAAAAAAAAAAAAAAAAAAGAAGACAAAAAAAAAAAAAAAAAATGACAAAAAAAAGTTTAAAAATAATAATGCTTGCTATTGGAGACCAGATTTTTTTTTAATAGTCCTATATTTATCTACATATATCTGCAGAGGTCCACATAATGCCACAATATTTTCAACACAGTACCCAATGTAATGATTTACCTGTATAAATTACCTGGTCAGCAGTGGTCAAGCAGTGGTCAAGCAGTGGACATCTGCACATGCTAGCCCATGCTTAGCACATGGTTCTCCCAGTTTCTATTGTTCTCTCTACAGGTAAGTTGTACAGAGCACACAACGAAGGAAAAGGTATAGCAGAGCAGACGAGAAAACAGGTCTTCATGCATTATTGTCCAGTTTGTAGAGTTCGCAAAACAAAAAAGGGAGATAACTGAAAAATTAGCTACGCAAGAGTTGTCATTCTTGTGCGCGACACACCTCCGGGTCGTGGTCTATGCATGTGTGAAGTTTCATGAAAATATTCCAAAGGGTGGTCGAGTTATGCTCCGGACAGGAAATCAGTGAGCGAAAACAAAAAAGGGAGATAACTAAAAAATTAGCTATGCAAGAGTTGTCATTCTTGTGCACGACACACCTTCGGTTCTTGTGGTCTAATTGAATGTGTTAAGTTTCATAAAAATATTCCAAAGGGTGGTCGAGTTATGGTCAATCATGCGCAAAACAAAAAAGGGAGATAACTCAAAAATTAGCTATGCAAGAGTTGTCATTCTTGTGCGCGACACACCTTCGGTGGGTCGTGGGTCTATGCATGTGTGAAGTTTCATGAAAATATTCGAAAGGGTGGTGGAGTTATGCTCCGGAAACCACCACACGAAATCAGTGCGAGAAACAAAAAAAGGGAGATAACTCAAAAATTAGCTATGCAAGAGTTGTCATTCTATTGTGCGCGACACACCTTCGGGTCGTGGTCTATGCATGTGTGAAGTTTCATGAAAATATTCCAAAGGGTGTTCGAGCTCCGGACTGGAAGAAGTGTCTGCGGCGGACGCGGAGCGGCGCGCTGTCAAACTGATCATCCAATAGTATTTCGACGGATAGTCCGGGGGATAAAACAATAAACTATTAATCAAATTCTGAATATTACACACCGTCTCGTCAAACTTTGTTTTTTTCTATCAATAAACTATCGATTACTGTGAGCAAAACATCTATTGTATACATGTTTATTTCACTATGCTATAATTAAGCTTGACAACCACTACTTCACAACCATGGACAATTGTTATTGCTAGTGAATGTTTTTTTATCACGGATCATTTGCATACACAAGCAGTAAAATGTTTGCCAAAGATTGGCGTAAAATAACATTCAATAAACGAAAGCAGACAGGCACGAAAGATCATATTCCACGAATGTGTCTATAAATAGCACACTGGTTTATTAACTATACAAAATGTACAAATAAAATTTAAACAAAATTGCACAATTTGGCATTTAAAATTTTTAAAGGCGGAATATTATTTTCTAAACATTCGTCACTCAGGAATACAAATACGAACATGTCCCTTCATTATCGTGGTCATCTTGACATGGAATTAACGCAGTTTAATTTTTAAATTCGTGATTTAATGTCACCACCTGTCAGCGAAACAAATCAAAGAGACCGCCCGCCAATCATGATATTCACACCTCGTTAACAGATCAGCTGGTGACAGACTTCCCTGTACGAGCTATCAATAGCACTTTACGTTGATTGACTGACCAAGGGCCCCTGACTTCGGTTCGAGAGTTCGACTTTGTCGTAGTTCGAATTTTAGGTAAAAAAATATATGATTTATATAGGGGAATTTGTCGGGACCACAGGATGAGTTCGAATTTTCCTGAGTGTTCGACAGATACCTGTTCGAGAGATCGATCTTCTACTGTAGTTGTTGTTCAGCTATGTTCTCAATAAAAAAATGTTATGTTTTTCCTCCATTTGGCATAATTTATCATCTTCATCCAGCTTACTGTTGTCTTCGCCCTCCTATTATTACCCAGCTGATCACAGGGTTTATTTTCGCCATTTTGGGAACATTTTCGCGGCATATTCAACAAATTGAGAAAAATATAATATTTTTGAAAAAATCAGTGTTAACTTGAATAAATGCGTATGTATACAAGTAACACCTGGAAGACACTTCAGTCAAACCTCTCTAAACCGGACACCAGGAAAGCAGCTGTGATCTTATTTTTGATGAGTTTCTTGGTCATTTATCTCAGGTGATAATGTCTGTTTGTGATCGCATAGCACAGAACTATGTCTGAGAATGAGAAAATGCCAGATTTACAGTGAAACCTCTCTAAGCCGGACATAATTCCGATAATATGTGGTGGAGTGGTTGATAGTGGTTAAGTGTCATATTGAAAAAGTTAACAAAACATTGGAAGTAAAAGCTTGATTCAGTCCTATCATTTAGCAATCAGTGTTCATCAATGTTTGCCATATTTGGTCATCATCATCAAACTTCCAACATTCCAAAAAAACACCTATCTTGCATGGACTTGTTCCACGTTAACTACCAAATATTTTGCAATAATTCCGATATTATGTGGTGGAGTGGTTTGTTCGTGGTTAAGTGTCATATTGAAAGAGTTAACAAAACATTGGAAGTAAAAGCTTGATTCAGTCCTATCCAGGGTTCATACTATTCTGGGACTTTAAAAAATAAAGATTTTTTATGGACTTTTAAGGACTGAAATTGTAAAATTTAAGGACCAAAATTAGTAAACCTTTTCCTACATGTAGACATACGAGAAATTGTCAAGAGTTGGGTTCTTATGCTTCACAAGTGAACAGAGGCATCGGAAGAAAATTAATATTGGAGAGGCGAATGTCGGCCCGAGTGCTGGTGCCACTTCCCACGCCTCTGTACTAATGGGTCAGGATTTGCAAGCAAACTGTGTCTGTGGCCTCAACTATACCAAACTACTTTTGCATACCCATCTGGGCTATTTCCCACCATTTGGTGTTTTCTTACCTAAAGGCAAGACAAAAATATTATCATAAACTCACCTAATAAATTTGTATTAGCAAATTTCTAGAGCACTTTAACAGGAAGCAGAAAGTAAACAACGCTTCAAATGCAAATTTGGAAATACTACTGCATCATACAGGCGACAGACAAAGCACGACGACCATGATGAAACCTTGTTTTTATTTTTTATAGTATTTTTTCAATAAATCCTGATATACCCCTGTAACTGGTTTCATGTTGATGTACAGTAATGCCGAGTGAATACTCACAGCTTTTCTGACGAGAATTGCATCAAGGCGCCATCGCTCTCTGTCTGTGACATTCCGCTTTAAGTAGATCTCGGGACTCAACCTGAAACAATTACAGAATTACAGAATTACGCTGTCATTCAATCAGATGTCCATCAGTTACTTCACTTGGTGGAAACAAACAGAATTACAGAATTACGCTGTCATTCAATCAGATATCCATCAGTTACTACCCTTGGTGGAAACATACAGATTGTATTCATAGATAAGATAAGCAACATATTGTATTATTATATGACTAAGTATTTCAGTCATTCTCATTGGCCGAAACACGGCCACGTGATTATCTACAAATTGAATGTAGACCTCTGAACGGTTTGTTTACACGAATAAGCGCTCTCGGACAGCGACACCGGTCCGAGATGTGTTTATTCGTGTAAACAAACCTATTGTTCACCTCCTTAGAGCTCATGCGTAAATCTAACACATGTAATTGTTATTGTGTTTACACTGTTAGTGACTATTCCTGATTTTCTGAATATTCGTGGTATGGGTCATATAATAAAACAATTAGAGTCTTTTGAGTCAGTGCAAATCAGATTTACGGACCTGAGAAAAGTGATGTTCACCTCCGCCTTCGGCGTCGGTGAACATCAATTTTCTCAGGTCCGTAAATCTCATGTACACCTCCTCAAAAGCCAATAATTGTATATTGTAGAAAATGGATGTTCACACTTTATGATGCTGGGCTTATAAAATAAATAGAATCTAATGGTTTATGTTGATTTACTATGATCACTATGATCATGCATTGTGCCTGTACTGGTCACGTCTTTCATTTCTTGTGGTCTGTAGCAGTATTTTTTACTATAGGAATTAATGGCCTTTTTGTGGAATTTATCGGGGTATAAACTTGGAAAAGTCGCGGGAATACTGGACGAAGGCCTCGTCCAGTATTCCCGCGACTTTTCCAAGTTTGTATCTCCGAAATTCAACAAAAATGCCATTCATTCCTTATAATTCCAGCATTTGAAATAAATTCATCAAGAAAATGTGTTTATTTTCCGTTTTCTTAAGAATTATTTTAACTGCGCCTCACGGTTATGGAAAGTAGTTCGGCGTGGGAGTTTACTGGGATATAAATTTTGGACAGAGACTTGCTACGGGCCAATCAAATGTTAGGGAATTGTGTAAATATTTTTGTGCTGGAATTATATATTATTATAAGGTATTTTATGATTTTAACCCCCTAAGTAACTGGAATGGATTTTGATATGTTAATTTTGCAACCAATCCAGTCGTTACAAAATGATTTTTAGACTAGTCCATTTATGAAAAGGGGGTGTTTTTGTTCTCTAAAAAAATATGAAAATTACTTGCAAACAGTGTAGATCCTGATGAGACGACTCGTCACGAGCCGACTCATCTGGATCTACACTGTTTGCCATACCACTATACAGGTATGTGGTGTTGAAAGGGTTAATGCACTGTTAACTCTTTGCATGCTAGCGGTGAAAATAACATCCAACAAATTATGAGTATGTTTCTTATTTCTGTAAATATGTCCTCTGGACGCAATTCTAATGAAATTCCAAGACATATTCATGATATTTATAAGGAGAAATAAAAGAAAATACAATGAATTGTTGTCTGCTATTTTTGAAATATTTATAGCCCACAAATTTCCCAGCATGCAAAGAGTTAATACTCTGCGAGAATCATTTCACAGCATGATAGAGGACCATACGCAGAATGCATGTGTGAAATATGAAGCAGTTATGTGAAAAGAAACAGAAATTATAAGACATTTACCAGAGCGTAAAGGTTTTGAACGCACCGAGTATGTGACCTTGACCTTGATATTAGCGGGGCCCCCGACGATTGTGGTTTTGTAGAGGACAAGCAGAGGAATGCATGTGTGTAATATGAAGCAGTTATATGAAAGAAAACAGAAATTATAAGAAATTCACCTGAGCATTAAGTTTGTGGCGGATGTACGTACGGGACAGCGAACGTACGAGACAGATGTACATACAGGACGTACGGATGCTGGAAACGCTATAAGCCCCTTCACCATTCTGTGGCGGGGCACAAAAACAACAAATGAAAAGTCATGCAGAGCATGATGTTATTAGCCGATCAAATCAGGGTAAAGTGCATCGAACATATGTAGGTGTCTCTGGTAACATTGTCAATGGTAAACTATTTTCGACCACAGTTCTGTACCCAGCGTTGACATTTTTCTCGATTTTGTGCAGGTTTTGGAAACCCGTTCCCAAATCCATCCAATAGCAGCAATGCCATAGCAGCAATGTTTTGTTGTCACCATTATGTTGCGAAATATTCCAGCGTAACACCTGTACTGTATGCTCTATTTATCTACAAATTACACTCCGCAATACACAAAGTTGTTGTCACTGTGTGTTTGTCCGAATTCTGTGGCAGCATGCCAGTGGGCGGAGCTACCAGGGCTATATATATCTAGCGGTTACAGTGTCATCTAAAAATAGACGCAAGCTCCTGCGTATTCAGGCACATGCCCAGATTGGCCTAATGTGCCCCATCCGTGATTTTTTGCGCGATGTCGGGCGCAAGACAATCAATAATTTGCGGCATTGACAATAATTAAGGGGGATTGCCGCAATCGCGCGTGCTGGATGCATCCCTGCCATCCCTGCATGATACGTAAACAAATCAAAGTTGGCTATGAAGGGCAATTCTTCGTTTTGATTGGTGGAAAATTTTGTCAATATTAACTAGCGTCAAATGACGCGCATACGCGATCCAATGGGATAAACCCCGAGATGCTGGGATAAACCCGAAAATGCTGGGGTTGCTAGTAAGGAGATTTTGAGCAGAGGTCGATTATAAATTAGCCGAATAAACACATTTTATGCGATTATACGTGGCTGAAACTTGTTCTGTTTAATAAATAAAAGCTTTAAATTAGCCCAATAATGCAAACTTTATCGGTTGATGCAATTTGGAAGTGATACAGAAAAATTCGCATTCGTAGATTACCGAATAGCGGAGAAAAGGGTTGCTACAAACTTTTTCAGAATTCGATGGATAACCTTATATTAGCCGATCTATAAATAGATCGGCTAATAATGAAAAATTATTGTCCCACCATTTATCGGTGAATACCAAAGGTTAAGTCATGACATTCCTGAAAAGTGCAGGACGTTCTTTCATACCGATGTTCTTTCGTACCACCCAGACTATACAATAGTCCGACGGCTGACAAAACGGACATTTATACGGCATTCACAAGAACTGATTTGTAAACCGTGGTCCTTTTTCACATTCACACAATGGAAGTCAAATATAATGCTGATGGCACTCGGGCAACATTCAGAGCTCCAGATAACGTTTGTATCTAAAGAGTATTATACCCCTCGATTTCAAATTCAATGTGTATTTTACTTTTACAAATGTAGTATCGATTTTCTTCCTTAGGGAATAAATAATAAAAAATATAAAACAAATTTAAAAATTCACTTATTTGACCTGCAACTAAATGAATTTTCAACTTTATTACTGTACATGTATTTTCACTACTCCATTTGAAAATCAATGCGTATTTGCACATTGCTGTGAGCATTTTGTAATCCCACTGTTGATAATCAATGCGTATTCTGCTAAAGAAAGTGTATAAAATATGCCAATACACACCTTATGTGGAGCTCTGATGACAGAATGGCGAAAAGCGTAGCCGCAGATCACACTGCGCGGGGGTACACTGGTCGCACTTGTCATAATGTCCTTTAATTGGTCCAAATAGATTCCTGTGGACTAGACTGGCTGAGTAAAGAAAATTATGTCTAATTATTGTCATATTGACATACATTTATATACCTACCTACAGGCATTCGGCCTTCATCGGTATAACTACAGTGCGACCCCGTTAGTACACGGAAGTCCGGCGACATACAACCTTCCGTGTTGCTTATCCGAACCGTGCTATATCCGTTCTCGCCCAAGACGCATCATAATGTCAACAAAAAATACATGTACACTGTGACTGCGAATGAACGACGTCGCCAATGCCTATAATATGCCATAAGTTTTCACTGTTATCTTCGCATGTAATAAATATATTGAATCCAAGAATTGTTAACGTCATGTTTCATTTATTCATCAATTTCATGTAGAATGTAGATCTACGCAGGTCCGTGCAATCCATTATTGTAAATGCGTGTAGAAAAAAGTGTAGTAATGATGACGCAATGACCCAATGACCGATATCCTGTTCCATCAGCTGCAACATCACGGACAAGCTCGTGCGTTGCAATCTGTGTTCATATGGTGAGCACACAGGTGGAAGACTCGGGACCTATGACACCAAAATAAATGCCTATTAAAAAAATCCCATTATCCCACCCACCTGGTATCGTACTGTACATGACGTTAATAATAGAACGAGATCAAGTGGGTGGGGTAATGGATATTTTTGTAATTTTCTTTTCTTTGTGTCACACGTACGTCCGACTATTCCACCTGTGGGTTTGAGTACAGACCTGTATAGACGTTGTTTTGCCCGAAATGTTATAATATTGCGCCAGTTCATGAGGTAATCAGGCTTATCACGTGAGATTTTCGACGAAGATGAATCTGATAATAGTGTACATTTTCTGTAAACGATATCGAATTTTGACGAATATTAAATTAGTAATTATTACGCATTTGCTCTGAAAATGTTATCAACTTTCCGATATATTTGCAGAAAAAAGTCAAATCATTCTCGGTGAAAATCTCAGTTATATAATAAAGTTGATTATCTCGTGCACTGGCTCAATTATGACATAGCGAAACAAGGCCAGTTGTCAGGTACACTTTGTGTACATGCGCCGGGGGCGTGGGCAGTGCTGTAACACTTTAGTTAATCTGGGTCGAGTTAATTCTGCGCGACTGATACACGATCTCCGATTGGTCAGCCTTTACACCTAATTAATATTCCACCAATGGTGAGCGCGAACGCATGCCGGAAAAATGAAATCGAGCACATAACAATTAGCACTGCTTTGTTACTGGTCTTACTGATCTTATTCCCAGTTTGCTCGGATTAATTTACGAAATGTGCAAACGTGATCAGCTGCACATTCACATCGGTGAGATAAAAGGAGGCTATGCGTCCATAAAAAAAAAAATCATCCATTTTGGGTCTAATTTGGGAAAGAATCGCAAATTTGACACGATTTCTGACAATAGTCGTGTAACGAATTTAACACGATTTTGATATACAAATAGGAAAAAAATTCGGGAGCCAAGGCACAACCGTGTACTAACCGAAATCGTGTTATAGTGAAGCGTGTACTAACGGGGTCGCACTGTATATATGAACAACAAGATCAGCTTTGGTCAGACACGACCTCGTATCATAACAAATTCCATGTTCATTTGAGAATTATTGTTATCTTGCTGAATAGCATACCGTAGTAAGAATATAATTATGAATCACATCTGACTTTCCTAGGTTGGACACGACCTCGTATCATAACAAATGAAACTAGAAAATTGGTTGTAAAACAAAATGCCACCACTGTTGAGCATTCATGAATAAAACATTGATTGGAGAAAAAATTATTTTCAGAGTCGAAAATAACTGCGGATGGATCGGTGGGACAGGGAAAATGTTATGATACGCACTCCTGCACTTGATGGTTGGAATGTATACCGAGTATGAAGCTTAACTAGAGAATCAGCCAGAAACTGTAGTAGTTCGCCGGATAGGAAAAAATATATATTCCGAGTCGAAAAAATGGGCATAACAGCGGATGGAACTGTGGGACAGCGAACATTTTTCCGTTATGCACTCCTGCACTTGATGTTTGGGATGTATACCGAGTATGAAGAGAATCGGTCAAAAACTGTACAAGTAGTTTGCCGGACAAGGAAAAAACAAATATTTCAGAGTCAACAAGAGTGCCGAAGGTCACAATATACGCCCGTCGAGGCAAGGCCAGTTAACAAGAGGAGATAATTCACTGACAATTACTAGGGTTCTTGCCATGATAAACATGTATATTGAATTTGATCACGATCTGTCAAAATAAATAGGCTTCTTTGTCTTGACGTGATAAAAATGTATACAGAATTTGTTTACGATTGGTGAAGTAGAACTTGAGTTATTGTGTGGACAAGGATACAAAGTGCGAAAATTAAAAATGGCTGCCAAGGGTAGATAAGTCATCAGAAATTTTTAAAAATCAATAGACTTCTTCGTCTTGCCGTGATAAACATGTATACTGAATTTGGTTATGAGCGATAAAGTAGAACTCAAGTTATTGCGTGGACAAGGATACAGAGTGCGAAAAATAAAAATGGCCGCCAAGGGGAGATAAGTCATCGGAAATTTTTCATAATCAATAGGCTTCTTCGTCTTGCCATGATAAACATGTATACCGAATTTGGTTACGATCGGTGAAGTAGAACTTGAGTTATTGCGTGGACAAGGACACAGAGTACGAAAAATAACAAGAGTTGTCAGAAGACAACGAAGCTCACATGGATTTGCTATAGCATGATATAGCATATTAAGATGAATGCATGTATGTTTGTTTGTTTGTTTATTGGTGTTTAACGGCCTATCAACAGCTAAGGTCATGTAAGGCCAGGCAAACGGGTTCGATCCCGTATTAACCAGCTGCATTGGGGGGGAAAATCCCAAAACCAGAATGGAATATTTACATCGAGAAAAAATATATATTTAGAATAACCTGACCTGGTGCCAGGTCCAAACCACACCAAACTCACTTGGCCCCTTCCCCTAAATTTGTCACATACAAAATTGCAAAGTCTCCAGTTGGAATTCCGGTAAGGATGAACCCTGATCGTTAAATTACCCATCACATTCTCCCACCTGCCACCCACTTAAAACATGTATGAAATATCAATGCGTTCCCTGAAAACAGAAGTAAAATTTTTTTAACCCAACGTTAAGTTTATGAACGCACTAAGTTGGTGATTTTCTACAGCATGATAGCTATTCACATGAGGAATGCATGTATGAATGTGCTAAGTTTGTGACCTTGACCTTGGGGAAAGGGGTGGGGGGGGGGGGGGTACACCGTACACAACATTTACCCCAACGTAAAGTTTATGAACATGCTAAGTTTGTGACCTTGACCTTTGGGTAAGGGCTGGGTTGTGGATTTGCTACAGCATGATAGAGGGTCATCTGAGGAATGCATGTATGAAATAACAAGGTGTTCCATGAAAGGAAACAGAAGTTATAAGACATTTACCCCAACGTTAAGTTTGTGGACACCGACGACACCGGGGGTATGCCATAAGCTCTTCTGCACTTAGTGCAGGCGAGCTAAAAATGGCTGCCAAGGGGAGATAAGTCATCAGAAATTTTGAAAATAAATAGCGTTCTTCGTCTTGCCGTGATAAACATGTATACCAAATTTGGTTACGAGCGGTGAAGTAGAACTTGAGTTATCGCGTGGACAAGGATACAGAGTGCGAAAAATAAAAATGGCCGCCAAGGGGAGATAAGTCATCAAAATCAATAGGCTTCTTCATCTTACCGTTATAAACATGTATACCGAATTTGGTTAAATTTGGTCAAGTAGACCTCTAGTTATTGCGTGGACAAGCTGTGCCCGCCCGCCCGTACAAGATGAATACATAATACGTCCCGTTTTTTTCAAACGGACGTATAACAAGAGGGCCATGATGACCCTAATTCGCTCACCTGACTCCATGAACACCAGAGAATGTGACATTGAGTTCATGTGTTTTAAAAAATTGTGCTATTTTTAGATGGCGGTCATCTTGGATTAAGCGATGACTCTCATTTTACCAAATCTGAAAATGCTTCACCCAAGGATCTTAACTTACTATGAAGTTTGGCCAGCATCGGCCATGTGGTTCCTGAGATAAAGACGTTCAAAATCTCGAATAAATGAACATTTTGGCGGCCATCATGGATGACATAATCATCCGATTCCGACAAATATTGCACCAGAGCAATCGCCTCATCGATACCTTCAATTTGATATATCACATGAGCATATTCAGTCAAAAATAAAATTTGACCCCATGGGCCACGCCCATTTTTGACCTCGGGGTCACCATTTTAACACCTTTGAAAGAGCATTCTACATCGATCATTCCTACCAAGTTTCGTCGAAATCCGGCTGGCGGTTCATGAGAAGAAGATTTTTTAAGAATTTGTGCTATTTTTAGATGGCGGCCATCTTGGATTAGCGATGACCTCCATTTTAACAAATCTGAAAAGGCTTCACCCATGGACCATAACTTTGAAGTTTGGCCACCATGAGCCAAGCGGTTCATGTGAAGAAGAATTTTGAAATCTCTGATAAAAGAACAACCTTTTGACCTTTCGGTGGCCATCTTGGATGACATAACCATCCAATTTTGACAATAAATGCACCAGAGTGATCGCCTCGTTGATAACTTCGATTTGATATATGACATGACCATATTCGGTCAAAAATAAAATTTGACCCCAATTTGACCCCACGGGCCACGCCCATTTTTGACCCCGGGGTCACCATTTCAACAACTTTGAAAGAGCATTGGACATCAATCATTCCTAGCAAGTTTCGTCGAAATCCGGCTAAGCGGTTCATGAGAAGAAGATTTTTAAGAATTTATGCTATTTTTAGACGGCGGCCATCTTGGATTAGCAATGACCTCCATTTTAACAAATCTGAAAAGGCTTCACCCATGGACCATAACTTTTAAGTTTGACTACCATGGGCCAAGCGGTCCATGTGAAGAATTTTTTTTAAATCTCTAATAAAAGAACGACCTTTTGACATTTTGGCGGCCATCTTGGATGACATAACCATCAGATTTCGACAAACAATGCACCAGAGTGATCGCCTCGTTGATACCTTCGATTTGATATATGACATGACCATATTCGGTCAAAAATAAAATTTGACCGCAATTTGAACCCATGGGCCACGCCCATTTTTGACCCCGGGGTCACCATTTTAACAATTTTGAAAGAGCATTGTACATCGATCATTCCTACCAAGTTTTGTCGAAATCCGGTTGGCGGTTCTTGAGAAGAAGATTTTTGAAGAATTTGTGCTATTTTTAGACGGCGGCCATCTTGGATTACGTAATGACGTCACGACGACGGACGACGGACACATTGCGGTAACAATAGCTCACCTGAGCCGCTCAGGGGCATAACTGCGGATGGATCGATGGGTTCGCCGGACAAGGAAAATTGTCTACTGACAAACGGACAGATGGATGGACGGACAGGGTATAACACTATATGCCACCGACAACTATCTAACGTCAATATTGTTGTGGCAAGGTCATATGTTCATTTGAGACTTATCGTTATCCTGCAGAAATACATAGAATGCATAGAAAATTACAATTTTATACATGTTATTTTGTTACAGTACGAGCATGTGTCCGACCAAAAGCTACATACCGTATTATAAAGAACAAAGTAAATGCCTTTATTTTTAATCTCAAGGGAAGTAATCATTGTAATGTCTTCAGTATTACCAGTGCCTTTCAATTATAACAGTACCGACGAAAACCGAAACACGCCAATGCCTGTGTACCAACCTGGTATACAATAGGACGTTTGGACCACAGGTGGAAGACACGGACCTATGACACCAAAAAAAATACCTATAAAAAAATCCCATTACCCAACCCACCTGGTATCGCACTGTACATGACGTTAATAGAAGGTTATCAACAGTACGGTTAATATGGAAAAAGCCCCCTTGTTTCTGACACAATAAACATCGATTAGTTTTATGACTTGTGTCTCTGGCAATCGAAAAAGGTCTTGGGTGCGTGAATATACACACTTCAAATCGCTGTTTCCAGCCGTTATTCGCATTTTGTATACCCCATCCAAAGCGAAATTTGCGTGTACGAAAGAATCTCACACAGAATTGGAGGCCATCCGGCGTGGATTATCGGTCACATTTGGCCGATAGCTGATCGCCAGCTCAAACTAATGTCGTGCACCATGACCATATACATTAGAAACTCCAACCATACAAAGTTCGTCCAATCGTGATCGTTCACCGATCTAAAACACTTTTTTATCTAATTTCGTTCATTATCTGGAACAGGGTCAATGCACCATCTTCCATAATACAAGCACCGAAGCGTCTATGTAAGAACATCTCTGATTGGCTAAATCTAAACTGTGATGACATCATTCAACCTATTTTGGGATTCCGGAAGACATAATGTGATAGTATGCTAATCATGAATGAAAGGCAATGGAATTAGAAACAAGAGGGCCATGATGGCCCTAATTCGCTCACCTGACTCCATGAACACCAGAGGAGAATGTGACATTGAGTTCATGTGTTTTAAAAAAATTGTGCTATTTTTAGATGGCGGTCATCTTGGATTAAGCAATGACTCTCATTGTACCAAATCTGAAAATGCTTCACCCAAGGATCTTAACTTACTATGAAGTTTGGCCATCATCGGCCATGTGGTTTCTGAGAAAAAGACGTTCAAAATCTGGAATAAATGACCTTTTGGCGGCCATCATGGATGACATAATATTCCGATTCCGACAAATATTGCACCAGAGCAATCGCCTCATCGATACCTTCAATTTGATATATGACATTAGCATATTCGGTCAAAAATAAAAATATTTGACCCCACGGGCCACGCCCATTTTTGACCCTGGGGTAACCATTTTCACAAATTTGAAAGACCATTGTATATCAATCATTCCTACCAAGTTTCATCGAAATCCGGCCAGCGGTTCATGAGAAGAAGATTTAAGAATTTGTGCTATTTTTAGACGGCGCCATCTTGGATTAGCGATGACCTCCATTTTAACAAATCTGAAAAGGCTTCACCCATGGACCATAACTCTTACGTTTGGCTACCATGGGCCAAGCGGTTCATGTGAAGTAGAATTTTGAAATCTCTAATAAAAGAACGACCTTTTGACCTTTCGGTGGCCATCTTGGATGGCCTAACAATCCGATTTCAACAAAAAATGCACCAGAGTGATCGCCTCGTTGATACCTTCAATTTGATATATGACAAGACCATATTCGGTCACCATTTTAACAACTTTGAAAGAGCATTGTACATCGATCATTCCTAGCAAGTTTCATCAAAATCCGGCTAGCGGTTCATGAGAAGAAGATTTTTTAAGAATTTATGCTATTTTTAGATGGCGGCCATCTTGGATTAGCGATGACCTCCATTTTAACAAATCTGAAAAGGTTTCACCCATGGACCATAACTCTTAAGTTTGGCTACCATGGGCCAAGCGGTTCATGTGAAGAAGAATTTTGAAATCTCTAATAAAAGAACGACCTTTTGACCTTTCGGCGGCCATCTTGGATGACCTAACCATCCGATTTCAACAAAAAATGCACCAGAGTGATCGCCTCGTTGATAGCTTCAATTTGATATATGACAAGACCATATTCGGTCAAAAATAAAATTTGACCCCAATTTGACCCCACGGGCCACGCCCATTTTTGACCCCAGGGTCACCATTTTAACAACTTTGAAAGAGCATTGTACATCGATCAGTCCTACCAAGTTTTGTCGAAATTCGGTTGGCGGTTCTTGAGAAGAAGATTTTTGAAGAATTTGTGCTATTTTTAGACGGCGGCCATCTTGTATTATGTAATGATGTAATTTTAACAATTTTGTAATCCCCCTACCTAAGGACCATGACCATGAAGTTTGGTGACTATAGGCCCAATGGTTACGGAGGAGAACGACGACGACGGACGACGGACGACGGACACATTGCGGTAACAATAGCTCACATGAGCTTCGCTCAGGTGAGCTAAAAAAAGTGTTTTTTAGATTGGTGAACGATCACAATTGGACGAACTTTGTATGGTTGGAGTTTCTAATGTATATGGTCATGGTGAACGACATTAGTTTCAGCTGGCGATCAGCTATCGGCCAAATATGACCGATAATCCATGCCCGACGGCCTCCGATTCTGTGTGAGATTCTTTCGTACACGCAAATTTCGCTTTGGATGGGGTATGCAAAATGCGAATAACTGAATAAATGCTGGAAACAGCGATTTGAAGTGAGTATATTCACGCACCTAAGACATTTTTCGATTGCCAGAGACAGAAGTCAAACATTTAATCGATGTTTATTGTGTTTGTGCGAGTCGGAAACGAGAGGGCTCTTTCTATAATAACCATATTGTTTACCAGCTTTCTTAATAGAAGATAGTACTGTATGAGGGTGAGGTAATGGATTATTTTGTAATGGTCATTTTCTTTGTGTCACAGGGCCGAGTATTCCACCTGTGGTTTGGACCACAATCAGACACTACACAGCTGTATTAACCCTTACATCTGTTATAGTGTACCAATTTGATGGACTGAATGGCAAACAGTACAAACCCTGATTGAACCATGCAGATGCCTTGTCCAATCTGAGACTAGACTGGTTGCTCCTTTGTTCATATGGAATCAGGTCATGATCTCTGAGTAACTTGTCTGCAGAAACCAGACCTCTTTTAATGGGCTAAATGCCCCGGTCAAATAGCTTGGGGTCACACAAAATGTGAATGCAGCATGCTGTGGCAATTCAGAATTGTTGTCTGCAAGTATTGTGAAATTTCATAGATCATGTAATAACTCTTTTGAGACTGTACATTGATGACTAGTATTTGAGCTACACTGAGTCAAAACTTAATACTATAACATGTAGTTGTTTACAGTCATTTGCATATTACAGTTAGTTCCAGATATGATTCAGAAGACAGTCCGATGTCTAAATTGACTTTGATATTCGTATTAAAAGCCAATTTAGACATAGTTCTAATTTCATTTTTCTTTCGTCATTGATATTTGCGGGGTGTATGTAGATGAATGGATGAATTGTGCATGTAAAATATCTAAGGTTTGCATTCAATGAGTAATTAATTATATCAATTAGAACTGTGTTGAACAAACACAGTTCTCAGGAAAAGTCTGCATTGTGTGTATTTCATGCCGAGTGGTCAGGTGCTTTCTATAAGGTCCGCGTTGCCAAGTATAAAGGCCATTGTTTGGGTTGCCAGGGAGCTCTTGGGAATATTACAGTATAGAATCAACATGTGTCTTTGTCTTTTCATCTTTCGATCAAATTGAGCCGTAATTCCCAAATCCAAAAATTAACAGTAACATCTTAGAAATTAATAAAATACAACCACTACTCACTATAACAGTTTGGTGGAGAGTCTTTAGATCCTCGGTCATGTTAATTTGGACTCAAGTGAACAAAATTATAAGTAATTATTAATCTATTATTTCGATGGAAAGTGAAACAAATTGTGGACTTTACACAGATGGATTTTTCGACACACACGCTAGTCAGTGTAAAATTTTAATAACATTTTGAAGATGGAGAAGAAATGTGTAGCCATCAACTTGGCTTACGTTTTGCCTACAATATTAATGGCATTGTGTTGGACAGAATGTATACAATCTACAGGATTTTCACCATTTGAATCAGTGTTTGCTACACAATACTTCAAGAAGTTGATGTACCAACAGAATCACAAAACACGACGGAATCAGTTACTACGAAGCCAGAATGTGTGACGGGGCCTACCCGCACATTCTGGAAGGAACACTACGAATCTCGGACCGGGGTGTGCGAGGGACACGTTCGGTCAATTCGTGAATCTGCAACTTTAATATGTCTTTTAGTTTCAAATATTCCAAAAATGGACCGGTAATAATTAGTTCCAGTGCGTATCTGCCATAATAATGGAATTATGACTTACAGTGACATACATGTATCAATTATTACGTTTCCAATTACAACGGATTACATGTATTAATTACTATAGAAGATTTGTTAAAACGAAACGGTATTGCTTATCATGGACGTTTGGTGTTACATAATTCATAGTGCAACATACTGCCTATAATTGAATAACTGTACACCTTACACATGTGCTCAATACCTGAATCTGCAACTTTAACATGTCGTTTAATTTAAAAATTCCAATTAAAATGGATTACAGTTTATTACGATGAACTGCGATGATCAAGACTGATGGAACGTATATGGACTAAACCATATTTATTCTAATGTAAACCCCTTCTATGCTTTTTGTTTAATTGTTGTTTTTTTTACCATATCAAACACACTTTTGCATAACAAGTGGAAATGTTTTTAGTTACATAATTTTAATTTTTCAAATGTTGCATAGATCAGGGTGTTTATTAGATGAAGTACGGTATAATGTATTTCATGTCTTACTGCATGCATTAGTTGATTTTTTTTTCCTGGCACCCAGACATATAATTTGAAAAGTAAGCATTATAGGATTGTAGTGTGTAAGGTGTGTGAATGCGATATTTCTTGTGTTACAATATTCATACTTATTACTTGTACCGTTACATGTAATATTTGGTTCACATGGTTGTTTATCCATATTTCATTTGGGGACCAAATGTTTCGAACCAGGAGGGTATTGTTATAGTGTACCAATTTGATGGACTGAATGGCAAACAGTACAAACCCTGATTGAACCATGCAGATGCCTTGTCCAATCTGAGACTAGACTGGTTGCTCCTTTGTTCATATGGAATCAGGTCATGATCTCTGAGTAACTTGTCTGCAGAAACCAGACCTCTTTTAATGGGCTAAATGCCCCGGTCAAATAGCTTGGGGTCACACAAAATGAATGCAGCATGCTGTGGCAATTCAGAATTGTTGTCTGCAAGTATTGTGAAATTTCATAGATCATGTAATAACTCTTTTGAGACTGTACATTGATGACTAGTATTTGAGCTACACTGAGTCAAAACTTAATACTATAACATGTAGTTGTTTACAGTCATTTGCATATTACAGTTAGTTCCAGATATGATTCAGAAGACAGTCCGATGTCTAAATTGACTTTGATATTCGTATTAAAAGCCAATTTAGACATAGTTCTAATTTCATTTCGTCATTGATATTTGCGGGGTGTATGTAGATGAATGGATGAATTGTGCATGTAAAATATCTAAGGTTTGCATTCAATGAGTAATTAATTATATCAATTAGAACTGTGTTGAACAAACACAGTTCTCAGGAAAAGTCTGCATTGTGTGTATTTCATGCCGAGTGGTCAGGTGCTTTCTATAAGGTCCGCGTTGCCAAGTATAAAGGCCATTGTTTGGGTTGCCAGGGAGCTCTTGGGAATATTACAGTATAGAATCAACATGTGTCTTTGTCTTTTCATCTTTCGATCAAATTGAGCCTAATTCCCCAAGTCTAAAATAAGTAAAAGTAAATTAATAAATAGCATTAAACAACGCTCGTTGTAACACATCACTACAGCCCTCTATGTGTTTGGACCACAATCAGACACTACACAGCTGTATTAATCCTTACATCACTACAGCCCTCTATGTGTTTGGACCACAATCAGACACTACACAGCTGTATTAACCCTTACATCACTACAGCCCTCTATGTGTTTGCAAACAATGTAGATCCAGATGAGCCGGCTCGTGACTTTTCAGGATCTGCACTTTTTGCAAGTAACTTTCATGTTTTTGGGAAAAGAAGCATCCTTTTTCACAAGAATTCCGCCACGGAAGCGGTTTCACGCCTGCCAAGGCATTTGACCATAACATGATCATGGGCATGTGCTAAACTAAGCATCACAAAAACCATCAGAGAAGTGCATGCATAAAACACGAAAAAGATCATGGTTGAAGAAACTTGCTAAAAAACAAGAATTCTGCCATGGAATCAGTGTCGCGCCTACCGAGACATTTGACCATAACATGTTCATGGCCATGTGCTGAAGTAAACATCACAAAAACAGCAGGAGTGTGTTCCAAATGCTTACATATATCAAGTGTCCAAATATTGAAACAATCCATCAAGTAATATTAAAGTTATATGATGATGAAGAAACTTGTACAAACTTTTTGAAAGTGTTTCCGCAAACATGTGAAGATAAAAAAGGTTAAGGTAATGTTAATGGTGACATGAGGGTGTTCCGAATGATCACATGTATCAAGTGTCCAGATATTGAAGTAATCCGTCAAGTAATATTAAAGTTAAACCGTGATGAAGAAGCTTGTATAAACCTTTTGACGCAAAAAAATAGCTAATTGTTTCCGCAAAAATGTGAAGGTAAAAAAGGTCAAGGTCATGCATGAATGAGTTCCAAATGCTCACATGTATCAAGTGTCCAAATATTGAAGCAATCCGTCAAGTAATATAAAGTTATACTAGGATGACGAAGCTTGTACAAACTTTTTGACATTTCCGGACAAGCCGACCACATGGACGACGACAACGACGGAAAAAGTGGCGACTATAGTCACGCTTTCTGCTAAACCAGGTGTGACAATAAATGGACTAGTCTGAAAATCAGTTTGTGACAATTGGATTGATCTGAAAATTAACATATCAAATTCCATTCCAGTTATTTAGGGTGAAAGGGTTAAATCGTGTGACCAGCCTGCTCAGTTGACGCAAACTGAATGCAACTAGATTGGTCAGTAAGCGAGGCTTACGGAATACCCCCCGCGTGGGCCCAGGTACCCCTAAATATGTAAACTTTTCCAAGTGTGTGGGCTTGTGACCTTGACTCTGGGCTTAGCGGGGGCGGCATGAACGTGAATGTGAAGCAGATCCGAGCAAGGGAATAGAAGTTATAACCGATTTCTCTATGTGATCTTGACCTTGGGATGAGCGGGGATATGTCACAGCATGATAGTAGAGCCTTAGAGGAATGCATGCATGAAATATTAAGAATTTTATATGAAGTTATAACATATTTCTCTGATGTTAAGTTTTGTAAAGAGACTATGCATTTGACCTTGACCTTGGGATCAGCGGGGGTTGGACGGTCGTGGATTTGGCACAGTATGGTAGTAGAGCCTTACAGGAATGCATGTGTGAAATATTAAGCATTTTAGATGAAGGAAATAGAAGTTATAACAATATTTCTCTGATGTTACGTTTTGTAAAGAGACTAAGTATTATGACCTTGGGATCAGCGGGGGTTGGACGGTCGTGGATTTGGCACAGCATGGTAGTATCGAGCCTTACAGGAATGCATGTGTGAAATATTAAGCATTTTAGATGAAGGCAATAGAAGTTATAACAATATTTCTCTGATGTTAAGTTCTGTAAAGATACTAAGTATTTGACCTTGACCTTGGGATCAGCGGGGGTTGGACGGTCGTGGATTTGGCACAGCATGGTAGTAGAGCCGTACAGGAATGCATGTGTGAAATATTAAGCATTTTAGATGAAGGAAATAGAAGTTATAACAATATTTCTCTGATGTTAAGTTTTGTAAAGAGACTAAGTATTTGACCTTGACCATGGGATCAGCGGGAGTTGGACGGTCGTGGATTTGGCACAGCATGGTAGTAGAGCCTTACAGGAATGCATGTGTGAAATATTAAGCATTTTAGATGAAGGAAATAGAAATTATAACAATATTTCTCTGATGTTAAGTTTACGGACACACGGACGCACGGACAACCTGACTCCAGTATACTCCCCCACAACTCGTTGCGGGGGGTATAAATATATTTGTTTGCTAGATTTAGAATAATTAGTTTGCCTGATTACGGGGCCCCGCAGGGACATGGATCTTTTTTATTAATTTGTTCCCACGAAATAACAATTTGTTCCCTCAATTTAACAATTTGTTCCCTCGAATTAACAATTCATTCCCACGATATAACAATTTGATTAACAATTAATTCCCACGATATAACAATTCGTTCCCACGATATAACGTGGGAACTAATTGTTATTTCATGGTAAAGAATTGTTAAATTGAAGGAACGAATTGTTAATTCATGGGAACGAATTGTTAATTTTTGGGAACGAATTGGTAATTGGAGGGAACAAATTGTTATTTAGTGGGAACAAATTAATAAAACAAAAAATTCTACGTCCTCTGCGGGGCTCCGTACCTGATAGATAAGCATCATGTTTGCTGTATTCATAATGGTTGGTTTGCTGACTGAATGGTGAGATGTGATCATGAGTGGATGTGAAGTCTAGTATTCACTGGTCTCAAAGGTAATGACATTCTGTGTCAGATTATGGCACAAATGGTAATTGACAGGGGTCACTGTGTCAAGTCTGGAGCACTGAGGGGAACCGCACTCTAAGAATGAGTTGGAACAGGACACACTTAATACTACTACTATCTCAGGGTTTGACACTAAATTTTTTATCTGGTATTCCGCAGCATGGACAACGCGATGTTTACATTATGTTGACCGGATTTTATTGAAAGTTCACGGATTTGCTCGGGATACCGGGACACAGTTAGTGTCAACCCCTGTATCTACAATTGAACTTCCATGAACAGCCACCTCTCTACAACAACCCCCTCTCTACAACAACCACCTCCTTATAACATTCAATATGTTACATCCCAATTGGATAAGTGCCTATATATACTGAAAGGATAAAGAAACACAGGGTAACAATATACGCAATAATTATTTAAATGCTTGGCCAAAAATTATGAAAACCGGTCAGGCGCCTATCTTGGTCACTGTGCACCCAAACCGGTGCCTAAAGTTACTCAACCGTGTAATGCACCGTACTACATAGAGAAAGTGATAAAAAGCCAAAAACACATGCAGCATGATGATGATAAGTTCGTCAAAACATTTTGTCATACCACTTGATACGCTTGAGGTACATGTATACACATCTATTTACACTGAATTTATAGCTCTCACAATCATGGTACGTCTGACGGAAGTTCACAGGGGTCAGGCTATTGCATTGCTAATGCAAGGTCAAACGCAACAGCAGGTTGCTGCTATGCAGTTCGTGTGAATGTTTCCACCATAGAACGTCTCGCCCACCTACGTAATCACCACGTTACTGCCACTGAAACCGCTATTAACACGGTAGGCAATCATAATCGGCACAATCACCCCAAAATTGTAAGAAATCAATTGTGCGAGGTTGGTCTGCGAGCACGTCGTCCCTACGTTGGTCTGCCTCTCACTCGTGCACGTCGTCCCTACGTTGGTCTGCCTCTGCCTCTCGCTCGTGCACGTCGTCCCTACGTTGGTCTGCCTCTCGCTCGCACACGTCGTCCCTACGTTGGTCTGCCTCTCGCTCGCGCACGTCGTCCCTACGTTGGTCTGCCTCTCGCTCGCGCACGTCGTCCCTACGTTGGTCTGCCTTCGCTCGCGCACTCGTCCCTACTTGGTCTGCCTCTCGCTCGCGCACGTCTCCCTACGTTGGTCTGCCTCTCGCTCGCGCACGTCGTCCCTTACGTTGGTCTGCCTCTCGCTCGCGCACGTCGTCCCTACGTTGGTCTGCCTCTCGCTCGCGCACGTCGTCCCTACGTTGGTCTGCCTCTCGCTCGCGCACGTCGTCCCTACGTTGGTCTGCCTCTCACTCGCGCACGTCGTCCCTACGTTGGTCTGCCTCTCACTCGCGCACGTCGTCCCTACGTTGGTCTGCCTCTCACTCGTGCACGTCGTCCCTACGTTGGTCTGCCTCTCACTCGTGCACGTCGTCCCTACGTTGGTCTGCCTCTCAATCGTGCACGTCGTCCCTACGTTGGTCTGCCTCTCACTCGTGCACGTCGTCCCTACGTTGGTCTGCCTCTCACTCATGCAAGTCGTCCCTACAGATGAGTCCCGGTTCACTCTTTTTCGTCCGGACGGTCGACGTCGTGTATACCGACGTCGTGGGGAATGCTTCGCCGACGCTTGCGTTCTTGAAAGGGATAGGTTTGGGGTGGCTCGGTTATGGTCTGGGGAGGGATATCTCACGGGGTAAAGTCACCGTTGATTGTGGTAGCCGGGAATTTAACCGCTGTAAGATATAGGGATGAAATCGCCCGGTTGTTGTTCCATTTGTGCAACAGCGTCAACTAATGTTCCAGCATGATAATGCCCGGCCCCATGTAGCCAGAGATTGTCAAGACTTTCTCACTGACCATAACATTAACCCACTCTACTGGCCAGCGTACAGTCCCGATTTGTCCCCAATTGAACATCTGTGGGACGAACTTGACAGGAGGATAAGGGGGTGTCGGAATACCCCTTCTAATCTCGACCAACTAAGGACTGCATTGTTGGACGAGTGGAACAATATCCCAATAAGGATAAATGCACTGATGAATTCCATGCACAAGAGAATCAGGGCTGTGACAGATGCGCGAGGGGGGCATACGAGATACTGACAAAACAGTGGATTTCACTGTGCGATATTGGGGGGTACCATCAATTGTGATTCAATTACTAATGAATTATCGGTCAAAACCTAATGCAATTTTGGTAATGTGTTGACTAAAGATGTTTTTTTAATACTCATATAAAATATTGTATATAACAGCAAACACATCACTTTAAATCACCTCAAATGTTTACCCTGCATTTCTTTATCCTTTCAGTATATATATTAACAAGAAATGCCATCGTTAAACAAATCTTATCCCCTCGCTAGCCTCGCCTTGATAATAATAATAAAAACAAGAGGGCCATGATGGCCCAAATTCGCTCACCCGACTCCATGAACACAAATTTGACCCCAATTTGACCCTATGGGCCATGCCAATTTTTGATCCCGGGGTCACCATTTTAACAACTTTGAAAGAGCATTGTACATCGATCATTCTTACCAAGTTTCGTCGAAATCCGGCTGGCGGTTCTTGAGAAGATGATTTTTGAAGAATTTGTGCTATTTTTAGATGGTGGCCATCTTGGAGTATGTAATGATGTCATTTTAACAATTTTGTAATCACCCTACCTAAGGACCATGACCATGAAGTTTGGTGACTATAGGCCCAATGGTTACCGAGGAGAAGACGTTTGAAAATGTTCACGGACGGACGACGGACACATTGCAGTAACAATAGCTCACATGAGCTTCGCTCAGGTGAGCTAAAAAGTATTAATTGACCTTGACCTTGTCGAATGTGGGTGATACTGGCAGCCTTGATAATAATAAAAAAAGATTTTGTTTAACCTTTTTGCCTAACAAACAAGGTGAACATTAGTCCTCAGTGACTTTGACTTCGCAAAACAAAGCACCATATGTACACACATTGTGGCCAAATATTATCAAAATCGGTGAATCGGTTCATGAAGTTTGGAAGGTCTGCGAGCCAATTCCTACCCTTAAATATAAGATAACTAACTAGCGGTCCATGAGTTACTGATAAATGAAAGGTATTGCTAACGTACGTACGCATGTACGTACATGGACTTACGTTACATGTATACCCTGCTTGCCTATCGGCGAAGCGATAATGAACCAAGGGGATAACTCTGCAATTTATTTACCCATTACATTCGGAATACACCTACATTGCTTGGCCCTAAATGATACTCTTTTGTGTTGATGGGCCGTTAAGCACCATTCCATTCCATTCGGAATACACTTTTCTGGGTATGAACCTTTAAAGAAATATTTTTATATTATTATTTCTCAATGAAAGTATATGTTATGACCACTCATTTGAACCGTCCCATTTGACGGTTCAAATGGTGGTTGCGGCATATACTTCTAAGCACATTTATGGAAAGAAATTAGGATTTTTCACAAATGAAATAGCATATTCTTAACATGAAATGGGTTAAGTTAAATTGATGTACTACATTTACTTGTGCAACAAGAGCCCATTTTCTCCTGAGCCAAGAAAATATCAATATCCTGGTTACGGTAACATATACACACTGATAGTGCTTCAAGCTTCTTGTTGACAGATTAACTCTTAAACGGTGAGAAACGAATATGGTCGTCTGCTGTTTTCAAATTGTTTCACTTATTTCTCCATTTCTCATGAGCTGTCAAAACAGGTTTTCATCTGGAATAATGAAAATAAACATCAACAGCAGATCAGGAAATTTTGTTCAGCTTTGCAAGGGTTAAAGGTACAGTCAAACTTGCACAAGTGACCACGTGCCTTGGTCGTTCACGCTTGGGAAGACATAAATCAGATTCACTAATCTCATTAAATTCAGCTCAGGTCAGTTATACAAACAACCATGCTCCTCAGACAACATTAGGACACAGAATTGGGTAATTATCCAGGTTGTTTGCAGTTCTTGCCACACACCAGAGATAACAGCAGTATCATGGCACATGTAGCCGGGTTACACATCACAATAGCTCCCGACTCCCCTGACCAGTTCTTATCCTATCGCGTAGCGAAAATGATGCAAAAGCTGTGCTGTCCGTCCGTCTGTCCGTCAATCCTCCAACAGGTATACTTGTGGATCAATTTGTGCGTACAAGAGGTAATTGTACATGTTTTATTGTGCACCCAGGTACACAGGCAGACTATTTACAGGTACACAAGTAAGTGGGTTTACACCGCAGTGTGTACGTCCGTCTGTCCGTCCGTCCGTCCGTCTATCCGTCACGTTTTCCATTCGCCTATATCTTCTGTACTGTTTGACCTATTGGGCTTGAAGCTTCATGTACATGTTCATTATCATCCATATTGTCATTCCTTACCCCATCCATGCTCTCCCATGCCCAAGGTCAAGGTCAAATAACTTATAAATTATGTCCAGTTTATCCATTCTCCTATAACTTGTTTGATCTACGACCAATTGGTTTGAAATTTCATGTTTATTATCATCCACATTTCCATTCCCCACCACACTCATGCTCTCCGCATGCCCAATGTCAAGGTTAAATAACATATATGTTTTCATCCAGTAGGTGTGTGCACATTTCTCCATTCTCCTATAACTTCTTTATTGTACAGCTAATTGGCTTCAAACTTCATGTGCATGCTTATTATCATCAACATTTTTTTCGCGCCCCAGAATGCTCCCTCCCCCTTAGCATCGGTCCATGTGAAATAACTCTGAAATTCCCACTTCAAAAGTAAGACCCATTTTTGTCAAACAGCCGTCCATTTGCATGTAGATGTACAAAGTACATGTATTTGTATGCGATATTTACATGTGCATTGGATCCGAACTGTAATAGAAAACAGTACAATGGCATTCGTGCGACAATTACCTACTTATCGCAAACTATGGGCCAAGTCCAATGGTTTCAGATCTGGCAGTACAGACACTACAGTACACTACAGTACACTATACTACACCGGCAGTACAGCCAAATTAATGACCTTCAATTAGCATGACCTTGCTATTTTTGACCGTTACAAGATCTCTGAAACACTTGGCCAATTATTTACGTTGAAACGTTTGTAAGAATTTCTCCATCAACACCACAGGCCTGTATAGTGGTATTGGCAAAAAGGGTAGATCCAGATGAGCCGGCTCGTGACGAGCCGTCTCATCAGGATCTGCACATTTTGCAAGCAATTTTCATATTTTTGAGAACAAAAACACCCCCTTTTCATAAATGGACTAGTCTGAAAATCATGTTGTGACAATTGGAGTGGTTGCAAAATTAACTTATCAAAATCCATTCCAGTTACTTAGGGGTGAAACATAATCTCTAGTTTTGCCTGGTAATTTCATGGTGCATGTATGAAATAATAAGTATGTAGTTATATAAACTTAACAGCATTAACCCTTACATTGCTGTAAAATAATATTTGTCGTCTTCTGTTTATTTTCTAATTTTCATTTTTCTCAAGAAAAACATTCTTTGGCATCACTTGGGAATCATTTTCAATGTAAACTAGATTTTTCAGTAAGCGATGTTTACGGAGTACCCCTGCATGCATGGTCCCAGGTGTCCCCAAATGTGTAGATTTGTAGTCTGTGGATCTGTGACCTTGACCTTGGGCTTGGGCTTAGCGGCGGGGGCAATACAGTCATGGATTTGTCATAGCATGATTTCTCCAATGTTAAGTTTTAGAGGAATGCATGTGTGAAATATTAAAAATTTTCGATGCAGGAAATAAAGGTTATAACAGATTTCTCTAATGTTAGGTTTTGTGAAAAGACTAAGTATTTGACCTTGACCTTGGGATGAGCGGGGGTTGGACGGTCGTGGATTTGTCACAGCATGGTAGTAGACCCTTTGAGGAATTCATGCGTGAAATATTAAGAATGTTCGATGAAGGAAATATAAGTTATGACATATTTCTCTGATGTTAAGTTTAGGGACGGACGGATGGACGGACGGACGGACGGACGGACAACCTGACTCTAGTCACCCCCTCCCCACACACACAACTTGTCACGGAGGTATAATGATTCTAAAGTGCTGACAAATCATGTCTTTACTGATAAAGAAGACAATATATAATACAGCAGTACACGACAATTTTCGTTTTTTAGCTCGCCTGCACTAAGTGCAGAAGAGCTTATGGCATACTGCCGGCGGCATCGGCGTCCACAAACAATTGATCTGTTCATTTGATTGGTATGAAATATATTCAAGTCAACTTCCATTGTTAAATATTTGATGGTATAATACTATTGGTGCAATAGTAAATGTTCATGTGCTGGCTATCAGAATAATGGCTTGCTTGGTACAGCCACTATACAAATGGCTATTCAGATAGCCATTACAGGTGGCATGTCCAGTCTGTTGCCGTCCATTCACACTATTTAACTACCATTATAACAGTTTACCTAAGGCCAGTTTTTTTTTATTAGTTGGTTTACAGATCCGCCGACCCGAATTTTTGACAATGTGGAAAAAAATAAAAAATTTAATTTCCGATTTTTTTTTAGATTTTTTTACCTCCGATCCAAAAAAAAAAAAAAAAAAAAAAAAATTTTTTGTTTTTTTGCTGTGCCGAGAAAAGTAAGTGGCGGAAACCGGATCTTAGCAGCAGCGACAACAACAACAACCTGCGAATGGAAGATTCGATATGATTTGATATATCTCCAATATGATTTGATATATCTGCGTTTCAGATTGAATGCAAAAATTCAAAACCTTAACGCTCGGGTAAATGGCCTATATTTTCTGTTTTCTTGCTCCGATGTGCTTCATATTTCATGTATGCGTTCTTCCTAGGGTCCTCTACCGCCCTGCCAAAAGTCCACACTCGTGCCACCCCCACTGATATTCATTTCAACTATATCGCCGCTTCGTTGTCTTGTATGTAATTATACCAGATACGGTATTAATATGTACGCATTACGCAACCCATTCACAGTGATCAACATTCAACAGTATGTGAATATGAAACTGAGTTGCTATGTAGAATATAAAGAAACTTGCTGAACCGACTCCCTACGTTTAACCGACAAACTCTTGGTCCGAGACGATGCCGGTTAACACAAGTTTCACTCTATCACAATCACTGGCCTTTTTGTTTTTTACCGACCACAAACCGACCCAACCATGAGCCTTAAAAAGGTGAACCGACCCAACCATGTGCCTTAAAAATGTGATTTTTATGGTGTTCGGACCGTCCGTCTGTCCGTCACACGTTCGGTTAACCACTGCATAAACAGTTTCTCAAACCGGCCATATCTTCTACATAAGTTGCTCAAGTTCTTCAATATTTCAACACATCATTCATTGGTATGTGTGCTATACCTGCCTTGTCATACTTTATATTACCTTGACCTTTTGACCTTCACAGGGCTGCTGAAAGGACTTAGCAATTTCGGTTAACCAGTTTGTCACAGTTTCTCAAACTGGCCATAGCATCTACATAAGTTGCTTAACTGCTTCAATATTTCCATACTTCATTCATTTGGCTACACCTGCCTTGCCATACTACATATGACCTTCACCCTTTGACTTAACACTTTTGGTTCACCCGTTTGTCAGTTACTTCAATATGCCGCCGGTGGCATCCGCGTTAGACAGACTTTTTTTTTTTTTTTTTTATTTCCCCGACCGACCCAACCCTGTGCCAAAAAGAATAAAAAAATTGAAAAAACTTTTTTTTATTTTTATTTTTTTCCGACCGACCAACCCGATCTCGCGGAAAAAAAATCCGTAAACCAACAAATAAAAAAAAACTGGCCTAAGGAGTGTCAGATAGTAATCACCCCCAGCCTGCATTTAAACCCATGCATACTGATAATGTTCCCTAAATGTTTCAGCAGTGCTGTTTAATTCAAGAATAATAATGCCCCAAGATATTTATTGAGTATTTTCAGCCACGGCCTTTAAGCGACTTTTGTCTTATGCGACCACTTTCAATTCCGCCTGAACATTTGGCCTATACATTTGACAGTGTATTAAACGACTTTTCCTTAACGCCACCAGCGGCCAAATATTTTTGTAACTGACAGCAAAGTTTGTTTGTATTAAACGACCATTAATTGACAGGATGTCACTTTCTCCAGGTGAAACTAGATTGGTCAGTAAGCGAGGCTTACGGAATACCCCCCCCCCCCCACCGCGTGGGCCCAGGTACCACTAAAATATGTAAAAATTTCCAAGTGTGTGGGCTTGGACCTTGACTCTGGGCTTAGCGCGTGTGGCATCAATGTGAATTTGTTCAGGGTGGTAGAGGTCCATTGGAGCAATGTGTGTGTGAAATGTGAAGCAGATCCGAGCAAGGAAATAGAAGTTATAACCGATTTCTCTGATGTTAAGTTTTGTAAAGAGACCAGGTATGTGACCTTGACCTCGAGATCAGCGGGAATTTGTCATCGCATGAGAGTAGAGCCTTAGAGGAATGCATGCATGAAATATTAAGAATTTTCGATGAAAGAAATAGAAGTTATAACATATTTCTCTGATGTTAAGTTTTGTAAAGAGACTAAGTATGTGACCTTGACCTTGGGATCAGCGGGGGTTGGACGGTCGTAGATTTGTCACAGCAGTTTTGTAAAGAGACTAAGTATTTGACCTTGAGCTTGGGATCAGCGGGGGTTGGACGGTCGTGGATTTGGCACAGCATGGCAGTAGAGCCTTACAGGAATGCATGTGTGAAATATTAAGCATTTTAGATGAACAAAATAGAAGCTATAACAATATTTCTCTGATGTTAAGTTTTGTAAAGAGACTAAGTATTTGACCTTGACCTTGGGATCAGTGGGGGTTGGACGGTCATGGATTTGGCACAGCATGGTAGTAGAGCTGTACAGGAATGCATGTGTGAAATATTAAGCATTTTAGATGAAGGCAATAGAAGTTATAACAATATTTCTCTGATGTTAAGTTCTGTAAAGATACTAAGATTTGACCTTGACCTTGGGATCAGCGGGGGTTTGACGGTCGTGGACTTGGCACAGCATGGTAGTAGAGCCTTACAGGAATGCATGTGTGAAATATTAAGCATTTTAGTTAAAGGAAATAGACGTTATAATAATATTTCACTGATGTTAAGTTTTGTAAAGAGACTTAAGTATTTGACCTTGACCTTGGGATGAGCGGGGGTTGGACGGTCGTGGATTTGGCACAGCATGGTAGTAGAGCCTTACAGGAATGCATGTGTGAAATATTAAGCATTTTAGATGAAGGAAATAGAAGTTATAACAATATTTATCTGATGTTAAGTTTAGTGACGGACGGACGCACGGACGTTCCTACAAATGGATACTTATGTGACTAAACTAACCTTTCGCTTTGTTCATCCCTATTGTTCTGTAGTCACATAAACCCATTTTTAGCCACATAAATTCAAAGAACAATAGAATATTACATAACCTATTGTTCTCCTAGCCACATATGTATCCATTTGTAAGCTCGGACGGACGGACGACCCACCAATAGTGAAGAAGGGGCCATTTCCATTGTTCTATATCAAAGAGATGGCCCCTTGTAAACAATAGAATAAATACATACGGAATAAATCAAAGGATTCTTTTGTGTTAGGCTCCGCCCCATGGCCCCTTGTACACCCTTGGTTGCTCGGACCACAGACAGACAGACGGACAGGACGGACGACGGACGGACGGACGGACGGATGGACAACCTGACTCCAGTATACCCCCCACAACTCGTTGCGGGGGGGTATAAATATTAAACCATATAACCGGACATACCAGTACCCGGATGCCATTTTTTTGTGTGCTAAGAGACCATTTTTGGTGTCTCTCTTGGGTGGTCGCTTAGCAGGCACAAAATGGGTGGCCACTCAGCAGGCACAAAATGTTCCACGTATTGATTGGCATTATTATACATTTTATATCAGACAAAAATGTCCACCCTGTAAACGTGATACCTTAAAATGTTAACTAACATTATTATTTATTCTCTGTATTTATTTTTTGATGTGCAATGATCATACTTTATAATGTGTAGAAAATATTGTTTTTTTTTCAGGTGAAACATTTAATTACATGTAGTATAAATAATTAAAAAATATCATGCCTCATTTGCATATGAAAATAGCCTGATACCACCGTGAGTCACCATCAGTAAAATACATACCGTAAAGATTCTAATAAGACGCCCATGCTCTAATAGACGACCACCCCCCACTTTTTACGTTGAAAATTACACATTTTTTGGCCGATTTTCACGAAATTAGTGCCTCTAATAAACGCCCAGTACCGACTTGAAACAAAATTGGAGCTAATTGTCCAATTAGATTTGTTTTCTTTCCATTATTTCGAAAGCAAGTTCCTTTAAATCAGGGAAAAAACATAATTGCTACTTTCACTTTCAAAAGCGGAAACGAAATTCGACTGTTTCCGGTGTAGACGCCATTTTCAAAGCATCTCAAACCCGACAGATCCGAAACGCTGACGCTGACGAAACATCCGTAGGCGTAAATCTGATCAGCATTAATGATTGACGCTGTCTTGATATACATTACCATTAAATTTAACATTTCTACCGACTGTACCATAATGACCAGAGTGGGCCGAAACGTCTTGGCCCAAATGTTTATAAACTGACAGACAGTACAATCAAGTCTGGCGTTTGAGAGTAACGTCCCTTAGTTATGTTTTTGTTCAGATAGCAGAACGTCGTATATTTTTTTATCATTTTCCCTTTGCTGAATAACACTTGCCTCTATTAAACGCCCACCCTGGACTTCGGAGCCAGTGGTGATTCTAATAGACGCCCCGGGCGTCTATTAGAATCTGTACGGTACATGTATTACTAAATGATTATATCTGTATAGCGGGCACTCGTATATATATGTATTATAGAACTGGTGAATAGTGACAAAATTATACACTTATTTAATTCCTATAAAGAACAGTTTGTGCCTACTGAGTGGGCATGTACCTTTAACATGCCAGGATGTTATATAGCACAATGAAAGCTGATCAAAATCCGATATCTCATGGATTGTGGGGCAAACATTCTAACTGAGGTTTTACCAGTCACCGTCTTATTTCATTCAGTACCAGTGTAGATACAGCTCAGTCTGAATGAACAATTGTGGCCGTGACTGGAGAAATGGGGCTTATGCATTTTTGTGACCAGTGTAAAACTTGATCAGCCTGTGCATCCGCACAGTCTGATCAGGATCGGCACTGTTCGCCATTCCATCAATGCAACAACCATCATGCTTCTAACAAGCAGTATAGATCATTATCAGGCTACATGAGTGTGATGTTTGATCATAAATTCTATAAGCCCCATTTCTCCAAATGAGAGATATCAGCATTCAAGGACTTGTCTGTGTGCTTTGCAATCATGAACAGACATTATCATCAGGCATAAATGACAGAGAAATCCCTAAAATTAAACACATTGAGATTTTACGGGATGTTCTACTGTATCTGTAAACATTTTGCACGTCATTCAGTACATCACATCCTAAATCCATTTGAGAAAAAGTTAAAATATTTTCATTACAACTTCTTCATTTCTCGACGAAAGTATATATTGTTACCACTCATTTGAACTGTCTTGTGAAGACGGTTCAAATGAGTGGAAACAACATATACATTGGTTCAGAAATATTATTTTTTTTTAATACCCACAAAAAGATATCTTGAATAAAATGGGTTAAGCATGCTGGAATAAATTTGTGTCCTTGGCAAGCTGTGATGTATCAGGGCTCCAGATAAGGTGCACATTGGCGTATTTTATGCACATATTTTAACAGAATAAGCGTTTAATATCAAAAGTGGGAGTACAAAATATGCATTGATTTTCAAATTGAGAAGTGAAAATACTGAAACTTCGTTGAAAATTTACTTAGTTTTTGCTTTTTGCAGCTCAACTAAGTAAATTTTCAACAGCATTACAGTATAAATAAGTGAATAAGTAATAATACACTCAAATAAGTGAGTGTTTATTATACGCATTTAATTTTAAATCAGGGGGTACAATACTCTTTGGACAAAAAACTTATCTGGAGTTCTGATGTTTGATCAAGAGCTATCCTGGTCACAAATTATATAAGCCCCATTTCTCCAGTCACAGCCACAATTAAGATATATCAGCATTCCAAGACATGTACATGTGCTTTGCAATCATGAACACACATTATTATCAGCGATAAAATACAGTGAAACCAATAAAACAAGGGCATCATTATCACTAAGCTAATCCCCTCGCTGGCAGCCTTGATAATAATAATAATAATAAAAAAACGAGATGAACAGAAGTCCTGTGACCTTGGGCGGTCGGATGTGGGTCGTATGCAAAACAAACCATCCCTAGACACACATTGTGGCCAAATATGATCAAAATTGGTGAAGCGGTTTATTTGTTATTGAAAAATGAAAGGTGTTACTAATGTATGACCGCACATACGTACAAACATGGACTAACGGCGAGGGGACAATTAAACACATTGATATTTTACAGGTGTCAGGATTAGGGAGGTTCTGCTGTATATTTGTAAACATTTTCTATGTCATTAGTCACATTTTAAATGTATTTGAGAAAAAGTTAGAACATTTTCTCGACAATTTCTTCATTTGTCAACGAAAGTATATATTGTTACCACTCATTTGAACCGTCTTGTGAAGACGGTTCAAATGAGTAGCAACAAGATATACATTGGTCAAGAAATAAAAAATTAATACACACGTCAGATATTTCGAATAAAATAGGTTAAGTATGCTGGTGGAATAGGATTGTGTCCTTGGCAAGCTGTGACTGTCTGATCAATAAAACTGGTGGAATAAATTGACATTTTCAACCAGAGATATTATTTACATAACTCCTCATTGCAAGGCAAACATAAATCCGGTATTAATTGTGGATTAGTGAAGCTGAAAAGCATTATTATGCGTTATTCTGGCTTCTGTCAATATTGAAGTTGTAAATAGCGCTTCATATTTTGTTCGCAGCTGTACTTGATATATATGAACGGAAATTTCCTCACGTGTTGAGAGCAATGGTGGAAGTAAGAAAAGGTGAAATGGCACCAGTATCTCGAATGTCAGTATCTCGATGATATATCCCCTTAAAGTCCCAAAGTATATCCTTATTTGTTTAATATAAATTTCCTCAGCTATCTCGACCCTGCCCTATCTCGTATATGTTCTCTATCTCAACTGTTCATTCTGTCCCTTCCGTATAAAAATACTGTAAAAATATCTTCCCTATCTCAATCACATAAACCCTTGGATAAATCGCCTTAGCGCCTGGCTGCCAAAATTGATTTGACACTAATTTTCAAAACATATTACAGTAAAGGTCTGCTATTAAGACCACTTGTGGGACTGAAGAAAAGTGGTCTTAATAGCGAGTCGGTCTTATTAGCGAGTTGGTCTTATTAGCGAGTAGCGAGTCGGTCTTATTAGCGAGTAGCGAGTCGGTCTTATTAGCGAGTAGCGAGTCGGTCTTATTAGCGAGTCGGTCTTATTAGCGAGTAGCGAGTCGGTCTTATTAGCGAGTCGGTCTTATTAGCGAGTAGCGAGTCGGTCTTATTAGCGAGTAGCGAGTCGGTCTTATTAGCGAGTCGGTCGGTCTTATTAGCGAGTCAGTCGTATTATCGGACCTCAGCAAAAGACCACATCTTAATATGACCATGGGCTACTGGTCCTTAATATGGTTATGGAATAAAATATGGACACAATACAGTGTAAAATTCAAAATTGATATATGTTTATTCATATATTTATCAAATGCTAATTTACTCAAATGTAAACAACAAATATAATTGGCTCATATTACAATTGAAAACAATATTTGCAACCAGTGTAGACCAATATCAGCTTGGACATAATTATGTGCCATATAATCCATATAATCAGGGGCTGTGCTGGTAGCTGATCAGTTATGTGGTTGTTATGTTTCTCATAAAAAATGTAGATCCTCAATGGTATGCAGTATGCAGATTGGTTTGCATTAGCAGATCCCCTGAAGACCGCTCACAAATGTCAGTAACCCTGTTTTCCCCATGACCGTCGCAAATTAATTGACAATTTTCTTATTGTCCGAGTACTTACCTACTTACCCACACGAATAACCCGATAATTGGCGAATAATAATTGACACCGGTCGACTTTAATCGCACGCTAATCGATTGGACTAATTTTAATCACCAACATCAAACAATTCTTAATCTTAATTAGCCAGTGCAATATCGGCACACGCTTCTTTAAAATAACAATTAAATGCACTAATCTGTCGAAATTGTCACGTTTGTTTATTGGGTGTCATAAATCGTTCTGTGTATTGTGTAAAACTTTCATGCTAATTTTATCCACGAATGTAGTCGAATTGGCGAGCGCAAAGACAACAAACAAATTTTGACAGGACCGCAGAAGATGGTCGTTATGACGGGCCTAAAAACCAACACATTTTGACACATCGGGACTGCCAAAGGTGGTCGTATTATGGAATAGCTGGGTGGTCGTAGAATCGGAACCTGCAACCATGTAATTATATAGTAAAAAGAACGGTTCTTTGAAAAAGTGGTCGTAATAGCGGGGCGGTCTCATTAGTGGGGTAGTCGTAACATGGAACTTTACTGTATCAAACAAAACAAAGAAAATTCACACCTACTTCAGGTTGTTTGCTTAATTGGTCCACCTGGATATATATGAGTGTTTGACACGATTCATTAAGCATATCACGCTGGTCATTTAAGCAATTTACTGAGAGTCGTAACGCCTTGAAATGTTGATTAGCTTACTACCTTTGGTCATTAGTTAATTGGTAATTGTTTACTCGTGGTGTAATGGGAAACATTATTTCATATTTTTCAGGAAAATATTCGACCATGTCACTTCATCGCTATCTCGAACCAAGTCCAAAAACGACTATATGGACAATCTCCCTTTGACTTCGAGATACTGGTGCTCAACTGTACTAAGTATTGTCAAGTTTTGTTCATGTATAGGGTGGTGATTTTTATTGATTGATTGAATGATTGATTGATTGAATGAAATGATTAAAATCCTAATAAATCAATCAATCAATCAATCAAGCTTTACACAGACCTGCAAATGTAGCTGTGACTTGATAAATGGGGCTCATGGGAGTTGTGACCAGTGTAGCACCTGATCAAATAACACACTCCTGTAACCTGATAACGATCTATATCGCTTATTGGAAGCATGACGGGTGCTTCATTGATGGAATGGTGAATAGTGCAGTGCAGATCCTGATCAGACTGTGCGAACGCACAGGTTGATCTGGATCTACGCTGGTCGCAAAACTCATATGCTCCATTTCTCCAGACATGGCCACAAGTATAGACACTTTAACCCTTTCAACACCACAGGCCCGTATAGTGGTATTGGCAAAACGTGTAGATCCAGATGAGCCGGCTCGTGACAAGCTGTCTAATCAGGATCTGCACTTTTTGCCAGTAATTTTCATTGTTTCGAGAACAAAACACCCCATTTTCATAAATGGACTAGTCCGAAAATTATTTTGTGAAGATTGAATTGGTCCGGAAAATAACATAAAATCTATTCCAGTTATTTGGGGTTGAAAGGGTTAAAACAACACAGTAATACGTACCACCAGTCCGTGATGAAGATTTCTTCCTTCGCTTTTTCTAAGGCATCTGCTACAGCTTCGAAGTATGACGACCCATCAACAAACCTGGTGGAAATATATTCAAATATCACATGTATTTATTCAATTTGTCTTACCGTATTATAAGTATATAGTCATAGTGTGACCACTCATTTGAACCGTCTGTTGTCACAATATATACTGTTGTCCACAAACCAGGTGCAAATGTGGCTGTGACTGGATAAATGGGGTTTATGGGTTATGCGACCAGTGTAGATCCAGATCAGCCTGTGCATCTGCACAGACGGATCAGGATATGCACTGGTCGCCATTCCATCAATGAAACACCAGACATGCTTCTAACAAGCAGAATAGCTCGCTATCAGGCTACAGGAGTGTGCTATTTGATCAGGAGCTTTACTGGTCTCAAATCCCATAAGCCCCACTTCTGGAGTCACAGCGATAAATATCAGATGTATTTCAATTGAATTTATTTTTAATCTTATTTTTCATCGAAAGAATATGTTGTAAACACGCATTTGAACTATTTCGACAAGATGGTTCAATCGAGTGGTTACAATATATACTATTATCCCGTCAACGCAGTGCCTGTGCCGTGAAACACGGTGCCGTGAAACATATTTGATATCCTGTCAATACGACCTAATCACAATTCATACGCGGTTACAAAGAAATGTCCAAAACACAGTGTTGACCAGTGCCTGATTGATCAGACTGGTGAAAATGGGACTGTTCACAGTGTATTCGTGTGGGTTAAATTTCGCAAATAAAAACGTTTTCTCTGGAAAATATAATTGTTAAAATTAAGTTCATGCCATTTTCTGGATGCCAAAGCCATTTCCATTATGACCCTCAATTTAAAATTGTTCGCTCTCTTCCCCATTCCGTGCGTCATACAGACAGACATGACTGACATCATAATTATAAGTACGTCAGTAAGTTTACTGCGTCATTTAAAATAAAAATGGCTGCTCCCAGTGATTCCAGTCAGGTAAGGAAATAAACAAATAAAATAGTTGTTTCTCGTGTTGATTATTATTCTGGACAGCTCAAAATCATTGCGGAACCTGCTCCGAATGAAAATTGATGGGTCTGGTGAATGTTTACAGTATATTTCGTTGAAAAGAAGCTGTAATTTCACATTGTCGGTGATAAAATATAAAATATCAACAGTTGAACAGAAGATTCATCTGAAGTGTACATATTGTTCTGGTTAATTCTGGACGCATTGATTCAGCTGGTCACCTTTCTAAACAGGATTAATTTGCAAAGCCGCCATCTTGTTTTTCTTGTTTCCATCATTCATGAACGATGAAATGAATAGAATCAAAATCGTTGTAACATGATAAGATTGTTCTGTAAACATTTTGATGAGTAAAGTACCTAAAGGCTAAAACAAGTATTGATCAATTTACTGGCATGGCTGTTCATTAAGGGAGTATGACAACCATAATGTATCGAACTATGTTGTGAGCGCAAAGGAGTGGTTGATGCAATTCGGTTCTAACTTATCTCGCGTTTGACGCCTAAATTAACTAAATTAAGTTAAATTAAATGCTGTTTGACAATGTTGACGGGATAAATAGAATAGTAGGTTAGTGCCGTGAATGGGAAAAATATCTGGCTCGGCACGAAAACAAGAAGGGCTCGGCAAGCCTCGCCCATCCAGTTTCCTAAGCCTTGCCAGATATTTTTTCCCATTCAAGGCACTAACCTACTATTCTCTATATGTCTTCAAGAATACCTTTGATTGGCAGAAATAAAATTTTTAAACAGGAAAATGGTTCAAATGGTCTATCCCGAGAATGAAATGGGCTAACCATTAAATGGCGGGAAACGATTATTGTTGGCAAGTGGTGTTCATGGAGATGATTCTCAAGCACTGTCAAAACATGTTTTATATGAACAACAAGAAACGAGGCAAAGCACGAAGGCAAGGTTTTTCCAAGCATAGACACTTGGATAACATAATTATACCCACTTTTTGTAGACTAGATGGCCGTGGCCTGCATGTCACGCCTTGGGGCGAGGCATGGACACTAAAAAAATAGATATAGTAGATGGAAAAACTTTAACCTAAAAACTTTAACCGGACACACGGACGCACACTCAAACGTTTGGCAGTTATGGGCTTTTTGTTCTTTAAAAGATCAAAGGATAAGCTCATAAAGATCAAAGATATTAGGAGCTTACGGAAAAGAACAAAGGAATCCTTTGTTACTAACCCTTACTCTGGGCTCCTAAACCCCGTTTGCTGGCTCGTACGGACGGACGGACGGACGTACCAACATTTTGGGTTTATGGGCTATTTGCTATATAAAAGATCAAAGGACTAGCCCCTAAACTTCAAAAGGTTTTATGGGCTAATGGTATAAGTTCAAAGAACTTCAAAGGAAACTAACCCTTACCCTAAGCTCCTAAACCCCTGATGTTTGCCCGGACGGACGGACGGACGGACGTATGCCAAAATGCCGACGATATCTCGCTTTCCGCAAGCGGGCGCGACAATGATGATAAACACCCATGTGAAGTATCAAGGTAATGGGTGAAGCAGTTGCAGAGATATAGTACACGAAAAAACTTTAACAAAAAAAATTCAATGTAATTTGACCTTGACATTGGGCACAGGGGCCGCACGGTTGGGAGGTAGAATGAAAATATGGATGATGATAAACACCCATGTGAAGTTTCAAGGTAATGGGCGAAGCAGTTGCAGAGATATAGTATAACGAAAAACTTTTAACCAAAAAAGTTTAACCAGACGTACGTTAAAAAGTTAACGTTGAAAATGGCTAAGCCAATTACGTAGAAATAATAGTTGAAGGTAAAAAAAATGGTCACATGTTGGATAGTTGTATGTGGTAGGCACCCCTTGGTTATGAAGCTGTGAAAGTTTGGTGGTCCTAGGTGGTACAGTACCAAAGAAATGGACTTAAACACGAAAACTTAACATTGTAAACGCGAAAACTTAACATTGAAAATGGCTCACCCCTTGGTTATGAAGCTGTGAAAGTTTGGTGGTCCTAGGTGGTACAGTACCAAAGAAATGGACTTAAACATGAAAACTTAACATTGTAAACGCGAAAAGTTAACATTGAAAATGGCCAAGTCGACTGCGCGGAAAAAATGGGTCAAGTTCAAAAAAAGGTAACATGTTGGATAGTGATATGTGGTAGGCACCCCTTGATTATGAAGCTGTGAAAGTTTGGTGGTCCTAGGTGGTACAGTAACAAAGAAATGGACTCAAACACGAAAACTTAACATTGATTGTGAACGCCCGCCGCCCGCCGCCACCCGCCCGCCCGCCCGGCTTTCGCCAATCCAATAGCCTGGATTTTTTTTAAAAAAAACCTGGCTAAAAAGGACAACAAGAAATGGCTTCGTTAAACAAAGCTAGTCCCCTCCCTGGCAGCCTTGATAATAAAAAAAGATTAACATATTTGCCTTACAAACAAGGTGAACATAAGTCATCATTGACCTTGGGCGGTCAGATGTGGGTTATTGCAAAACAAAGCACCATCCCTAAGCCAAATATTATCAAAATCAGTGAAGCGGTTCACGAGTTATTGAACAAGAGTTGTCAGAAGACAATGAAGCTCGCCTGTTGGCAGCCTTCACTCAAACTTTGCACAGTTGCATAAAAAAATCATGAATATTATATAACATGACCTTGGGTTAAGGGGCGTGCGGTGGACCTTGACATTGGGGTCAGTGGTGCAAGGTGGGTCGTGGGTTTGCTATAGCATAATATAGCATATTAAGATGAATGTATGTATGAAATATCAATGCGCTCCCTGAAAACAGAAGTAAAACAAAATTTAACCCAACGTTAAGTTTATGAACGCACAAAGTTGGTGATTTTCTACAGCATGATAGCTATTCACATGAGGAATGCATGTATGAATGTGCTAAGTTTGTGACCTTGACCTTGGGGAAAGGGGTAGGGGGTGGGTCATGGATTTGCTGTAGCAGAATAGAGGATCATCAGATGAATGCATGTATAAAGAAACAGAAGTTACACAACATTTACCCCAACGTTAAGTTTATGAACATGCTAAGTTTGTGACCTTGACCTTGGGGTAAGGGTTGGGTGGTGGATCGTGGATTTGCTACAGAATGATAGAGGGTCATCAGATGAATGCATGTATGAAATATGAAGGCATTCCCTGTAAATAAACAAAGTTACACAACATTTACCCCAACGTTAAGTTTATGAACATGCTAAGTTTGTGACCTTGACCATGGTGGGTCATGGATTTGCTACAGCATGATAAAGGGTCATCTGAGGAACGCATGTATGAAATATCAAGGCGTTCCATGAAAGGAAACAGATGTTATAAGAAATTTACCCCAACGTTAAATTTATGAATGTGCTAAGTTTGTGACCTTGACCTTGGGGTAAGGGTTGGGTGGTGGGTCATGGATTTGCGACATCATGATAGAGGGTCAACTGAGGAATGCATGTATGAAATAACAAGGTGTTCCATGAAAGGAAACAGAAGTTATAAGACATTTACCCCAACGTTAAGTTTGTGGATGCCGACGACGACGATGCCGGGGGTATGCCATATTAAAGCTCTTTTGCACTTCGTGCAGGCGAGGCGAGCTAAAAATGAAAGGCATTACTAACGTACGCACGCATGCACACACTCCTGTACGTACGCACATGGACTAACGCTATATCCCCTCTTGCCTATCAGTGAGGGGATACTAAAACAAACAACAGACACTACAATTTAATCCAGCATTTATATACTACTGAGTAATTGACTTACTTAATAGATTTCTACGGAGCCTCGCAGGAGACGTAGAATTCTTTCTTAACATGGGAACGAATTGTTACATCGTGGGAACGAATTGTTAAATTGAGGGAACAATTGTTAAATTGAGGGAATGAATTGGCATTTCGTGGGAACGAATTAAATTAAACTAGAAAATGTGTTCATAGAACACGGATGCCCCACATATCACTTTGATAATAAATGGGGCCAAATTCCAAGCAAAAAATTTTTTTTACCCGAGCTTTAAAGTTTTTGAAGCACCAAGTATGTGACCTTGACACTGGGCTTGGCGGGATCAGGACAAACGTGGATTTGGCACAGGGCAGTAGAGGACCATTAGAGCAATGCGTATATGAAGTATGAAGCTGATCCGTGAAAGAAAACAGAAATTATAAGATATTTACCCGAGGTGTTTTTGAAGCACTAAGTATGTGACCTTGACCCTGGGCTTGGCGGGGGCAGGACGAACGTGGATTTGGCACAAGGCGGTAGAGGACCATTAGAGCAATGTGTATATGAAATATGAAGCAGATCGGTTGAAGGATGAAGAAATTATGAGACATTTACCTGAGCGTTAAAGTTTTGTGACGGACGGACGGATGTTCTTACAGTACTATACTTATGTGGCTTATCACATGTTAAATATTAGCCACATAAAAGGATTTTTTAGGTGGCTAATTGTAACCAACCCTATCCTTTACTAAGTCCATAACCCTGTGGGGCTAGCCACATAAGTACCCTAATGTGTGCCCGGACGGACGGACGGACGGACAGACGGACAGACCGGACAGACGGGACGGACGGGACGGACGGGACAGACGGACAAGGGTAACACTAAATGCCCCCTCCACTATCGTGGTGGGGCATAAAAAAATCCATGTCCCCTGCGAGGCTCCGTAATTGATGCAACTGTGGTGTGTATCAATAGCCTCAATTAACTAATCTCTAATTGATTAAACATTATAGGAATGAATGGCCTTTTTGTGGAATTTATCGGGGTATAAACTTGGAAAAGTCGCGGGAATACTGGACGAAGGCCTTCCGGCCTTCGTCCAGTATTCCCGCGACTTTTCCAAGTTTATATCCCCGATAAATTCCACAAAAAGGCCATTCATTCCTTATAATTCCAGCATTTTAAATAAATTCATCAAGAAAATGTGTTTATTTTCCGTTTTCTTAAGAATTATTTTAACTGCGCCTCACGGTTACGGAAAGTAGTTCAGCATGGCAGTTTACTGGGATATAAATTTTGGACAGAGAATTGCTACGGGCCAATCAAATGTTAGGGAATTGTGTAAATATTGTTGTGCTGGAATTATGACAAATTAACTATCAATACATTGAATGGTGTTTTTTCAAAAGGTACAAGTGAACATGGTAGATTTTTTATATCATCAGTTGATTGAATTCATTGATCGAAGTGAGTAGCACATGAAAATGACAACATATTTAGTATATAAGGTAGTAGGTCATAGATAGATAGATACACTCAGCTTCAATGATACTTGCTTCATAAGAGTGATGAATAAAATATATGTAAATATTGTCTTGTTACTGTATACTATATGGTTCATTGAGTTGCCATCTCCGCCATCTTTGTATGTACAAGCCATCGTACAGTTTCACCACTTCGTTCGTTTGACACATACAGCAAATAATATGACAATAAACCAAATACAATTTGGTGCAATACATAATAGACATAAATGACAATTGCAAGCTATAAATATTATGCCAGCAAACTATACAAAAGACGAGATATCTGAGCATTTATCCCATCAATCTCAAAATGTGTAAACTTGATGTGTAAACTTTTCAATCAGATGCACAGCCTATGTTAGTGTACACGTTACCCATAGGTAAAACCATATTTACTCGCATAGTAGGTGAGCAGACACCAGGGACAATACACTCAAGTAACTGCTTACATGTCACTGGATTTGATAGCTAATAACAGAGTACAGTAGTGGGTATATATGGTATGTGTTGTGTGGTTGGCCAGGTAAGAGTGATACACCGTGCGATTTTCTGTGTATGAGGCTATCTATAATGGTGGTTCATGTTGTTAAAAACACAGCACAAACCTGTCCAGAAAACAGACATATTTTACAGTTTGGTGTAATATAATGGATAGGAGTCCGTTCTCCTGCCTTTTCTACATGTGATTATCTACATTATATCATAAGTTCTACCTCACATTTTAAGTTCTTTGTCAAACGGCAGAACAGGTGAAACTGGCTGATGGCTGGAACACACAAAGATGGCCGACTTGGCCATTCCATGTTCCGTATAGGATACAGTAACGAGGCAGTATTCACATATATGTTATACATATATTCTATCACATTTACGAAGCAATTACCTTTGAATCAAACGATGATCTTATAGAACGAGTCCTTAACATGCTTTGTTTCATAGCTGTTAAATTGTGTAGCCAAAAATATGGAGTACACCTCACTCACGACCAATCAATTTTCCTGAGTTTGAGAATGGGAATGGAATGTGTGTTTAGAGTTTTATAACTACAAGATACAATTTCTTACCATCGTGCAAATGATTTTTCCCTGATTGGCGCGTACGAGTTGTATCTGTTTTCCTGAGTGAACTGTTTGCCGGTCGTGGTGGCCGCATGTTTTAGCCCCGCCTCCCACTCATCCGCCTTCCGACCTGTCCAACACTTTGCCAATAGGTACCTGTCAAATATGATCGATTGAGTGACTGATTTGTTGGTTGGTCGTTTATTGGTTGATACATTGACTAACTTGATTGATTGACTGATAGAGCGTATAACTGATTTGGGGTGGTTTATCCATTCAACACCAAGGTCATATACACATGGGAATGCAGCACAAAAATATTTACACAATTCCCTAACATTTGATCCGTAGCAAGTCTGTCCAAAATTTATATCCCAGTAAACTCCCATGCCGACCTAATTTCCATAACAGTGAGGCGCAGTTAAAATAATTATTAAGAAAACGGAAAATAAACACATTTTCTAGATGAATTTATTTCAAATGCTGGAATTATAAGGAATGAATGGCCTTTTTGTTGAATTTATCGGGGATATAAACTTGGAAAAGTCACGGGAATACTGGACGAGGCCTTCCGGCCTTCGTCCAGTATTCCAGTATGCTGGAATTATAAGGAATGAATGGCCTTTTTGTTGAATTTATCGGGGATATAAACTTGGAAAAGTCGCGGGAATACTGGACGAGGCCTTCCGGCCTTCGTCCAGTATTCCAGTATGCTGTAATTATAAGGAATGAATGGCCTTTTTGTTGAATTTATCGGGGATATAAATTTGGAAAAGTCAGTGGTGCCCTTACACCACAGGATCACTTGGCACGAGGTGTGAACCACAGTCTAAGTCACAGCTAATATCTGAATCCTTAAAGGTGCATGCCCATTCGGAAGGCACAAAATGTTCTTTATAGGAATTAAATGTGTATAATTGTGTTACTATTCCAAGAGTTCTAAAAATTATGAGTGCCCGCTATACAGTTACAAGAATTCCACGGAATCAAATGTCTCGCCTTGTTCCGCTTTGACCTTGACCCTGGGGCATTGACCTTGACCCTGGGCCCTTGAGAATAGTCCTATATTCATCTACATATCATAGTAAAGGTATGTATAAAGTTTGATGACTGTAGCCGATAAGGTGTTGAAGTAATGACCGTAACACGAAAACTTAACATTGAATGATGACGCCGCCGCCGACTCCGGAAAAAGCAAAACCTATGTCTCACTTTCCGCTTTCGCGGGCGAGACAATAATCATTTAGCAATATTTATTTTACTGATAGTGACTCGTGGTGGTATCAGGCTATTTTCATATGCAAATGAGGCATGACATTTTTTAATTATTTATACTAATTAAATGTGTCACCTGAAAAAATAATATTTTTTGACAGATTATAAAGTATGATCATTGCACATCAAAAAAAATAAATACAGAGAAGAAATATTAATGTCCGTTAACATTTTAAGGAAACACGGTTATCGCCCCTGATATCAGTGAGGAAATTTACGTCTGATATAAAATGTATAATAAAGCCAATCAATACGTGGGGTAATGGTGAATTAATGTTTATTTTGCCAGAAAATGTCTCAGATGATGTCTCTGATATAAAGAACAGTTTGTGCCAACTGAGTGGGCATGTACCTTTAAGGATGGATTCATCATTGAAATACACATACACTCCCACACAGAGAATATCATGCTACTGTCTTTTATTATCAGGTTTATACAAGGTGTATGATCACGTGATACTAACAACAACAACAAGTACCGATTCAAAGTACGTATTCTTTTATAGTGTCGTTATTACGTAACGGATTCTGATGAAATATGGCGCATCAAACGCGTCTTGTTAAGCTGCATTTGGTGGTCTCTGTATTTTTGCCCAAACTTCTGTCGTTTTGCGAAAAATCGACGGAAATCGATTCCACACAAAAACAACATAAGTCTGTGCCAAACTCCCTAGACCACCAAATGCAGCTCATGAAGACGCGTTTGCTGCACCATATTTCATTAAAATCTGTTGCATATTAAGGAAAATATCAAATAATACTTACTTTGTAACCACGTGATCATACACCTTGTTATAGGCAAGGTGAAGAATGTGTAGACATTCCGAGGCTCACTTTGAAGGTATAGATACCTTCCCAACCTGGGTAGAAGCAGTGCCTGTCTTGGGGGGTAAATGACAAATTAACCCTTACACCTCTATCTTAATTTTTTGTCGTCTGCTGTTTTCTATTTTCCATTTGTATCATCAAAAACATGCTTTGGCAGCACTTTAGAATAATTTACAACATGCTTTGACAGCACTTCAGAATCATTTCCATTGGAAATGATTCTGAAGTGCTGTCAAAACATGTTTTTATTGAGAATTAAGGCAAGATATAATAAAAGCAACAGCAGACGTCTAAGGGTTAAGATAATTCACCCTTGTATATACAGTGGAACCTCTCTAAACTGGACACAAATAAAACACCTTGGTCATTTATCTCGGGGCAATAATGTCTGTTCGTCATCGCATAGCACACAACTATGGCCAAGAATAATCAAATACCGTGAAACATCTCTAAGCTGGACACCCTGGGGACCTCCCAGGGTGTCCGGTTTAGAGAGGGTTCACTGTATGATGTCCTGATGTTTAGCCAGGTGCAGGTGGTGTCATAAGTGAAACCTCTCTAAACCGGACACCTTGGGGACCTCTCTTTGTAACACATACAAAACAAAACAAAAATGTCTTGGAGTGCTCATATACTCAAACTACAGTGGAACCTCCCTAAACTGGACAGAGGTTACACAGGAAATATTTTAATTGAACGGCCATATAATATAGGAATGAATGGCCTTTTTGTGGAATTTATCGGGGTATAAACTTGGAAAAGTCGCGGGAATACTGGACGAAGGCCTCGTCCAGTATTCCCGCGACTTTTACAAGTTTATATCCCCGATAAATTCCATAAAAAGGCCGATAAATTCCATAAAAAGGCCATTCATTCCTTATAATTCCAGCATTTGAAATAAATTCATCAAGAAAATGTGTTTAATTTGACAAGACGGCAGCCATTTGTTTACATTGACAGCACTGACAGCGCACCTGTAGAAAGTAGTTTGGCGTGGGAGTTTACTGGGATATAAATTTTGGACAGAGACTTGCTAAATGTTAGGGAATTGTGTAAATATTTTTGTGCTGGAATTATTAGGAAATAGACACTCACTAAATGACATCATAAATCATGGAAGCTCTTACACAAAAGACATCCAACTCAGAAAACCATCACATTATGCAAAGAATATAGCACCAAATAACAATTGGGTCCGTCCAAGAAGTATTATTTGACGTTCGCTTGGAACATCAAATGGCACTCAGACTATTAAACCCAAAGCTAGATGGTATTTATTTGAACATTCGATAATAGAATTTGCTAGCTGAACTTGGAACAAAACATGTATGTTACACTGTCTGATAAAATTGGTCATAATGCTTTGTGAATGGTTAGCAGGGCTCCAGATAAGCTGCATATTTGCTTAAATACCCAATTGAAATTGCCAAAACCCCAATTGATATCAGAAGCCCAATTGATATCAGAAGTAGTGAGTATCAAAAAGCAATAAAATAATTGTGCTACCTTTATCATGCTGCAGAAAACAATAATCAGATCACAAATATAGAATCTTTTTCTTATTTTCCATGAAAACACATCTTGGTATTCCATTAGAATTGTCTCCAAGGAGACAATTCTAATGAAATGCCAAGACATGTTTTCATTTTGAAGTAAACTATTCAATAATTGCGGTCTGTTGATGTGTAAACAGTAGTGTGAATTTATTTTACCCAATTAAAATTTTGAATTGCTTCAGAAATTATGGAGCGACAATACTCAATTACTAATTCCTTATCTGGAGCCCTGGGTTAGTGTAGATGCAGATCTGAGAGCATGGTCTGCAGTGTTCGTTTACAAATTAGTCAATATGATAACAAAGACTGCAGATCCCCATTAGTGCGAATGTATTGTATTTGCGATACTTGTCATCCCATCTGGATCTACACTGATATTCAGATATTAGGATACATGTGCCCGTTTCACTAAACTCCGTACGACTAAAATGTTCGTAAGAGCAAATTCAGTCTGTAAATTTCAATTGATGGATTTACATGTATTGAGCATAGGCTGCATATGCAGCCTATGCTCAATAAATGTAAATCCAATAATTATTTACACTAAACTCCGTACGACTAAGAAGTTTGTAAGTGCAAAATTGAAATCCAAAATAACATTTGTTCTGACAGCCGATTTTGGAAAATCTTTTGTGGATGTGCTGCATTTCTTGACATGAATGGTAGCATTAGAGAAACACGTTAATGTGAGAAGCAAATTTATTGAAATCTTCGTACGAACATTTTTATCGCACACAGTTTTGTGAAACAGGCCCCAGCTCTGCAATGCTGAAAGGTTTCAGATAACTGGAAAATGTAAATAACTAGATACCCCATCCACAATTTCGCGAGTGGAAAACAGTACAGATGGTAAAATCTTCTATGTCTGGGTAACCACAATACCAGGTACTAACCCTTTCACCCCTAGGTAACTTGAATGGATTTTGATATGTTAATTTTGCAACCAATTCAACCGTCATAACATGATTTTCAGACTAGTTCATTTATGAAAAGGGGGTGTTTTAGTTCTCAAAAATATGAAAATTAATTGCAAAAAGTGCAGATCCTGATGATCATTGCACATCAAAAAATAAATACAGATAATAAATAGTAATGTCCGTTAACATTTTAAGAAAGCATGGTTATTGCCCCTGATATCAGTGTCGAAATTTACGTCTGATATAAAATGTATAATAATGCCAATTAATATGTGGGGTAATGGTGAATGAATGTTTATTTTGCCAGAAAATGTCTCAGATGAGGTCTCTGATATAAAGAACAGTTTGTGTCTACTGAGTGGGCATGTACCTGTAAAGAATGAATCCATGATAAATTCATTTACCAACATTTTCTTTTCTATTTTCTTTATTCCTCAATGAAAGTATATGTTGTTACCACTCATTTTAACCATCTCGATGAATTGGTTAAAATGAATGGTAACAACCTCTACATTAGGCGAGAAATCATTTTTGATTTCTTTGTTAGCCGTACCGTGTTTGATTGCTGACAAGTAGACCATGGGTAGCCCCAGTCGCTTGCCTGCCAGACTCGACCTTGAATTCCGAGTCCATGAGCATCACGTCGCACGTCTGGCCATCGGACGGACGAATGTATGTCAGGAATGTGTCCTTGACAATCAGCCATCTGTAATGTTTTACTGCTTGGTTGGTTGGTTGTTTGGTTGGTTGGTTATGTGGGTATGTGTGTGGATTGTTGGTTTTCTGTCGGTCGGTTGATTTATATACTGATTAATTGGTTGATTGATGGACTAATTGCTTGATTGATTGACTGCCAAGTTAATTGGTGGACTAATTGGTTAACTGATTAGTTGATTGATACTGATTGGTTGGTCCATTGGTTGACTGATATACTGGTCTGGGTCTACACTGGTCACAGTCACAGCCACAAGAACGTGTAGTCTGATATGGAACGACACTGGTTACAAATTTCATGAGGTGTCTATACCAGACAGGAACGAAAATGTATCTCAGACACCAATTAGACTAATACAGACACAGCTAACAGCCATTGGCAGAATACAAGTGGCATGTAACAATGTATCGCAGACATCAATTAGACTAATACAGACACAGCCAACAGCCATTGGCAGAATACAAGTGGCATGTAACAATGTATCCAGACACAATTAGATTAATACAGACACAGCAACAGCCATTAGCAGAATACAATGGCAGTAACTTATCTCAGACCAATTAGACTAATACAGACACAGCTAACACATTGGCAGAATACAAGTGGCATGTAACATGACTGAAAGACAGACACCAAATTAGACTAATACAGACACACTAACAGCCATTAGCAGAATACAAGTGGCATGTAACAATTAAGTTAATCTCACATCACAATTATGACAATAATACAGACACAGCTAACAGCCATTAGCAGAATACAAGTGGCATGTAACAATGTATCGCAGACACCAATTAGACTAATACAGACACAGCTAACAGCCATTAGCAGAATACAAGTGGCATGTAACAATGTAATCTCATGACACCATAACTAATACAGACACTGCCACAGCCATTGGCAGAATACAAATGGCAATTAACAAATCATCTCAGACACCAATTAACTAAACAAACACATAATCATAGTCCAACAGCCATTGGCAGAATACAAGTGGCATGTAACAATGTATCTCAGACACCAATTAGACTAATACAGACACAGCCAACAGCCATTGGCAGAATACAAGTGGCATGTAACAATGTATCTCAGACACCAATTAGACTAATACAGACACAGCCAACAGCCATTGGTAGATAACAAGTGGCATGTAACAATGTATCTCAGACACCAATTAGACTAATACAGACACAGCTAACAGCCATTGGCAGAATACAAGTGGCATGTAACAATGTATCTCAGACACCAATTAGACTAATACAGACACAGCTAACAGCCATTAGCAGAATACAATGTCATGTAACAATGTAGCGCAGAATCACCAATTAGACTAATAATACAGACACAGCTAAAAGCCATTAGCAGAAACAAGTGGCATGTAACAATGTAATCGCAGGACACCAATTAGACTTAAATACAGACACAGCTAGCAGCCATTAGGCGAATTACAAGTGGCCAATGTAACAATGTATTCTCAGACACCAATTTAGACTAATACAGACACAGCCAACAGCCATTGGCAGAATACACCAATTAGACTAATACAGACACAGCCAACAGCCATTGGCAGAATACAAGTGGCATGTAACAATGTATCTCAGACACCAATTAGACTAATACAGACACAGCCAACAGCCATTGGCAGAATACAAGTGGCATGTAACAATGTATCTTCCAGACACCAATTAGACTAATACAGACACAGCCAACAGCCATTGGCAGAATACAAGTGGCATGTAACAATGTATCTCAGACACCAATTAGACTAATACAGACACAGCCAACAGCCAATTGGCAGACTACAAGTGGCAATGTAACAGTGTTATCTCCAACACACTCAATTAGATAAATACAGAACACAAAGCTATCCAGCCTTGGCAGAATACAAGTGGCATGTAACAATGTATCTCAGACACCAATTAGACTAATACAGACACAGCCAACAGCCATTAGCAGAATACAAGTGGCATTGTAACCAAGTAATCTTCAAGACACCAATATAGACTAATACAGGACACAGCCAACAGCCATTAGGCAGCAAATACAAGTGGCAATACATGATCCTCAGACACCAATTAGACTAATACAGACACACAACAGCCATTGGGCTACAACATGTAACAATGTAACTCAGACACCAATTAGACTAATACAGACACAGCCAACAGCCATTAGCAGAATACAAGTGGCATGTAACAATGTATCTCAAGACACCAATTAGACTAATACAGACACAGCCAACAGCCATTAGCAGAATACAAGTGGCATGTAACAATGTATCTCAAGACACCAATTAGACCTTAATGTATCATACAGAATACAAGTGGCATTAACAATGTACCAATTAACTCAGAACACAATTAGAAACACAGCCAACAGCCATTGGCAGAATGTAAGTGGCATGTAACAATGTACCGTAGACAGTACATCTGGTGGAGTATCGTATTTTAATCTTACTGTTTACCCTAGTGTCTCGACCAATGAAAGAATGGCATTTTGTCTCAATTAATCGCATATGTATTAAATTAATCATTAAATGTTCAGCGCTTTGTTGTCACCAGTTCACGAGACGCAAAGCATATTACCGCCCACACATGCGCTCACTTCATGTCACACTGCCAATCACATACTAGTATAGCGATTCAAAATCACGTTTAGGGGCAGAGCTTAGCGACTGGGCTGGGTAAACAATAAGTAAGTTATAGTTCACATATTTAATTTTTAATAAACTAATTTCTTGCTCGCTGGCTCGAAATTAATTTATTAAAAATTCAATGTGAACTATAATTATTACTAATAGTAGCCCTCTCTCTAATAGTAGCTCCTCTCCCATATTTGCATTCTAAATATGTTATTTTCACATACAAAAGCCATTAAAACAATGGCTTTTGTATGTGAAAATAACATATTTTGATCCTATATTCCATGTTTTGAGCCCCACAAATTGCATAGCCCCAGGGGCGTTTATTAGAATAAATACGGTATACTTACGTCTATATCAGGTTCTATTTCACCCTAATTATTCTCTCACTAAGTAATGTTTTTCATATGAAGTATAACCCTTTCACCCCTAAATAATTGAAATGCATATTCATACGTTAATTTTCCGACCAATCAAATCGACACAAAATTATTTTTAGACTAGTCCATTTATGAAAAGAAGGTTGTTATTTTTTTTAAATATGAAAATAACTTGTAACTAGAAAAAGTCGATGGCGCGCCATCGCAATATACCCACTTTCCCCAAATGCTAAGTCCGAAAGGGGGAGATAATCCATGATGGAGGGTCGGATGAAAAATCCGAATTCACTTTGCGCATCTGCACATGATAACGAAGCTACATAGCAAATATGAGGCGCGTAGGTATGAAGGTGAAAAAGTTTTTCGAGTTACAAGGAAAAAATGGGAAATTCTGAGTCCGAAAGGGAGAGATAATCCATGATGGAGGGTCGGATCAAAAATCCGAATTCACTTTGCGCATCTGCACATGATAACGAAGCTACATAGCAAATATGAGGCGCGTAGGTATGAAGGTGAAAAAGTTTTTAGAGTTACAAAGAAAAAATGGGAAATTGTGAGTCCGAAAGGGGGAGATAATCCATGATGGAGGGTCGGATCAAAAATCCGAATTCACTTTGCGCATCTGCACATGATAACGAAGCTACATACCAAATATCAGGCGCGTAGGTATGAAGGTGAAAACGTTTTTCGAGTTACAAGGAAAAAATGGAAAATTCTGAGTCCGAAAGGGGGAGATAATCCATGATGGAGGGTCGGATCAAAAATCCGAATTCACTTTGCGCATCTGCACATGATAACGAAGCTACATACCAAATATCAGGCGCGTAGGTATGAAGGTGAAAAAGTTTTTCGAGTTACAAGAAACGTGAAGGACGTACGGACGGACGTTCTTACATTAGGGTACTTATGTGGCTTATCACATGTTAAATATTAGCCACATAAAACGATTTTTAGCCACATAAAACAATTTTTTAGGTGGCTAATTATAACCAACCCTATCCTTTAACAAGTCCATAACCCTGTGGGGCTAGCCACATAAGTACCCTAATGTGTGCCCGGACGGACGGACGTACGGACGGACGGACACCCGTGACGAAAACAATATACCCATTTTTTTTTACAAAAAAAGGTATAAAAAGTGCCAATCCTGCAATGACTGAAATCCATATCGGCAACAAATGACCATACAACAAGGGAGACTACACCGGTGCCAGTCCAACATTACCTGTCGCTCCACCTGCCAGCCACATGGTATTTCTTCAGACAGCCACAGCAGCCAATGGAGATACGGCGACCCCCTGAACACTTTCTGATGTCCCCTTCCTTCCATTTCTGGCCGAGCTTGTTGATGAAAGACAACTCGCTGACATCAAGGAATTTCAGCTGTAACAATGGTGGCTGGCAATTACAAATGTAACAAGAACTGGCATCGTTAAACGAAGCTAATCCCCTCGCTGGCAGCCTTAATAAAACAAGAATTCCGACACGGAAGCAGTGTCGCGCCTGCCGAGGCATTTGACCGTGAACATTACAAGTAAATAAATGACCTTGACCTTGAGAATTTGGATGTGGGGGTGTATGTAATGAAGCATCATCCATAGACAAACATTGATGTGAAATATTATCAAAGTCTGGCAAGGTGTTAAAGAGATATTGTGAAAAAACAATAATTTTAACGCATTTCTGTTACAAAACCGGTGAACATTACAAGTAAATAAATGACCTTGACCTTCAGAATTTGGATGTGGGGGTGTGCGTAATGAAGCATCATCCCATGACAAACATTGATGTGAAATATTATCAAAGTGTGGCAAGGGGTTAAAGAGATATTGTGAAAAAATAATAACTTTAACGCATTCCTGTTACAAAACCGGTGAACATTAAAAGTAAATAAATGACCTTGAGAATTTGGATATGGGGGTGTGCGTAATGAAGCATCATCCATAGACAAAATTGATGTGAAATATTATCAAAGACTGGCAAGGGGTTAAAGAGATATTGTGAAAAAACAATAACTTTAACGCATTTCTGTTACAAAACAGGTGGTCTCAGAGTGTATTTATTTGAAGTTTGAATTAAGAGTTGTGGAGATAAAGGTATTTAAAAGCTTTAACGCAAATTTTAAAGTCATTTGACCATGGGTGGGCTTTTGAATGAAAATATGGATGATAATAAAGAATTATTTGAAGTTTGAAGTAAATCGGAGTATGTGTTGTGGAGATATAAGGTACGTAAAAAATTTAACACAAATTTTAAAGTCATTTGACCTTGACCTTGACCTTGGGCATGTGGACCACATGGGCAGGCTATAGAATGAAAATATGGATGATGAATAAGACGTATTGGATGTTGGAAGTAAATCGGAGTAAGTGTTGTGGAGATATAAGATATGTAAAAACTTTAACACAAATTTCAAAGTCATTTGACCTTGACCTTGGGCATATGGACCACATGGGCAGGGTATGGAATGAAAATATGGATGATGAAAAGGAAGTATTGGAAGTTTGAAGCAAATTTGAGTAACAATTGTGGAAAACTTTAAAAACTTTAACGCAGATTTTATAATAACGCAAACTTCTAAGTCATTTGATCTTGGGGCACAGGGGCCGCATGAGTGGGACAAAGAATGAATATATGAATGATGCCCAATAAGCATACAAAGTTTCAAGCAAATCTGACTTCCGGTTACAGAGATAGTAGGTATGTGAAAACTTTAACGCAAATTTTGACAGAAACCTTAACGCAAACTTCTAAGTCATTTTACCTTGACCTTGGGGCACAGGGGCCGCATGAGTGGGACACAGCATGAATATATGGATGATGACTAATAAGTTTATGAAGTTTCAAGTCAATGTGACTTAGGACTGCAGAGATATAAGGTATTTAAAAACTTTAACGCATATTTCGGACGGACGGACGGACGGACGGACGTTCCTACAAATGGATACTTTTCCTTTGTTCATCCCTATTGTTCTGTAGCCACATAAACCCATTTTTAGCCACATAAAATCACAGAACAATAGAATATTACATAACCTATTGTTCTACTAGCCACATATGTATCCATTTGTAAGCTCGGATGGACGTCCGGACAACATTCCTACGGTAGGATACTTGTTGGGGTTTTACTGTATAAAAAATACCCAACACTAACCCTAACTCTACCCAATAAGACCCCTAAAAAGCTTGCCCAGCAAACGAGAGAGCATTTATTGGGTACTTTTGTACCCAACAAGTGCCCTCTCGTTTGCCCAGACGGACACACGGATGGACAGACGGACGCACGGACGGACGGACGAACTTACATTTCGGACCTTAGGGGGTACTTGCTATATAAAAGATCAAAGGAAATACCCCGTAAGACACAATAGGCTTACGGGGTACGGATTAAGTTCCATTGTGTTCTAACCCTAACCCATTGTCTTAGACCACGCCCCCTACCCCATAAGTACCCTAATGTGTGCCCGCATGAACACACGGACACCCGGACGTTATTGTGATCACTATGTCTCGCTTTCCGCAAGCGGCCTCGACAAAAATAATCAAGTCCTCAGTGACCTTGACCTTGGATGGCCAGATGTGGGTCGTATGCAAAACAAAGCACCATCCCTAGACACACATTAGTGCCAAATATTATCAAAATTAGTGAAGCGGTTCATGACTTATTGAAAAATGGAAGGTGTTACTAACGTACGTATGGACACACCACGCACGCACGCACGCACGCACGCACGCACGCACGCACGCACGCACGCACGCACGCACGCACGCACGCACGCACGCACACGCACGCACGCACGCACGCACGCACGCACGCACGCACGCACGCACGCACGCACGCACGCACGCACGCACGCACGCACGCACGCACGCACGCACGCACGCACGCACGCACGCACACACGTACATGGACCTATCGGCGAGGTTGATAATGAGCTTATTGAAAATGTGAAATGGTTTATTTTAAAGGCAAAAATAAATAAATTATAATAAAACTTTTCAGAAGGCAGTGTCCTGATCCTTTGTCAGGCACCTTAATGACACATGCTTACTTGGCTCCTAGAGGATATTTCACTAAACTTTCTACCACTAAAATGTTTGTAAGTGCACAATTATGATTATCTGTAAATTTCACATTAGCAACGTTTTCTTGTAAACAAGTAATGGATTTACATTTATTATTAAATATTTGTTTGTTTGTTTGCTGGGGTTTAACGGCCTACCAACCGCTAAGGTCATTTAAGGCCGACTAAATCCCATATATTATCTGTAAATATACAAAAAAGCGGGAAAATCCCCAATGTAAATCCATCAGTTGAAATTTCCAGTGGATCCTAAATTTGAACTTACGAACATCTTAGTTATACGATGTTTAGTGAAACGGGTCCCGGGTGTGAATCCCATAAAGATGCAACAAGTTTGAGGCTTTGCCATCATGACCTGTAGCCTATTTCACCAACATTGCAAAGTATACTTTTCTAGCAAAGTATACTTTGAGGGAGTAATCATTTATTTTTCCCGAAATGCATTATTTCATATAGAACGACTGCATATATTTGATGATAAAAAGTATGCAGAATTATTATACTGGATTTATTACAATATCACAGCCAAAATGGCTGTGATAATGTAATAAATTCAGTATAATAACAATTAATAAATTTACTGCATTAGTGGGTGATAGAATGAACATGTGGATGATGACAAATAAATACATGTGTACACATGTATATGAAGTCTCAAGCCAACCTGACTTACAGAAATAGAGACAGTACGTAACCGAAAACTTTAACACACTCGGACATACAGACAGACAGACAGACAGACGGACAGTCAGATACCCCATAATTAAACACAGTGAGGTGTTCTGGTTTAGAGATTTTCTATTGTAATACTTCGATCCTTTTTTATTTATTTCACATTCCATACATATACTCAAGCACATTAAAAACGCAAGTTCTGATATAACAGCGATCCGTTTCACTAAACTTTGTGCGACAAAAATGTTCGTACGAAGATTTCTATCAATTCATTTCACATATAAACGTAGTTCATTTTCAGCCTACATGTAGCGGTCATTAGATCTGAACAAATCGACCAACGATTTCCCAAAATCGTCTGCTAATGCGAACTTTCTTGTCCAAGAAAAATTTATAAATGTGAAATTTACAGACTATCATAAGTTTGTTTATAAACATTTTAGTCGTACGAAGTTTAGTGAAACAGCACCTTGATCTGTGACTATAGCTAGATAGATGGATAGATGAGGCATATGGTACTTGTGGCTAGTCTAGCACCAGTAGCCTATTTCACCAACATTGCAAAATGTACCGTAAATATCCTAATAGACGCCCATGCTCTAATAGACGCCAAGCCCCCACTTTTTACATTGAAAATGACACATTTTTTGGCCGATTTTCATGAAATTAGTGCCTCTAATAAACGCCCAGTACCGACTTGAAACAAAATCGGAGCTAATTGTCCAATGAGATTTTTTTCTTTCCATTATTTTGAAAGCAACTTCCTTTAAAATCGGGGAAAAAACATAATTGCTACTTTCATTTTCAAAAGCGGAAGCGAAATTTGACTGTTTCCGGTGTCACAGTAAATTACTCATCAGCAGTAGCTATTTGCACGGACACAGGGTGATCAGAATTTACACGGTTACGGAGACGCCATTTTCAAAGCATCTCAAACCCGACAGATCCGAAACGTTGACGCTGACGAAACGTCCCTAGGAGTAAATCTGATCAGCATTAATGATTGACGCTGTCTTGATATACATTACCATTAAATTTAACATTTCTACCGACTACCATAATGACCAGAGTGGGACGAAACCTCTTGGCCCAAATGTTTATAAACTGACAGACAGTACAATCAAGTCTGGCATTTGAGAGTAACGTCCCTTAGTTATGTTTTTGTTCAGATAGCAGAACATCGTATATTTTGTTTATCATTTTCCCTTTGCTGAATAACACTTGCCTCTATTAAACGCCCACCCTGGACTTCGGAGCCAGTGGTGATTCTAATAGACGCCCGGGCGTCTATTAGAATCTTTATGGTACTTATCTAGCAAAGTATACTTTGAGGGAGAAATTTTCAATTTTAGGATAAATTTATTATTTTTTATTATACTGAGTTTATTACATTATCACAGCCATTCTGGCTGTGATAATGTAATAAATTCAGTATAATAATTATGCATACTTTTAATCATCAAATATATGTAGTCTTTAGTTCATATGGTACTTGTGGCTAGTCTAGCACCAGATTCAGTCACATAATACGGTTCTGCCAAATCAACAACTTAAATCGCAACTTGCATTTTTAATGCACTTCAGTACATTGTATATATATTTGATCTGGCAGCTTTAACCCTTACAACACTGAATTAAATTTGTTGTCTGCTGTTTATTTTTAATATCCATTTTTCTCTCAACAAAAACAGGTATTGACAACGCTTGAGAACCGTCTCCAATGATTCTCAAACACTGTCAAATCATGTTTTGATGCGAAATAAGACAAATATGAAAGAAAAATTGCAGACGACAGCATTTAGTTCCCGCCTTTTTATCATGCAACAACAGTGTCAAATCAAATTATTAGCACCATGGAGATTCTGTCAATTATTTCTTGAACCATCCTTATGAGTGACATTGGAAACTAACCCGTTGTCCCTAGATAGGGATTCAAATCACAAAGCCGCAAAAAGTTGCCAATGTACGGATGCAGACTAGAACATGATGTGAATAAAATCTTGTCTATCTAATAAGCTTCTGCATAGGCGACAAGGAAGGCCACATTATCTCTTAAATACTCTGCCATGGGTCTATTCAATTAAGACCTGTCTGCGCTGCTTAGCTGACAAAAGGACATTGTGGCATTTGCATCTAGTCGTAAATTCACCAAACTGCACTCAGACAGACGGGCTTTAAAACTTGTGCTTGAAAATTTAAAAGCTGATTTACTGAAAATATGACTTGAATTCAGGATCAACGTTGTGCAATATTCTGCATCAATAACCAATTCAATTTTTATGTGCCATTTGTCACACTAAGGCCATGAAAATAAGTACTCAGACACAGGGTTTGAGAAATGTGAAGTGGGAAGGCCGATATTTGATTACATAAAGTTACTATAACCTCTTCAGTAGCCTATTTCATCAACATTGCAAAGTATACTTTTAATAGTAGCAAAGTATACTTTGAGGGAGAAATTTTCAATTTTATGATAAATTTATTAATTTTTATTATAATGAATTTATTACATTATCACAGCCAATTTGGCTGTGATAATGTAATAAATTCAGTATAATAATTCTGCATACTTTTAATCATGAAATATATGCATTTGTTAGTTCTATATGAAATAATGCATTTCAGGAAAAATAAATGACTACTCCCTCAAAGTATACTTTGCTAGTAAAGTATACTTTGCAATGTTGATGAAATACTACAGACACGAAAAATCACAAGATTTTCGTCAGACATGATTGGATTTAACATATTTTTGCATGGTAGTGTTTTTTATTGATCATGTGGGAAATTCATAGTACAATTTTATTCCTCCATGATGAATAAAATGCTCGAAGCACTGGGATTATTCAGACGCGGCGATATCTGAGAACCAAAGTTACTTTTTTTTATGGCCGAATATTCGTATTAACCCGAAAAATTACGTTAACCCTTTCACTGTGATGGAATTTTTCTAGAATGGAGAATTCCCTGTTAACCTTCAGACTGTCTTGATTGGAAAAGGCAGGGGGAATCTTATAAAGGGTTAACACATATCAACAAATAGTGTCGCTTCTGATGAAATGGCTCATTATGAGCTGGCTGGCTCATCAGGATGTACACTGTTTGCAAACATTAGGTCAGAGACCTGGGGGGCGTTTCACTAAACTTAGTAAGACTAAAATGTTCGTAAGTGAAAATTTAGGATCGTCTAGAAATCTCAATTGATGGATTTACATTTATTGAGCATAGGCTGCAATGCAGCCTATGCTCAATAAATGTAAATCCAATAATTGTTACAAGAATTTTGCGCTTACAAACATTTTAGTCGTACAAAGTTTACTGGAACGGCCCTGTGGTGTGGAAAGGTTAAAGTACATTCTGGAAGGTCAAGAATGAATGTAAATATTATAACATCAATAGTTATATTTGCAGATAGAAAGGGCGGGATATACAAGAATTCCGCCACGGAAGCGGTGTCGCGCCTGCCGAGGCATTTTACCGTAACATTATCATGGCCCTGTGATAAAGTAAGCATCACAAAAAAACTGTCAAAGAAGTGCATGCTCAAAACACAACAAGAGCTGTAGGAGAACAGCATAGCTCGACTACGAGGGTTGTCGATGTACACATAGCTTGACAAAGAAGGTGGCTGCGGCCTGCATAAAAACCTTAACCAAGGTTAACTAAAAACATTAACCAAGGGAAACTAGAAATGTGGCCTGTCGGCACACGAATACCCCCACTGGCAGCCAAAGAAAACGAGGCATTTTTTATTATAAGCCATTTAGCCGAGCGTTAAGGTTTCAAACGCATCAAGTCTGTGACCTTGACCCTGGGCATAGTGTGATAATCCATGCATCGTGTAGAAGATATAGAGCGGAAGGGAATTTCAATAGGTTTGACCTTTGACCTTCAACTATGACCTTGACCTTGGACGTAGGTGCGTGGTTATTGATCGTGACACACCTTCTCATCCTGAGAAACATTTGTGCCAAGGCATTTGATAATCCATGCATCGGTGTAGAAGATATAGAGCGGAAGGGAATTTCAATAGGTTTGACCTTTGACCTTCAACTGTGACCTTGACCTTGGACGTAGGTGCGTGGTTATTGATTGCGACACACCTTCTCATCATGAGAAACATTTGTGCCAAGCCATTTGATAATCCATGCATCGGTGTAGAAGATATAGAGCGGAAGGGAATTTCAATAGGTTTGACCTTCAACTGTGACCTTGGACGTAGGTGCGTGGTTAGCAATTTGATAATCCATGCATCAGTGTAGAAGATATAGAGCGGAAGGGAATTTCAATAGGTTTGACCTTTGACCTTCAACTGTGACCTTGACCTTGGACGTAGGTGCGTGGTTATTGATCGCGACACACCTTCTCATCATGAGAAACATTTGTGCCAAGCCATTTGATAATCCATGCATCGGTGTAGAAGACATAGAGCGGAAGGGAATTTCAATAGGTTTGACCTTTGACCTTCAACTGTGACCTTGACCTTGGACGTAGGTGCGTGGTTATTGATCGCGACACACCTTCTCATCATGAGAAACATTTGTGCCAAGCCATTTGATAATCCATGCATCGGTGTAGAAAACATAGAGCGGAAGGGAATTTCAATAGGTTTGACCTTCAACAGTGACCTTGACCTTGGACGTAGGTGCGTGGCTATTGATCGTGACACACCTTCTCATCGTGAGAAACATTTGTGCCAAGCCATTTGGGAATTTCAATATTTTTGACCTTCAACTGTGACCTTGACCTTGGATGTAGGAGCGTGGTTATTGATCGCGACGCACCTTCTCATCCTGAGAAACATTTGTGCCAAGGCATTTGATAATCCATGCATCGGTGTAGAAGATAGAGCGGAAGGGAATTTCAATAGGTTTGACCTTTGACCTTCAACTCTGACCTTGACCTTGGACGTAGGTGCGTGGTTATTGATCACGACACACCTTCTCATCATGAGAAACATTTGTGCCAAGCCATTTGATAATCCATGCATCGGTGTAGAAGACATAGAGCGGAAGGGAATTTCAATAGGTTTGACCTTTGACCTTCAACAGTGACCTTGACCTTGGACGTAGGTGCGTGGTTATTGATCGTGACACACCTTCTCATCGTGAGAAACATTTGTGCCAAGCCACTTGGGAATTTCAATATTTTTGACCTTTGACCTTCAACTGTGACCTTGACCTTGGATGTAGGTGCGTGGTTATTGATCGCGACACACCTTCTCATCCTGAGAAACATTTGTGCCAAGGCATTTGATAATCCATGCATCGGTGTAGAAGATATAGAGCGGAAGGGAATTTATATAGGTTTGACCTTTGACCTTCAACTGTGACCTTGACCTTGGACGTAGGTGCGTGGTTATTGATTGCGACACACCTTCTCATCATGAGAAACATTTGTGCCAAGCCATTTGATAATCCATGCATCGGTGTAGAAGATATAGAGCGGAAGGGAATTTCAATAGGTTTGACCTTTGACCTTCAACTGTGACCTTGGACGTAGGTGTGTGGTTAGCAATTTGATAATCCATGCATCAGTGTAGAAGATATAGAGCGGAAGGGAATTTCAATAGGTTTGACCTTTGACCTTCAACAGTGACCTTGACCTTGGACGTAGGTGCGTGGTTTTCCAAGTATGGTTGCTGTAGGCCCAGGAGTATTCCATATACAAGCTTGAGTAAAAACCGTAACCAAGGGGAGATAACTAAGTAATCCAAGGATAAAAGTAGGTCAAGGTCCAATATAGGTCAGGGATTATTGATGTACATCACTAGGAGATGAAGTTGTCCAAGTATGGTTGATGTAGGCCCAGAAGTATTACATATACAAGCTTGACTATAAACATTAACCAAGTAATTCAAGGTTATATGTAGGTGAAGGTAAAATAAAGGCAGGGGTTATTGATGTACATCCCTATGAGAAAAAGTTATCCAAGTATGGTGTCTGTATGCACAATAGTATTCCATCTACAAGCTTGACTAAAAACCTTAACCAAGGTTGAGTAAAAATTTAAACCAGGGGGAATTAAGTAAGTAATTTAAGGTTAAATGTAGGTCAAGGTCAAATATAGGTCAGGGGTTGTTGATGTACATCACTAGGAGATGAAGTTGTCCAAGTATGGTTGGTGTAGGGCCATGAGTATTACATCTACAAGCTTGACTAAAAACCTTAACCAAAGAGAATTAAGTAAGTAATTCAAGAGGAAATGTAGGTCAAGGTCAAATATAGATCAGGGGTTATTGATGTACATCACTATGAGAAAAGGTTGTCCAAGTATGGTGTCTGTATGCACAATAGTATTCCATGTACAAGCTTGAGTAAAAAGCCTAACCAAGGTCGAGTAAAAAGCTTAACCAAGGGGAATTAAGTAAGTAATTCAAGGTTAAATGTAGGTCAAGGTCAAATATAGGTCAGGGGTTGTTGATTGTTTGACGCAAAAAAATTGCTAAGTGTTTCCGTAAAAATGTGACGGTAAAAAGTCTGACACAGTCTGATCAGTAGCCGATTTCACCAACATTGCAAAGTCTACTTATCTAGAAAAGTATACTTTGAGGGAGTAATCATTTATTTTTCACGAAATGCATTATTTAATATAGAACTAATGACTGCATATATTTGACGATTAAAAGTATGCAGAATTATTATACTGAATTTATTACATTATCACAGCCAAAATGGCTGTGATAATGTAATAAATTCAGTATAATAAAAAATAATAAATTTATCATAAAATCGAAAATTTCTCCCTCTAGCAAAATATACTTTGCAATGTTGATGAAATCGGCTACAGGGTCAGTAGACGCAGTTTTCAATTCAGTACATTCAACAATGTTGTTGGGGTCGAGGTTTTATTGCAATATGTATATACGAGACACGCCATGTGATTTTGTACCTTCGGACATCTGCGTAATTTCGTGAAAAAAGTTTACAGTATTTTCCATAAATGGCGTCAAAAGTTGACACAATTTTCAGAGTACATGCGGAATAATTCCGCATGTACTCCGAAAATTTTGTCAACTTTTCACTTTATTTATGAAAAATAATGTATATTTTGTAAACGTATTGAATGAAATTACGCATATGTCCGAAGGTACAAAATCACATGGCGTGTCTCGTATGTATCTACAAACAAAACCAACGTGCGACACAAGTTCACTTACTACTTCATTGTGGTTCCGGTACCAACGCGACTCAAGAATGCTCTGTAGGTATTTCTCCAGGTGCACCTGAATATAAAACAGATAAAAAGGTAGTCATCACTCATAATCTGAGTAGACGATATCACCAAAATTGCAAAGCAGACTTATCTAGCTAATTATACTTTGAGAGAGTATATATATATTTTTCCCGAAATGCATTATATAATTTTATAAAAAATTCATATAGAACTAACGACTGCATATACATGTATTTGATGATTAAAATTACCATATTTTGCCGTGTATAGGGCGCAAGAGTGTATAAGACGCACCCCCCTATTTTCATTCCAAAATCTGGGGGAAAATGTCTACATGAGACTATAAGACACACCCAATTTTCCTAACAAAATATTTAAAAAAGTTGTTGTTGTTATTTATTCCCCCGCACTGTTCTTTATCGTACCTTGGACGCGTGTCAACTATTCAACACCATTTACTGTCAATCGGTGCAATTTCAAAACATAGCCTAAAGGTCAAAGTTTACAGCCTTGTGCTGAATGATGTCAACATTGCCGAGTGTTATCGATTTTTTACACAGAGCAACACGCGAATTTCGACTGTGTATTGTGTTGCCTGGGTGTAATCGCGGATTCAGAAATGATTGGGAATGTAGCGAATTAAAATACAATCAACTTCTATGTGCGACCAGCATAGCCCCGGATTAGCATGCGCATACACTGATAAGGGGCTATTCTGGAGTCGTGTATTCGGGTAGTACCGTATAATATTAATAGCAACGACCGTTATGTCTATTTTTAAACCTAATCAATAAACAGTGAATACACACTATCTGTACCTACGTATGTCCACGGTATGTCCACAGTGTCAATATTTGGCTGGGGTGAATTGTTTATGGCTCGTTTCTCATGTGCAAGTCACTAGTAGTGTTATTTTAATAGACATCATCGTATTTTTCCGATATTGATTTTCAAAATCAGTCATATCTTCCGTAAATGACGCTGAAAGTTGATAGAAATTTCAGAGCAGAGTGTCCGACATTTATACCGCGATCGGATTCTTTCGTGATCTGGTGACTTGGCTCCCAATCATTGCGGCATATTAGAGCTACAGTGGCTCCTCCTGATCGAGCCCAAATATTTAAGCAGCCTATAGCTATGAGCATTGTCCGCTGACGTAATTATGATGTTTTTAATTAGAGATTGGCGAACATTGTAAAATTGTAAACCATGAGCAGACTACGCGAATCCACTGCCTGGTCTGGCCGCTAATGCAGTAAGCCGGGATTTGTCACAGAGATAGAGACCTAATTCACATAAACACGTTTGCTGTGTCATAAATAGACTGGCTCCCGGTAGTATTGTTTCGCTAGGCACACATCAGACAGGCTACCAGTCAAGTGACAAATATGAAACTGACGTCAGCAACTGCGTGTATTGATCTTTGATATGGCTTTGTGCACTTGGTAAATCTTGACGCACGGTGTGTTTGATGTCGGCCAGCTGACTTAGGCTTGCCACTTTAGACGAATCAGCATCGTGTAAACACAGTTTCGAAACTAATGATGGAGTTTTATAACTTATGTCGAATTGCATTATGCATATTGGAATACACAACACATAATACATGTCGGGATTTACCGTTAATGGCGTCATGCAATATTTTTCATGGCAAAATGACATCGGTAAATGTTTTCAAAAGAGAATTCAAATGATAGCGGCCAGATTGTTTCACCAATGGACCATAACTTTTAAGTTTGGTTACCATGGGCCAAGCGGTTCATGTGAAGAAGAATTTTGAAATCTCTAATAAAAGAACGACCTTTTGACCTTTCGGCGGCCATCTTGGATGACATAACCATCCGATTTCAACAAAAAATGCACTAGAGTGATCGCCTCATTGATACCTTCAATTTGATATATGACATGACCATATTCGGTCAAAAATAAAATTTGACCCCAATTTGACCCCACGGGCCACGCCCATTTTTGACCCCGGGGTCGCCATTTTAACAACTTTGAAAGAGCATTGTACATCGATCATTCCTACCAACTTTTGTCGAAATCCGGTTGGCGGTTCTTGAGAAGAAGATTTTTGAAGAATTTGTGCTATTTTTAGACGACGGCCATCTTGGAGTACGTAATGACGTCATTTTAACAATTATGTAATCCCCCTACCTAAGGACCATTACCATGAAGTTTGGTGACTATAGGCCCAATGGTTACCGAGGAGAAGACGTTTGAAAATGTTCATGACGACGACGGACGACGGACGACGGACGACGGACACATTGCGGTAACAATAGCTCACATGAGCTTCGCTCAGGTGAGCTAAAAATCTATATTAGCCGGCTCAGTCTATACTGGTTAAGTTCAAACATACACAGTATACAATATACAATGCATGTGACAGATGGTTCCTGTATAGATTATTTGTCAGTCATATACAAATATAAAATTGTGTCATCATGACAAAAACAGACTTACTGAGTTAGTGACCTGTGTCGTCCCACATCGGACTTGATCAAGGCCTATAGTCCGCAGACGATAACTTGCTACTTGTTTACAAACAGGTCATAAACAAAACACAGAATAGGTGAGACAGGTAAATATACCCGAGCCAGTGACTGATATCAATGCCGTAGGTAGTGTATTCGAATCTTAGTTTTTCATACACATAATATTTTGATTTGTTTATATTTTATTATACATGTATATTTCTTTTTTATGTGTGTTGCTCTTACAAATTACATTAATTAAGCATGAAATAGATTACATGTAGAACGTTAGTCTCACTTTGAAGACAACTAATAACTATGCACATTTTATATGTGTCTACATGAAGAATCTGGGAGTAAGTAAGTAAGTAAGTAAGTAAGTAATTTGTTTATTATAGTGACAGGTGTTAAACGAAACAGGGAATATGTACAATATAATATTGACGAAAACACCCGGCCCTATGGACCTATATGTCACTGTCAAATTTTAGGTAACAAATGTATGTGTAAATATACAATATAAAATCGTATGTTCTCGCCGATCATATCACAATGAGGTCATACATCAAAAGTGATAACCCTTGCCGTTTCACTTATTCCCTTCTCCAGCAAGCAGTCATAAAAAGAACAGAATGATATCGACAAAAGTAATGCATTTTGTGAGGTGCGAACTCACGACCAGATAAAATGAACAAAAGTTCTGCAAACGTATGGATATTCTCCCGCTTCGATACCACTGAGCCACACTACATGTCTATTTTGCGCACCAAGATACACTATTATATTGACATGCATGCACGTGCACTTTATAATGTAGTTATTATGATAATACACCTGGTCTACCTATATTTGGACTCGTCGATTGACCTCCAGCAACTTAATATCGTCTGTCATTTATACATCGTCTGCTATTTATTTGTGATTTTTTATGTCTCTGACAAACACTATAGATACATGTATGTATTAAGCTGCATGAAAATGAATGTGCTAGGTAAGCACTAACACAAACGTTCTGGCTGCGACCTTTAACCCTTAGAATGCAGGAACCGAAAATAGTCGTCTGCTGATAATTAATATTTTGTCTTTTATCTCACTAAAAACATGGTTTGGCAGCATTTTAAAAACATTTCCATCGGAAATGATTCTAAAGTGCTGCCAAACCAAGTTTTTGATGGGGGTATAGTGAGGTACGCTCGCTAATACAATGTTTGCGTAATGATGCAAAAAAGTGAAAAATGAAATTTTTGTCATTAAGCCCGGTTTTCGCATGACGCGGCCCATTTCTATTCTGAGAATGGAAACCGAAACCGAATATTGTATTTGTGCACCGAACCATGGAGTTTCAAATCGCGAATAATCGAGGGGTATGATGAGGTACCCACGCAATAGGTAAAGCGGTCAAATAGGTCACGATGCAGTGACTATTTTCGATCAATAACTTATGTTGTAAGCGATTTTAATGTGTATTTTCAATATTTATATTATTAAAATGTATCATATCGGTATCCCTTTAAGTAATATTTGTATATTTTAAATGTATTCATGAAGCGCATGAATATAAGTATTAATTAATCCAGCTTATATTGAGGCAAATCACACAGCCTTAAAACATAGTGCTGGAGTATAAACCATAGTATCGTATATTATTCAAAAGTATATCACTATTAAACATTAATTACAATATGTATGCATATTATTAAAAGAGTAGATGCTACCGCTGTTTCGCTATATGTGATATTTATAACAAAATATTTTTTTTATTCGTCCGCGTACGGATTTCTGTCACACAAAGCACCATTTTCAGTTCATATTTTGACCTGTGCATATGAACCGGACTAAGCTTAAACAACGCTTGATTCCATCCAATTCAAATTTCTCTGCAGAATGTTCACACTAACTACATAAGTAATGCTGCTAAATAAGTGTTAACGGCTGGAACATGGTCATCACTAAAAGGAAGAAACCACAGTCGTATAATTGAAAAATGAGATTTACCTGATACCTCATGGGGGCCGCCATTAATCCAGTGTAAACAATAGACCGTGTGATCCCATTCCCTGAGTAGCCCCAGCTTAGTGAAACGGTGTGCTAATCATGATATTATGTTCCCCAATAATCATGATAATAGAAACGGTTTGAATTTCTCGGTAAAAACTACGAAAGTCATAAAAAAATAACGATGTATATTTAATATTGGATACGCGTAAACTGTATAACTCTCTCTCATCGGATCATCAGTTGTCGTCTATAGCGATTTAACGTACTGACCTGGTCTTAATTTATTGTCAACTTTCAACGCCATTTACAGAATATACGGCTAATTTTGGAAATAAATAACGGCACATTACGATGATGTCTGCTCTGAAATATCTGTCAACTTGCGGACGTAATTTAAGGAAATCGATTATATTTGCAGGCTACATCTGTGACTAATTACGAATTTATGTAAGGTCTTTGGCTACACCCGACACATTACACAGATCTAGTTGTAAATACACGTCGCTTTGTGTGGAACAAATTTGATAATGCGCAGTCATGTGTGACGAGGTGTTGATTTGACGACACCACACAGCTGTAAATGTTGACTGACCCTTAGGCAATGTTTTGAAATTGACGTGTCGTTTTGATGTGTGCCGCAACACCTCACTGTCGGAGACAACATGACAATTAACGATATACTCTGGATTACACACAGATCTATTAGACGGCTGGTTATTTAAAAAAAAAGTAGTTCAGTACACCTTCGCCTATATTGTTTTTAGAAAATCAGTAATAATTTCCGTAAATGGTGTTGAAAAGTCGACAAAAATTCTATCACCGTATTTAGTTGTGCCGATATTGTTTTAAAAAATCAGTATTTTTTTTCCGTAAATGGTGTTGAAAATTGACACAAAATATATCGCCGCATTTCTCCGATATTCATTTAGAAAATCACCAATATTTTCTGTAAAATTAATGGTGTTGACACAAAATTCAGCGCTCACGCGGAATTCAAATAAAATAAAAAATAATAATTTAATAAATAGACGCCGAATTCTACTGTGTTTGCAGCCAGTGAATTCTGGTCGTGGTAGCCACATGCGCAGTTCCAACAGTGTTGTGATCAGATGGAGGACAATAATTATTTCAAATTCATAACAAAAATGTTTGCGTCCGAAAATTAATTAATTGTGACAGCCCAAAAAATAGATTTTGGGACAGTAAAAAATTATATGGTATAGACAGTACCTCAAACTTAAAAAAAATTATTTATAGCTATTTTTATTAAAATCATAAAATTGTGAATATATTAAAATCACAAAAATTATATATATGGAGAAAAAGAATATATACCAAGTCGAGGTTTGAACCCCCGACCCTTTCGGGAATCGGTAATTAAATCATAGAAGTCGGCGACCTTAACCTCGAGACTATTGCGCCATTTACGACAATTACATTTATACAGAAGTGCTATCAGTATTACGCAACCATTTGAACGTAATAATTATTAAATTGTTTTGCAACTCGTCTACAACGATACCGTTACAGAGATACGCTATTGAAACAACATGTATTAGTACCCATAACATATCGAAGTAATGTATCATTATATATCACAGGAGATAGATTAAAACTATATATACTAATAAACAGAACAATCCGCTTGGCTCGTATGAAAATAGTTCGAGTGATATTGATTATCTCCCTTACCGAAAGTAGTTCACAGATTTATTAATTCCAAATAAGACGTGTTTGCATAATGTATTCTGAATAGCGAGTGCATCTTTTAAAAGTCATATACCACAAAAAATATCAATGTATCTCAATTGTTTTTCATGTTACATGTATTTTTGTAACACGTGGTAGAAGCGCAAACGACGTTTTAGCTCAATGACGTCGCAACTACGACGTTAACATTAACGGGTGACTTCAACGTCAATAAGAACGTTTAATAAGCGTAATGGAGTAGTAAACGAATAGGCCTGCCATGTAGGTTGATTTTAAGTAGTGTATGTATAATGTTATACTATTAGTGAATAATTGACAAACGACACGTAACCTTGGGCAAAGTCAACATTATCTTGTGTGTATTTTTTGCACAACTACGAATGCCAAAAATATATGAGCCGCTCTGTGCGAAAACCAGGCTTAATGACAACATTTTCAGTTTTTACATTTTCGCGTATTCTGAATTGTACATCTTTTAAAAGCCATATGCCGCCAAAATTATCAATGTATCCCAATTATGTTTCATTTTAGAAGTAGTTTTATGACGCGTGGTAAAAACTTATATGACGTTTTAGATTAGTTTTTATCAACGGCGTATACAAGTGGTGTTGATCCGGACATCTTTTATCGCCTGTCAACCAAATTTGGATATCTCGTAGCCTGGCCAAGTGTCTCCCATTAGGCCAAGACAAAGTATGAAAATAATGTTTATGGCTCGTGTTGCAGTTGCTAATGAAACGTCATGTTTTGGATTGCGGCCCAAGTAACGTAATTTCGTATGAATAATTTTCAAATAAGGCAGAGTGAGGCGTTTCCCTGTTGTTTGCTGCTGTGTGAAATAATTTTGAGGAATAATAGCGACATCATTTAACATTTCGTATGGGACGACATACTTTAAAGTAGGCAGTAGGCTGCTTATAACATTAACTTTGTGACAAAACACGATACCGGGCAGATTTGGCCATGTGTCTTTCTTGAGGATCGCATTACCATCGCCTGATATACATTATTATGCAATCAAGTGATAAACTGATGATTTGATACAACACAAGCACTTTCGAGTACAAAAGCAAGTTTATGACCATCACATTTCCAATTAATATGTTGATGCATTTATTTTAAATTCAATACAAACCCCAGATATTTATGTCATTATATAGATGCCTGTCTACCTCCATTTATGATAAAATGAGTGGCATTAAATGGCATATCATTCGTTAATACTGGATAGAATTGTTCAAAAGTCTCAATTTACCAAGATAATAAGATGGTAATACAGTGCGACCCCGTTAGTACACGGAAGTCCGGCGACATACAACCTTCCGTGTTGCTTAACCGAACCGTGCTATATCCATTCTCGCCCAAGACACATCATAATGTTAACAAAAAATACATGTACACCGTGACTGCGAATGAACGACGTCGCCAATGCCTATAATATGCCATAAATTTTCACTGTTATCTTCGCATGTAATAAATATATTGAATCCAAGAATTGTTAATGTCATGTTTTATTTATTCATGTAGAGATGTAGATCTACGCATGTCCGTGCAATCCATTATTGTAAACGCGTGTAGAAAAAAAGTGTAGTAAACGCGTGAGCCATCATCATTCGATGACGCAATGACCCAATGACCGATATCCTGTTCCATCAGCTGCAACGTCACGTGACAAGCTCGTGCGTTGCAATCTGTGTTTACTCATTATGGTGAGCACAGGTGGAAGACTCGGACCTACGACACCAAAATAAATGCCTATTTAAAAAAATCCCATTATCCCACCCACCTGGTATCGTACTGTACATGACGTTAATAATAGAAGATAGTACGAGATCAAGTGGGTGGGGTAATGGATATTTTTGTTATGGTCATTTTCTTTGCGTCACACGTCCGACTATTCTACCTGTGGGTTTGAGTACACACAGAGTTAACCCTTTCAACACCACAGACCTGTATAGTGCCCCATAAACCTGTTGTCTGCCAGACATGTTTTGCCCGACGGCGTTATAATATTGCGCCAGTTCATGAGGTAATCAGGCTTATCACTTGAGATTTTCGACGAAGATGAATCTGATAAGTGTACATTTTCTGTAAACGATACCGAATGTTGATGAATATTAAATTAGTAATTATTACGCATTTGCTCTGAAAATGTTATCAACTTTCCGATATATTTGCAGAAAAAAGTCAAATAATTCTCGGCGAAAATCTCAGTTAGGCCAGTTTTTTTTTATTTGTTGGTTTACGGATTTTTTTTTCCGCGAGATCGGGTCGGTCGGTCGGAAAAAAATAAAAATAAAAAAAAGTTTTTTCAATTTTTTTATCCTTTTTGGCACAGGGTTGGGTCGGTCGGGGAAATAAAAAAAAAAAAAGTCTGTCGAACGCGGATGCCACCGGCGGCATATTGAAGAAACTGACAAACGGGTGAACCAAAAGTGTTAAGTCAAAGGGTGAAGGTCATATGTAGTATGGCAAGGCAGGTGTAGCCAAATGAATGAAGTAGGGAAATATTGAAGCAGTTAAGCAACTTATGTAGATGCTATGGCCAGTTTGAGAAACTGTGACAAACTGGTTAACCGAAATTGCTAAGTCCTTTCAGCAGCCCTGTGAAGGTCAAAAGGTCAAGGTAATATAAAGTATGACAAGGCAGGTATAGCACACATACCAATGAATGATGTGTTGAAATATTGAAGAACTTGAGCAACTTATGTAGATATGGCCGGTTTGAGAAACTGTTACGCAGTGGTTAACCGAACGTGTGACGGACAGACGGACGGTCCGAACACCATAAAAATCACATTTTTAAGGCACATGGTTGGGTCGGTTCACCTTTTTAAGGCTCATGGTTGGGTCGGTTTGTGGTCGGTAAAAAACAAAAAGGCCAGTGATTGTGATAGAGTGAAACTTGTGTTAACCGGCATCGTCTCGGACCAAGAGTTTGTCGGTTAACGTAGGGAGTCGGTTCAGCAAGTTTCTTTATATTCTACATAAAGCAACTCAGTGTTTCATATTCACATACTGTTGAATGTTGATCACTGTGAATGGGTTGTGTAATGCGTACATATTAATACCGTATCTGGTATAATTACATACAAGACAACGAAGCAGCGATATAGTTGAAATGAATATCAGTGGGGGTGGCACGAGTGTGGATTTTTGGCAGGGCGGTAGAGGACCCTAGGAAGAACGCATACATGAAATATGAAGCACATCGGAGCAAGAAAACAGAAAATATAGGCCATTTACCCGAGCATTAAGGTTTTGAATTTTTGCATTCAATCTGAAACGCAGATATATATCAAATCATATTGGAGATATATCAAATCATATCGAATCGTCCATTCGCAGGTTGTTGTTGTTGTCGCTGCTGCTAAGATCCGGTTTCCGCCACTTACTTCCGCCACTTACTTTTCTCGGCACAGCAAAAAAAAAAAAAAAAAAATTAAAAAAAAAAAAAAATTATTATTTTTTTGGATCGGAGGTAAAAAAATCTAAAAAAAAATCGGAAATTAAAATTTTTATTTTTTTCCACATTGTCAAAAAATCGGGTCGGCGGATCTGTAAACCAACTAATAAAAAAAAACTGGCCTTATATAATAAAGTTGATTATCTCATGCACTGTCTCAATTATGACGTAGCGAAACAAGGCCAGTTGTCACGTACACATTTGTGTACATGTGCCGGGGTTGTGGGCTAAATTGAAAACAAATTTCAGCAGCGCTTTAACAATTTATTTAATCTGGGTCGAGTTAATCTGCGCGACTGAAACGCGATCTCCGATTGGTCAGCCTTTACACCTAATTAATATTCCACCAATGGTGAGCGCGAACGCATGCCGGGAAAAATGAAATCGAGCATGGAATTGTTTACATAACAATTAGCACTGCTTTGTTACTGGGACCAATAATTGATCTTATTTCCAGTTTGCTCGGATTAATTTACGAAATGTGCAAACGTGATCAGCTGCACATTCACATCGGTGAGATAAAAGGAGGCTATTCATTCGTCCATTTTGGGTCTAATTTGGGAAAGAACAAACAAACAAACAACGTCTCTAAATTAGGTCAATTATTTAATTAAACACAACAACTAATGTACGTACATACGTGTACTACCTTTATTTCAACTTCAAACACACACAGATAATTCATACCGCTCATCAGTAATTAACAATACAATACCACTTTCGGCAGCAATATAATCGCAAATTTGACACGATTTCTGACAATAGTCGTGTTACAAATTTAACACGATTTTGATATACAAATAGGCAAAAAATTCGGGAGCCAAGGCACAATCGTGTACTAACCGAAATTGTGTTATAGTGAAGCGTGTACTAACGGGGTCGCACTGTATCGTTGGCATACACTAGGTTGTTCATATTTAAGATTATTTAGGAATCAAAGTGCAGTGTAAGCGAAGACTTCGCTGATATGTAGCCAGTTAAATTATGTGTTCACCATTTTTAATTCATAAGGACAACCGACGAAAAAGAGTAAAAAAAATGTCAAAGAACGACAGTTAGGCGACAATGTACAGCGCCTGAAGCATTTCTAAGTCATTGATGCTGCGAGGAACTCGTGCAAGTATCCTTGCTATAATATTTTGTCACGACACCATGGCCATAACGTCAAACATATATTCACGTTCAATGACGTCACAAGTACGTGACGTCAAGTCATGACGTCATAATATGTGTACCGAGGTACAAGGTATCGCGTCTCATATTAGTGAAAGTTTCAGTAAGTTATCATTTTCCGTTTTCTGTTCACTTAATGTTAACTGACACCAGTAAACATAAATGGGAGGCAAACTGTGAACTTTTACGGCGACGCTAGACAATTTGAAACGTCGTTTTTCCGACGTCGTTTACCGCTTTTCATGACATTGTCATTAAGCCCGGTTTTCGTATGGCGCGGCCCAAATCTATTTATCATTTTGGGCTTTCCAAAAATCTATTTTTAACTTGACGTTCATTCAGCATATCTCGGCTACAGAAAAGACTGGGTTAATTTTATCGCTAGACTGGTTCTCAGTAGTATTGTTTTGCAAGGCTACTGTTGACCGTGATATGTAGACTATCATATCGTGAGAAGGGTGTATTGTCTCAGCCCTACCGTTTTCGCCCCCTTGCCAATTCAGCCAAGAACGAGCACTCAGACGGCCAGGTAGTTAGAGTTACTTCCCCTGGTCGGGTGTCGCTAGTGAAATTCAGATTTTCTGACTTCTGGTTCACTTCTGGGTTGAGTTTGAGCGGTTTTTCAGTGCTTGTTCGTTTATTTGAGTACTGTTAGGCAGTTCACGACATTTCATTTGTTTATGGAGGACATCTTGTTAGAGATCGACAAACCGCATCAGATATGCGAAACTGTCATGATCCGAGCCAGTTTTTGTAACGTTTCTGAAAACTTGTAGTTGTTCTTGTTGTTGTAATAAAATTCCCGCGCTTATTTTGCGCAAAACACTTTCCACTTTAGATTAATTATTAGTATATTTGTCATCCACAAACGCATACTGCGAAGAATTTCAAGACGCTCAGCCGTTTGATTGTAGAATGTCAGAAAAAAAATTGATTTATGATTTGACCATATTTGGTCAAATATGAAATTTGACACCTATTTGACCCACAGGGCCATGCCCATTTCTGACCCCGGGGTCACGATTTTAACACCTTTGAAAAATCATTGTACATCAATCATTCCTGCCAAGTTTTGTCTGGCGGTTCGCGAGAAGATTTTTTAAGAATTTGTGCTATTTTTAGACGGCGGCCATCTGGGATTGGTGACGACCTCCATTTTAACAAATTTGTAATTCCCCTACCTATATAACATGTGTGTGAAGATTGACAACAGCGATTCCAGAGAAGAAGACGTTTGAAATTGTGAACGGACGACGACAGACGACGACGGACGAAAAGCGGTAACAATAGCTCACTTGAAAAGGCTCAAGTGAGCTAAAAAAAAACAATACCATGCAAAAATATCTTAAAGGTACATGCCCACGCAGTAGGCACAAAATGTTCTTTATAGGAATTAAATAAGTATATAATTATGTCACTATTCCACCAGTTCTAAAAATTACGAGTGTCCGCTATACACATATAATCATTTATTAATTATCAATTTACTGTTAGAGACGAGCGGCGGTAACAGTCTATTTTGATAATGTGCGGGGACGACGACTGACATCACGGCTTGCGGTGCGCATGCGCAGTATACTACGCGCGCCAGTCGGCTCCCCCATATGTAAACAAGAATATCAACATGTCGAAACGTCCAGGAAGGAAATTGTATGAAACGGCGTCGGCCAAAAAAAATGCGAAATGTCTGAGGGACAGGCAGTACAGAGAGAGAGTGGTTAATATTGGCGACCAGATCACCAAATGGAAAGAGTTACGTGGAGATTTAGATTTGGACTCGAACAGAGATTTTTCTTCTCAACTTCCGATACTTCACTGCGCATGTCAAAGATGTGATATGATTGACCGTGTCACGTGACACGTATTGGTAAAAATAGAACGAGGTCGGAAAATACCCTTTCTGGTCGCGCCATATAAAATGCGATTTAACACCAATTAACACGCGCCGTAATTAAAAATAAGTCGTTAGTGAGTAGACAAATGGCTCATATAAGGCATGACAGAAAATGAAAAGTAGTAGTACAGTGTAACCTGCTGCGTGGGCATGTACCTTTAAATCCAATCATGTCTGACGAAAAATGTTGTAATTTTTCACGTCTAAAGAGGTTATAGTAACTTTATAGAACATGGTCTTTTTTGAGATTTGCATCTGGCAACTTGAAAAAAATCTGAGACAAACATCACAAAAAAATAAATATATACAGTGAAATCGCGATGGCTCGAAATGTGATGGCTCGTAATGTCGGGATCGCTCGAAATGGCGTCGGGGTCCCAATAATTTTCCCTATATGTTTAATGTATTTTACATGCGATGGCTCGAAATGCAACTCCTCGAAAAAAGCGATCGCTCGAAACAATTGTCAAGTCCCGCGGACACATTTCTCGCTATTTTGCTATACGATGACTCGAAATTGATGTCGAAGTTTGTGTTTGGCTAATTTTCACACCTCCGCGTCCGACTTATTACGATCAAAGGCCGAGCCACGCTCTACCTGTCTGTGAAAAGTGGTTTCTTTTCAAGTGCAGTTAATTGCCTAAAGTGGTGCAATTTGATCGTCAACGTTGTTGATGGCGATCATTTTGTGAATTCTATATTAGATTATTCGGAACTCTATTGTGGAAACTCTATTTATTGTTATGCTTGTACATTATTTGTGAAATAAAAGTTATTGTATTCTTAATTTGTTGTTGTTGTTTTGCGTCCCATAACAGCTCTACGGCATAGGGCGATTTATTAAATATTCTGGCTTTCGTCCACTCGGAGAATTTAATAGAGTCTGTCGTAAGCCATTGGTCGTTTTTCGTTTTAACTCACGTGTTATTCGAGAGGCTACCCGGGAGTTACAACGAAAAACGCCCAATGAAAAGACCACTGTTTCGAGTGACGTCACAATCACCTGCTGCATTAATTATGTGCGCCGCTATTTATAGTGAATACTGGACCTTTTCTCCTTTTCACTTTGATAATAATTGAAATAAAGACAGTTTTGTAAATACATGTACCGGTAGTTTATTTAATTTCGCATGATAACTAATCTGCGAATAAATATTATAATCATCTAAAACATGGATACATTCTATTGTGCTTTCTTTATTACCTAAATCCGACGGGTACAGTAGTCGGCAAATATAACAAAATCGAAAGATGCAATGGCTCGAAAAGGCATTTCGAGCCATTGCGATTTCACTGTATATATATATTTAAAAAATCTGCCGTCCCGCTTCATATTCCACAAACCCCGTGTCAGAGAACCAAAGTCCTTATTTTTTATGGCCTAACAATGAAATGTGACCGATCCTCTTGCACATTTACAAAGAAATGTGGCTTCTCTTGCACATTTACAATAAAATGTGGCTTATCCTCTTGCACATTTTCAAGGTCAGAATTCCATTAAATCATTTTGCTGCCGGCAGTATGGATACTTCATTGACTGAATGGTGACCCGTGTAGTGGTGACTGTGCAGATACACAGGCTGATCTGGCTGGTTGCGAATGTCACAAGGTACTTTTTATCAGCCGTCGGAACAAATGCAAGCATAACGAGAGAACAATGTCATAACCCAATTTTACTTTCAGAAACAACTGCATTACAATACAAATATAACAAGAAATAGCATTGTTAAATGAAGCTAATCCCCTTGCTGGCAACCTAGATAATAATAAAAAATAAAAAAATAAACTTTAACATTTTTGACTTACAAACGAAGCGAACATAAGCCCTCAATGACCTTGACCTTGGGCGGTCGGACGTGGGTCATAGGCAAAACAAAGCACCATCGCTAGACACACATTGTGGCCAAATATTATCAAAATCAGTGAAGCAGTTCATGAGTTATTGAAAAATGAAAGGTGTTACTAACGTATGCACGTACACACGTATGTACCTGGACCAACGCTATATCCCCTCTTGCCTATCGGTGATGGGATAACAAATTTGGCTAAAACAACTTGAATGCTCTTGATTGTGGTCATGTATAGATTGCTCTTGATTGTGGTCCTTAAGAGTGGTCCTTAACAATGCCCATGAAGTAGTTCTAAGGGAAGTGATATTCCAAGTTTGGTAACCTATTACTGGTCTATATACACTGGTCACAAAGCCAATCAGTGCGTTTTTGCTACAACACATCATAATCCTGTCTGTAGTACACACTAGCTAATACATCACATCAATTCTTACAAGAGAATGGGGAACCGAAAATAGTCGTCTGCTGATAATTCATATTTTGTCTTTTCTCTCAGTAAAAAGCATTTTAGAATCATTTCCATTGGAAATGATTCTAAAGTGCTGCCAAACCAAGTTTTTGATGAGAAAAATGCAAAACTAAAAAATATTCAGCAGACGACACAAATTAATTCAGCATTGTAAGGGTTAAACTGATATTTGATGTCCATACAAAGGAAAATATCACCATAACTGGTGTCAATATGATATGCTGGTGAATCAGATACCTACTGATGGACATTAAGGATATGACTCAGTCAACAGAATATGCTCCAGAAAAGCATCAGAGTTAAGTTATTTTAGTTTTCAACAAAACACATGCAAATTGGTAGTTGTTTAGAATCATCTCTCTGAGATTCTAAAGAACAATCAACTTGCATGTTTTGAGATGAGAAGATGTTTACTTCTAAATTTTATAGAGATCGAGCTCAGAAAGCTATTTGTTAATTAATCACCAGATACATAGTCTTATCTGGGGGTTCATTGATATTTTATTATGCAAACCAGCTGTTGCAGCAATATAGTTCTGTCAAGATAAGGAAAATCATAGGGATTATTTATGGAATAGGGGCTGTTTCACTAAAGTTTGTAAGACTAAAATGTTCTCAAGTGCAAATTTAGGATCAAATTTAGGATCGGCTGGAAATTTCAATTGATGGATTGACATTTATTGAGCATAGGCTGCATATGCAGCCTATGCTCAATAAATTTAAATCCAATAATTGTTTACAAGAAAACATTCTTAATGTGAAATTTACAGACCATCATAATTTTGCACTTACGAACATTTTAGTAGTACAAAGTTTAGTGAAACGGGCCCCAGGTACAGAACAGCTTGTGCAGTTTTATCAGAGTCTTCAGTTCCAATCAACCACCGAGTAATTATCGCCGATAGGCAAGAGGGGATATAGTGTTAGTCCATGTACATGCATACATAGACGTACGTTAGTAACACCTTTCATTTTTAAATAACTTATGAGCCGCTTCACTGATTTTGATAATATTTGACCACAATGTGTGTCTAGGGATTGTGCTTTGTTTTGCATACGACCCACATCCAACCGCCCAAGGTTAAGGTCACTAAGGACTTATGTTCACATTGTTTGTAGGGCAAATGTTTGTTGTTGTTTATTTTATTATCAAGGCTGTCAACGAGGGGATTCGTTTTGTAATAATGATGTCCTTGTAGATATTGAAATGTCAACAGTAAAATTTCCGCTTCTCAGAAATTGAATTAATATCTAATTCCTAAGTGTGAAGTGGGGAGTTCATAAATGTCGTCTTCGCCAGCCAGTACGACAGGCAGACTTGTGGCCATCTAATATCCACATGAATTCTTCGTTTTCTAATTCCAGCCCGGGAGATTTTGTGGCAGTCTAACTCCCTGTGTATACCCAATGCCTCCCTATATGCAGCCTATGCTCAATAAATGTTAATCCAATAATTGTTTACAAGAAAACATTGCTAATGTGAAATTTTGTACTTTACAAACATTTTAGTCGTACAAAGATTAATAATACAGCGCCCCAGGAGGGGAAATCACATTGAAAGGTACATATCAAAATATGTACACAGGTCACAAAACACAAAAGCAGCAAGCCTTTCTTTCGTATAATCCGTCACATTTGTGGCTGTGACTGGAGAAATGGGGCTTGTGGGATTTGTCACCAGTGTACCTCCTGATCAAAGAGCACATGCCTGTCACCTGAAAATGATCTATATTGCTCGTCAGAAGCATGAAAGGTATTGCATTGATGCTAGATGGAACGGCAAACAGATCTTGATCATGTGAATGAACAGACTGATCTTGATTCACACTGGTCACAAAACCCATAAGTCCCCTTTCTCCAGCCACAGCCACATTTGTCATCATGTCAAACTATCCGATCTCACGTATCATACATACACACAATCCAATATCTCCTTTATTACAGTTTCTCGTTTCATAGAAAAAGCAACACAATCAAATGAACACCTACATAGCAACCAGAGGCAATTATTTATTTGTGTTCATTTAACGACACTGAATTAAAATTTGTCGACTAAAATTTTATTTTCCGAGATGAAAACATGTTCTTTCAGTGCATTTGCTGCCAAAACATGTTTTTGACGACTATATTTATTTGATTCCCCCCGTACTATATACCGTAAAGATTATAATAGACGCCCATGCTCTAATAGATGCCCACTCCCCACTTTTCACGTTAAAAATTACACATTTTTGGCTGATTTTCACGAAATTGGTGCCTCTAATAAATGCCCAGTACTAACTAGAAACAAAATCGGAGCTAATTGTCCAATTAGATTTCTTTTCTTTCCATTATTTCAAAATCTTCCTTGAAAACTGGAAACAGTGGGCTGAAAATGTAAATTTTCTCAATTCCAATTTTGCAAAATATAATTTATACATGCATGATAGAGTAATGTAACCCGGTGTCCAATTCATTATCTGCAGCTCTGGGTCCTTTTTTGTCAAGCCTGAATACAAACTTACCCTTCGTTTCTTGAGTGCCTCCTCGCGGACCATAATTTCGGGTTTCTTCGGGAAACGGGAAATCTTATTGACTTTCTTCTTTATCTTTCTTTCCTTCCGGTCCTCCTTGAAGCTCATTCTCGTTTCTCTGTGTCTGTAACATGGTTGGTTGGTTGCACAGGTGACGGGAAAAAAATCACATGACAGTACCTATATATATTATCTATACAAGTAACAACAGACTATCAGATTAGTTGTTCCCATCACCTGTGGTTGGTTGGTTGGTTGGTTGGTTGGTTGGGGTTGGTTGGTTGGTTGGTTGGTTGGTTGGTTGGTTGGTTGGTTGATATGATTAATTTATTGATTTATACATTGATTATTTTTGTTGATCAATCAATAGATTAGTGAGTGATTTGAGGTTCATGTCCATTCAACAGCAAGGTCCTATGAGGCGCAATGTGATTTTTGTGTAAATAGCAAAACAGACAAAATTTTCATAGCAAATGCGGATTTCATTATATTCCGCATTTGCGCTGAATATTTCGACATAATCTACGGAAAATATAAATTTTGTAAAAGAATGCACGAGATATGACACACCTTCTTAGGTAGAAAATCACATGGCTTGTCTCAATGATTATGATTAGTGGATCTGGCAAACGTTGAAACTGTAGCCTGTTTCATCAACATTGCAAAGTATACTTATCTAGCAAAGTATACTTTGAGGGAGAAATTTTCAATTTAAGGATAGATTTATTAATTTTTATTATACTGAATTTATTACATTATCACAGCCATTTTGGCTGTGATAATGTAATAAATTCAGTATAATAAATCTGCATACGGTACTTTTAATCATCAAATATATGCAGTGGTTATAGTTCTATATGAAATAATGCATTTTGGGAAAAATAAATGATTACTCCCTGAAAGTATACTTTGCTAGATAAGAATACTTAGCAATTTTGATGAAATCGGCTACTGATTCGAGGTTGATGCTTCAACCACTGATATATGCTGGCTTAGAGGGATTGGGTAATGGACTGAAAAGGTAATATTTTTTTCAAGTCACCAAATGCATATACATGTATGTTCTATAAAGTTACTATAACCTCTTTAGACGTGAAAAGTCACCAGATTTTCATCAGACATAATGGGATTTAACATAGTTTTGCATGGTAGTGTTTTTTTATTGATCATGTGGCGAAGTTACAGTACAATTTTATTTCTCCATGACGATAAAATGCTTGACGTGCAGGGGTTTTTCTGACGCAGCAATATCTGAGAACCAAAGTACTTTTTTTATGGCCTAAAATTGGTGACATCGATTGCAGATATATATGTCTGATTGATTTATTTATTGGTGACATCGATTGCAGATATATATGTATGATTGATTTATTTATTGGTGACATCGATTGCAGATATATATGTATGATTGATTTATTTATTGGTGACATCGATTGCAGATATATATGTATGATTGATTGATTTATTGAGGAAATGATGAGCAATGGGATTGGGTAATTAATTGTTGGAATTGGTGAACTCACTGAGGCCTGCCTATGTTCAATACAGAACCATGTATTGCGGAAAAAACATTATTTCTCACCTTGTAGACAAAAGAATGTTTATTAATATTGTTTGTTTAAAATGTTCACACATCGTGATTTATGCTAGTTTTAGTTCATATAATAAACACATATTTTGACCTCATAGATGATTCTGTATATAAAACCACAAGACAGCTACAAAAATGTGAATATGTACCAAGATATGTTATAGTAAAATTAGAAAAGGAAACCAATACCTGAATACAGTAATAACTAGATTTGTCAGTAAGCGGGGGCTTACGGATTACCCCCCCGCGTCAGCCCTGACCTAGAATGAATTCCAGCTCGCATACTATCATTTTCAGATAAAAGACTATGTCAGCACATATGGAGAGTGCGATGGTGGTTCCAGTTGAAACAAGAGCTGTAGGAGAACAGCATAGCTCGACTACGAGGGTTGTCGATGTACACATAGCTTGACAAACAAGGTGGCCGCGACCTGCATAAAAACCTTAACCAAGGTTGACTAAAAACCTTAACCAAGGGAAATTAAGTAAGTAATTTAAGGTTAAATGTAGGTCAATGTGGCCGCGGCCTGCATAAAAACCTTAACCAAGGTCGACTAAAAACCTTAACGAAGGGAAATTAAGTAAGTAGTTCAAGGTTAAATGTAGGTGAATGTCAGATATAGGTTAGGGGTTATTGATGTACATCACTAGGAGATGAAGTTTTCCAAGTATGGTTGCTGTAGGCCCAGGAATATTCCATATACAAGCTTGACTAAAAACCTTAACCAAGGGGAAATAAGAAAGTAATCCAAGGATAAAAGTAGGTCAAGGTCAAATATAGATCAGGGATTATTGATGTACATCACTAGGAGATAAAGTTGTCCAAGTATGGTTGGTGTAGGGCCAGGAGTATTGCATCTACAAGCTTGACTAAAACCCTTAACCAAGGAGAATTAAGTAAGTAATTCAAGAGGAAATGTAGGTGAAGGTCAAATATAGATCAGGGGTTATTGATGTACATCGCTATGAGAAAAGGTTGTCCAAGTATGGTGTTAGTATGCACAATAATATTCCATGTACAAGCTTGACTAAAAACCTTAACCAAGGGGAAATAAGAAAGTAATCCAAGGATAAAAGTAGGTCAAGGTCAAATATAGGTCAGGGATTATTGATGTACATCACTAGGAGATAAAGTTGTCCAAGTATGGTTGGTGTAGGGCCAGAAGTATTGCATCTACAAGCTTGACTAAAACCCTTAACCAAGGAGAATTAAGTAAGTAATTCAAGAGGAAATGTAGGTGAAGGTCAAATATAGATCAGGGGTTATTGATGTACATCGCTATGAGAAAAGGTTGTCCAAGTATGGTGTTAGTATTGCCAACCAAATAATCCATGTACAGCTTGAGTAGTGGGCCACATAATGAAAAATTCCATGTAACAAGAGCTTGACTAATAAAACCAAAATAACCAAGAATAACATAGTTAATTAACAAAGTTAAATGTAGGTGAAGGTCAAAGATAGGTCAGTAGTTGTTGATGTACATCACTAGGAGATGAAGTTGTCCAAGTATGGTGGGTGTAGGGCCAGGAATATTCCATATACAAGCTAGACTAAAAACCTTAAACAAGGGGAATTAACTAAGTAATTGAAGAGGAAATGTAGGTCAATGTCAAATATAGATCAGGGGTTATTGATGTACATCCCTATGAGAAAAGGTTGTCCAAGTATGGTGTCTGTATGCACACTAGTATTCCACGGACGGACAAGGGTAACACTAAATGCCCCCTCCACTATCGTGGTAGGGCATAAAAATATATATTCAAATATATATATTCAGTGCATATGAGCAGACAGATCTTGATTTACACTCGTAGCAAATGCCACAAGCCTCATTTCTCTAATCACAGTGATAAATGCGTGGAATAACATTTATCTTCGGCATCCCTGCAGTTTTTCAAGAGTCAGTCAGCTGTTTATTCTGTGCTGAAAATGCTGTCAATCTGATTACCGATATTGAAAGAAGTAGTGAAATTTAAATAAAGTGACATTTAATATTCCGTGAAGCAGAAGCAAATGGGAGTATAAATAAACCAGGGATTATTAACCCTTCGATGGCCAGATTAGCTCAGTAGGTTAGCTCAGTAGGTAGAGCGTTGGACTGCGGATCGCGAGACCCCGGGTTCGATTCCCACCTCGACAACTGCGAATGGTCGATTAGGTGTGTCCTTGGGCAAGACAACTTCGTGCTATCCTAGTCCTATCGGATGGGGACTTAAATAGTCGGTCCCGACATGCAAGGTCATTGAGCCAGTGCCGTCGTTAAATCAAAGCATTTATAACCCTTAGAAATTGTCATCTGCTGTTGTTTCATATTTCGTCTTTATTCTCAATGAAAACATGGTTTGGCAGCACTTTAGAATCGTTTCCAATGGAAGTAGAACTTGAGTTATTGCGTGGACAAGGATACAGAGTGCGAACAATAACAAGAGCTGTAGGAGAACAGCATAGCTCGACTACGAGGGTGTCGATGTACACATAGCTTGACAAAGAAGGTGGCTGCGGCCTACATAAAAACCTTAACCAAGGTTGACTAAAAACATTAACCAAGGGAAACTAGAAATGTGGCCTGTCGGCACACGAATACCCCCACTGGCAGCCAAAGAAAACGAGGCATTTTTGATCATAAGCCATTTAGCCGAGCGTTAAGGTTTCAAACGCATCAAGTCTGTGACCTTGACCCTGGGCATAGTGTGATAATCCATGCGTGGTTATTGATCGAGACACACCTTCTCATCCTGAGAAACATTTGTGCCAAGGCATTTGATAATGCATGCATTGGTGTAGAAGATATAGAGCGGAAGGGAATTTCAATAGGTTTGACCTTTAACCTTCAACTGTGACCTTGACCTTGGACGTAGGTGCGTGGTTATTGATTGCGACACACCTTCTCATCATGAGAAACATCTGTGCCAAGCCATTTGATAATCCATGCATCGGTGTAGAAGATATAGAGCGGAAGGGAATTTCAATAGGTTCGACCTTTGACCTTCAACTGTGACCTTGGACGTAGGTGCGTGGTTAGCAATTTGATAATCCATGCATCAGTGTAGAAGATATAGAGCGGAAGGGAATTTCAATAGGTTTGACCTTTGACCTTCAACTGTGACCTTGACCTTGGACGTAGGTGCGTGGTTATTGATCGGGACACACCTTTTCATCATGAGAAACATTTGTGCCAAGCCATTTGATAATCCATGCATCGGTGTAGAAGACATAGAGAGGAAGGGAAGTTCAATAGGTTTGACCTTTGACCTTCAACAGTGACCTTGACCTTGGACGTAGGTGCGTGGTTATTGATCGCGACACACCTTCTCATCGTGAGAAACATTTGTGCCAAGCCATTTGGGAATTTCAATATGTTTTACCTTTGAGCTTCAACTGTGACCTTGACCTTGGATGTAGGTGCGTGGTTATTGATGACGACACACCTTCTCATCCTGAGAAACATTTGTGCCAAGGCATTTGATAATCCATGCATCGGTGTAGAAGATATAGAGCGGAAGGGAATTTCAATAGGTTTGACCTTTGACCTTCAACTGTGACCTTGACCTTGGACGTAGGTGCGTGGTTATTGATTGTGACACACCTTCTCAACATGAGAAACATCTGTGCCAAGCCATTTGATAATCCATGCATCGGTGTAGAAGATATAGAGCGGAAGGGAATTTCAATAGGTTTGACCTTCAACTGTGACCTTGAACGTAGGTGCGTGGTTAGCAATTTGATAATCCATGCATCAGTGTAGAAGATATAGAGCGGAAGGGAATTTCAATAGGTTTGACCTTTGACCTTCAACTGTGACCTTGACCTTGGACGTAGGTGCGTGGTTATTGATGGCGACACACTCATCATCAGAAACATTTGTGCCAAGCCATTTGATAATCCATGCATCGGTGTAGAAGATATAGAGCGGAAGGGAATTTCAATAGGTTTGACCTTTGACCTTCAACAGTGACCTTGACCTTGGACGTAGATGCGTGGTTTTCCAAGTATGGTTGCTGTAGGCCCAGGAGTATTCCATATACAAGCTTGAGTAAAAAACGTAACCAAGGGAGATAACTAAGTAATCCAAGGATAAAAGTAGGTCAAGGTGAAATATAGGTCAGGGATTATTGATGTACATCACTAGGAGATGAAGTTGTCCAAGTATGGTTGATGTAGGCCCAGAAGTATTCCATATACAAGCTTGACTATAAACATTAACTAAGTAATTGAAGGTTAAATGTAGGTGAAGGTAAAATAAAGGTCAGGGGTTATTGATGTACATCCATATGAGAAAAAGTTATCCAAGTATGGTGTCTGTATGCACAATAGTATTCCATCTACAAGCTTGACTAAAAACCTTAACCAAGGTTGAGTAAAAACCTTAACCAAGGGGAATTAAGTAAGTAATTTAAGGTTAAATGTAGGTCAAGGTCAAATATAGGTCAGGGGTTGTTGATGTACATCACTAGGAGATGAAGTTGTCCAAGTATGATTGGTGTAGGGTCATGAGTATTCCATCTACAAGCTTGACTAAAAACCTTAACCAAAGAGAATTAAGTAAGTAATTCAAGAGGAAATATAGGTCAAGGTGAAATATAGATCAGGGGTTATTGATGTACATCACTATGAGAAAAGGTTGTCCAATTATGGTGTCTGTATGCACAATAGTATTCCATGTACAAGCTTGAGTAAAAAGCTTAACCAAGGTCGAGTAAAAACCTTAACCAAGGGGAATTAAGTAAGTAATTCAAGGTTAAATGTAGGTCAAGGTCAAATATAGGTCAGGGGTTGTTGATGTACATCACTAGGAGATGAAGTTGTCCAAGTATGGTTGGTGTAGGGCCAGGAGTATTCCATCTACAAGCTTGACTAAAAACGTTAATACCAGGGGAATTAAGCAATTCAAGAGGAAATGAAGGTCAAGGTCAAAATATAGAATCGAGGGGTTTGTTGATGAAACACAAGGAGATGAAGTTGTCCAAGTATGGTTGGAGTAGGGCCAGGGAGTATTCCATCCCAAGCTTGACTAAAAACAAACCCAAGGGGAATTAAGCAATTTTTCAAAAGGAAATGTAGGTTCAAGGTCCAAATAAAAAAAGGGATTGGGGTTTTGATGTACCATCACTAGGAATGATTTTGTTTTTCCAAGTATGGTGGGTGTAGGGCCGAAGTATTCCATATAGAAGGTTGACTAAAAACCTTAACCAAAAGGAATTAAGTAAGTAATTGAAGAGGCAATGTAGGTGAAGGTCAAATATAGATCAGGGGTTATTGATGTACATACCTATGAGAAAAGGTTGTCGAAGTATGGTGTCTGGATGCACAATAGTATTCAATGTGCAAGCTTGAAAAAAAACCTTAACCAAGGTTGACTAAAAACCTTAACCAAGGGGAATTAAGTAAGTAATTCAAGAGGAAATGTAGGTCAAGGTCAAATATAGATCAGGGTTATTGATGTGCATCACTAGGAGATGAAGTTGTCCAAGTATGGTGGGTGTAGGGCCAGTAGTATTGCATATACAAACTTGAACTAAAAACCTTAACCAAGGTTGACTAAAAACCTTAACCAAGGGGGAATTAACCAAGTAATTCAAGAGGAAATGTAGGTCAAGGTCAAATATAGATCAGGGGTTATTGATGTACATCACTAGGAGATGAAGTTGTCCAAGTATGGTGGGTGTAGGGCCAGTAGTATTCCATATACAAGCTTGACTAAAAACCTTAACCAAGGCGTGACGGTGACGCCGACGCCGACGCCGACGCCGACGCCGGGGTGACAACATAAGCTCTACTTATTCTTCGAATAGTCGAGCTAAAAATGGCCGCCAAGGGGAGATAAGTCATCGCCGCCCACCCGCCCGCCCGTACAAGATGAATACATAATACGTCCCGTTTTTTTCAAACGGGCGTATAAAAACAATAGCCACTTTGGTAAATGAAATACATGTTGTCTGAAAGACAACATAGCCGTGTAAATTTCAGTTACTCATGGGTGAAAGGGTTAAAGATTGCAGTGAGAGTGGGATGAGAACAGTTTGAGGGTAATATCCAGGCAATTAATATCCAGGTCACAGTCGTCACATTCACAGGGATCATGAAGTCACTTGTCACCCAAAGCAATACAGTGTATTATATAAAATAAATATACCATATGTAATCTAAATAACATCCCTAGGGCTATGTGGTGTACATTCTGAACAAAATTATACAAAACTAGAAAATGTGTTCATATATCGCTTTGATAGTAGACGAGGCAAAATTAAAATTCCAAGTCCAAAAGGGAAAGATAATCCATGGCTCAGGGTCAAAGCAAAATAGTAATTCGCTTTGTGCATCTACACACCATAAAGAAGCTTCATACCAAGCATCCAGCCTCCAAGAATTACGGTTTACAAGTTTTACAAGTTAAAAGGCACAAAGGGGGAGAAACTTTTAAACCGTACTAGCTACAAACCAGGGGGCCGTTTCACTAAACTTCATACAACTAAAATGTTCGTAAGTGGAAAACTTATGATAGTCTGTAAATTTTGCATTAACAGTGTTTCCTTGTAAACGATTGTTGAATTTACATTTATTGAGCATAGGCTGCAAATGCAGCCTATGCTCAATAAATGTAAATCCATCAATTTAAATTGTCAGACGATCCTAAATTTGCACTTACGAATATTTTAGTCGTAAGAAGTTTAGTGAAACAGGCCCCTGAACCTTGGTATGTAGCTTCCTTATGCTGAGTAGATGTGCAAAGTATATTTTGATATTTATTTCAACCCCGGGTAATGGATTATCTCCCCGTTTGACTTAGAATTTGGCAATTTTGCCTTGTAACTTGTAAAACTTTTAAACCGTACTAGCTACAGACCTGAAACTTGGTATGCAGCTTCCTTATGATGAATTGATGTGCAAAGTTTTCATTGAGAAAGAAGACAAAATATAAAACGTTAGCAGACAGCTATTTTCGTTTCCCGCATTCTAAGGGTTAACTGATCATGCTATACTATATACTGTAAAGATTCTAATAGAAATAATTCTAAAGTGGTGTCAAAACATATTTTTACTGTGAAAAATGGAAAATATAAGATAAATAGCAGACGACAAAATTTAATTCAGCATTGTAATGGTTGATAGCAAATGAGTATCACATGTCTAATTCATGAACGTGCATTGAATTCACTACCATATTACCTCCACTAATTATTAGTGGTGCAACGATATACCAGTATACCGGTATATTGCAATATGTCATCCTAACGATACGTATCGCGGTACGGTTTTCGCGTATCGCGATATTTACACCATATTCTCGGTCGCCATCTTGTGTTAAAATAATTGTGTAAAATTATTCAAAATCATTCAAAACATAATTTTTAATATGACAGAAGTCAATATTTGTAATAAATATGCCACAATTAGATGACTAATACATGTAGTGAGTAATCTCGGACGTCCAACACATCTGGAAGTTTTACAGCAAATTACGTGTGTAAAGTTTGTAAACCGTACTGTTACGTGGGTTCATTTCCCACCCAGTGACCTAAATCTCGCTAATTGCAGGTCTGTCGAACTGTTTACAATACCATTTGTTTTACGACACCCGATTGTTTGACCAAATTTTCATCACATCATTATGCGAATCACTAAAATCACGCCTACCCGCTGTGACAATAATAGTTTCAATAATCCCCTAGCCAAACATTGCTTCTGGCTACTATAATAATTGTCAGTTCAAAACACGTGTTATTCTCGTGGCGAAGTTATTTATACAGTACAGCCAATCGCTGGTAAGTAAAGGCAGCCCTTAGTGGCATGATTGACAGGTTACTGTTGCGAAAGACGTCGGCAATATATCTATCAGCGATTGATCATGAACGAGGTAGAGTTAACTCCCTCCGAATACTCTCAACCAGACAAACAAACACATGCAAACACGTGTTTTAATGGGCGCCGGATGCGAGTCGTTTCTGGGTCGGGCTAGTAAAAATTATAAGCTGGGTCGCCCGGTGGCGAACAAATTTCGTAGTTGTCTACACACATTTTTGTCAGCTTATGACGCTTTGTGGGGATACCATTTCCGAAATAAAAATAGCATCCAATCGTTAGCTACGATTGTGGGTATACTCACTGAAAGCGCAACCTGACGAACCTAGTTGTGGCCTACACAGCGGATGCTTCCGCCCATGATTGCAACTTTCTTTTTCGCCGAAAAGTGTGAAAGAATTAAATACGAAATCGATATATTCTAATGCAATCCTTTTATGCCGAAAACAAATATTGTTTATTACATTACATGTACTAACTGTTTATTTCAACCAAATATAACTAACTCTATTGTCAGAAAACATGAAAAAGTCTGTAAATATCACGGACAATTACGGCGATTTCGTACCTACGTAGTTTCGTCCTTTTGCAACTTTTTCCAATCGATGTTAACGTAACCCGATTTTTAGGATAATTCAGTTTGGTATTAAGTAAATATACAGAATTTATGCACATCCAAATTCATAAACGATATTTATGTACACAGTTAAAGAGGTTCAAATGGTAACAATATATACTTTTGAGATGAAATAAAAATAAATATATATTTCTTCAAATTCTACAATCTATTTTCAAATTCTACAATCTACTACATTTGCTTCCCAGCCCTCCCCCCGTTTTATTTCTCAATGAAAGTATACGTTGTTAATGCTCACTTAAACCGTCTCGACGAGGTGGCTCAGCATGTTGATGCCTCTACCCCTCTAATAGATATGTATGCTTTTGAAAACATAGAGTTAATGTACAGTACATGTATACAGTTACGCGATAACTAGAAGTAAGAGAAAAAATCAGGGAAAATATGATTTTGATCACTTCTCCCTAATTTCCTCTCGTCCAGAAATAGTCATTAATGTCAACCGTTTCTGGGCAAAGTCCTGACCCACACAGTGTTTTGATGTGTTCTAATGACAATAATAAACAATAGAAAAAATTGTTCTTTATCTCCTGTTTGTTTTTATTATTATTTGTTCATACATGGTATAATATCGCAATACGTATTGCAATATGGGTGTGTTGTATCACAATATATCGCAATACGGGTTTGACCGTATCGTTGCACCTCTACTAATTATCATCACAGTACATGTGAAAATGTTACACAGCCGATATTGGAATATGGTTCAACAAGAACGCCGCCAACGGCATGTATCCCATCGCTGTGGTGGTTGGATCATAAACATGCATATGAAATTTTAAGCCAATCGCTCATACAGTTAACAAACAAAGGAGAATGGAGAACCGTGCACACATCTAATGAATGTAAAATCAAAGTTATTTGACCTTGACCTTGGGCACAGGGAAGCATGGGTAAGGTGGGGAATGAAAATATGAATGATAAGAAACATGCACATGAAGTTTCAAGCCAATCGCTTGTACACTAAAGAAGTTACGGGAGAATGGAGAAACACGTACACATCTTGTGAAGGTTAAATTTCAAAGTTAATTGACCTTGACCTAAAGAAGTTATAGAAGAATGAAGAAACGCACACTCATCTATTAAATGTGAAAATCTACTGAATATGAAAGTTATTTGACCTTGACCTTGGGCACGGCGGAACATGGGTGGGGTGGGGAATGTAAATAAGGATGGTAATAAACATGTACATGACGTTTGAAGCCAATCAGTCATATGCTAAAAAAGTAATAGCAGAATGGAAAACGTGACGGACAGGCAGACGGATGGATGGACAACTTTTCATCTCTATATCCCATTTTCGCTACGCAATGGGATAAAAATTGTATTGTATTGTACAGCTAAATATGCTGTTACAAAATTGCAGACTGAACACCCAATTTCCGGTAGATGAAATATTAAGTAAATTCAAAAGTTGGTGAGGTTTCCTTATAAATAGTACGATATTAATTGCTTAATTTATATTTATTCTGAAAACATGCAAGATGCGAGTTATTTAGAATCGTCTCAAGGACAATTATAAATAACTCACAACTGGCATGCGTTTTTGTAGAAATAGGAAAATATTTCAACGCTAAAATAAATTTACGACAGATTATCTGGATCAACCCGGATGTTATTTCTGTACTACTGTCAGATATCTAATACACAAGAGACCATAGCGCTCGTGTTTTGTATATCAGCCATACTCTCCAAGTAATCCTGACTAACAGTATATGCAATACAAATTCAGATTTGGCTTATACTTGGGGAGATAATGGGACTTAAGTGTATTCCAACAAGTGGCCGAGTCGAACTGGAGACCAACAATAGCTTGGTTCATGTAAATTATACAATAACTAGAAATGTGTCCATGGGAAACAGATGCCCCCACCGGCAGCATATATCAATGAAAGCTGTTGGACTAGTGGGTCATAAGCACAGCTGACAAGATTACACCAATGTGGTAGTGCATACAGTATTGTACTCCAACATAGTGAAAAGCAATGCTAAGTTTTAGCAGGATTAATACTACATGTATTTCACTAAGTGGTAAAGGAACAGAGTTAAACACAGAAAGTGGTCCAGATGGCTAAATTATTAAGCGGAGAAAGTAGGCCAATGTCTTATGAAGGTCACAGATTATATGTCCGTTTCTGATATAGGGCAGTAGCCGATTATTTTGTGTAAGTTTGGTAGCCATAGGTGTTACAGTGGCAGAGGAACAGACTTAAACACATGAAGTGGTCCGTCCGGATGACCAAGTCATTTAAGCGGAAAAGTAGGTCAAGGTTGCAGACCTTAAACCAAACCAACCAGTGGTCCAGATGGCTAAGTCCGGGTGGGGGGAGGGGGCAAGGCATAAACCCGGGGGGGGGGGGGCGGCGGGGGGGGGTTGGGGGCGGGGGGGCAGGGAGGGGGGGGGGAAGCGGGGCACCACAAAGTGGTCCAGATGGCTAAGTCATTTAAGTTGTAAGACTAGGACAATGTAGTACGAAGGTCAAACGTTATTTGTCAGTTTCTGATGTAGAGCAGTAGGTGACTATTGTGTGAATGTTTGGTAGCCATAGGTGTTATAATAGCTGAGGAATGGACTTAAATGTGCACAGTGGTCCAAAGGGCTACGGAAGGAGAAGGGTAAATAATTATAATGCCCCACCCCTCCCCCACCCCACAACACAAATAAATTTGTGGGGCATAACAATATAAATTTTGTGATTGATTGGCGTTTGATTCAACAAGGTCAAATACAGACAGGAATGCACCATTATATATAGAGAATACCAGGCTAGTGTCTTTTGATATCAGGCAAGGCTAGGAAATGTGTAGGAATTCCGAGGCTTGCCAAGGAATTCCTAACGTTTCACAGCCGAGCCTGATAAACTTGATATCAGAAGACAGTAGCCTTGTATTCTATTTATCGGGTAACGTTTTATGTTCGAAAATGACCACAGATGACTTCGTTATCTATGGACAGAACGCGGACCAATGAAATGCGAGTTTTCAGTTCATTGTAACCCGGATGTTTGTATCAGGTCAATGCCTAATATAACAATATGTTATCAGTCAGTACGTATTGGGTCAATATAGGGCAGGTTACCTGATAAAAGGGGAGCATTCGGCACTAAAATTTCAATAAACATTTTCAGCAGAGAAAGACAGTATCCTGATCTGGTGGCAGGCACCTTTACTACACAAGATCACTTGGCCCCAGGTGGGAATCCCAGTACAATCTATCGTTAACCCTTTTCATGCTGAGGAACCACCATTTGAACCATCTCATCGAGTGGTCACAACATATACTTTCATAGAGAAATAACAAAAACAAAATATTTAATAAATTTCATACCCGTAAAGGTGTATTCCGAATGTAATGGGTTAAGATAAGTATCCCTAAGGATGGATTCATCGCTAAAATATGCATACCGTCCCAGGCTCCTGTCATATTTTTTTGTGATTGGGAATGGGGTCAAATATCAGCCCTGAAAATGACGAAAAAACCAACATTGAGGTGCAAAGGGCTAATATATACATGTATGTTGACCTGGTAACAAAATTACATCATAGTTATTTTGGATTTCTACATATTTGGGCTATGTATTACGTACGGAAGCCCATTAGGGCCACTTCACTTTTTTTTATTTCCATTTATTCCAAGATCTTTTTTTTAATTTTCAAGATACTTTCTTGAATTTTCAAGATCTTTTCTTGAATTTTCAAGACCTTTTCTTGAATTTTCAAGTTCCTTTCTTGAATTTTCAAGATCTTTTCTTGAATAAATGGAAATAAAAAAAAGTGAAAACATATTGAAAGAAAAAATCTCGAAAATTCAAGAAAGTATCTTGAAAATTCAAGAAAAGATCTCGAAAATTCAAGAAAACATCTTGAAAATTTGAGAAAAGATCTTGAAAATTTGAGAAAAAATCTTGAAAATTCGAGAAAAGATCTCGAAAATTCAAGAAAAGAACTTGAAAATTCAAGAAAAGATCTTGAAAATTTGAGAAAAGAAGATCTTGAAAATTCGAGAAAAGATCTCGAAAATTCAAGAAAAGAACTTGAAAATTCAAGAAAAGATCTTGAAAATTCAAGAAAAGATCTTGAATAAATGGAAATAAAAAAAAGTGAAGTGGCTCTAATATGTGCTTCCGTAAATTTCTGACCACTGTCGCTCCTGATCATTCAAAATACTCACACCGGCTTGTAATAATCAGGATGCGCAGGTTCATCTGGGTCTACACTGATCGAAAACTCAAAAAGCCCTTTTCCACACAGCCAGCTGGTCACATATGTGGCTGTGACTGGAGAAACGTGGCTTATGGGTTTTGCGACCAGTGTAGATCCAGATCAGCCTGTGCATCCGCACAGTCTGATGAGGATCTACACTGTTCGCAATTCCATTACTGAAACACCTGTCATCCTGCTAACAATCAACATAGATCGTTATCAGGCTACAGGAGTTTGTAAGGAGCTACACTGGTCGCAAATCCCCTAAGCCATATTTCACTATTTCACCAGTCACAGCCACATATTTCCGTGGCAACTTACTGTTTGGTGGGCACGGGAAGAGAGAGGCGAGCCCGGAATAGCCGCAGTGCCTTGTGGAGAGTGTCGAAGTGCTTGTAGCGTCGACGCACTGTCCATCTGTACTCCCCATGTACAATTTCTATTGTGTATCTGCAACATTTGTATAAACAAGAAATGAAGAAATGTTAAATGAAGCTTATCCCCTCGGCAGCCTTGATGATAATAATAATAATAATAATACGCACGCACGCACGCACGCACGCACGCACGCACGCACGCACGCACGCACGCACGCACGCACGCACGCACGCACGCACGCACGCACGCACGCACGCACATGGACTAACGCTATATCCCCTCTAATAGGTATCAAAAACTTTAACGCAAATCTCGCACAGACAGATGGACAGATGGGCCAATGACACTGAAGCCCAAAACAACACGATTGCCGCCAAGTGTCACGCCCACAAAGGTCAAGGTCGCCTGAATTACACATTGGAAATGATTCTGAAGTGCTGTCAAACCATGTTTTTAGTGAGAAAGAAGGCAATATATAAAAGCAACAGCAGACGACAATTGTTGTGTGTAGGGGTCTAAGGGTTAAACACACTGATGTTGATGTTGGCCAGGCTAAAAGGAGCTGCCATTTCAAATTACAGCTACAACTGCATGGGTAATGAATGACATTATCCAGTGTCTGGACTCCTTTAGCTGACAAATGTGTGCATCAACCAGGATTACCGTACATTATTTTATAGCTAACCGTAGAACGCTGAATTAAATTAAATAGTTTGTCGTCCATTTTTTATTTCCTATTTTTCTCAACAAAAAAATGCTTTGAGAGCACTTTAGAATCATTTCCATTGGAAATGATTCTAAAGTGCTATTTCCATTGGAAATGATTCTAAAGTGCTGTCAAACCATGCTTTTTACTCAAAAAGAAGATATTTTAGCATCATTTCCATTGGAAATTATTTTAAAGTGCTGCCAATTCATGCATTTTATTCAGAGAGAAGAAGGTATACAACACAACAGCAGACGACAATTCTAATTTCCCATGTATTAACCCTTACAATGCTAAATTAAATTTTGTCGTCTGCTGATTATTTTCCGTTTTCCAATGGAAATGATTCAAAGGTGCTGCCAAACCATGTTTTTCTTTGAGAAAAATGACAAAAATTCGAAACAACAGCAGACTACAATTTTCATTTCCCACTTCACAGGGCATGATGAGTGAGTGTCTGGAAATTTCAAGTTTGTTATCAGTTTCAGACTACATGTATTTAACCCTTAGACCACTACACACAACAATTATCGGCTGCTGTTGCTTTTATATCTTGCCTTATTTCTCAATAAAAACATGATTTGACAGCACTTCAGAATCATTTCCAATGGAAATGATTCTGAAGTGCTGTCAAAGCATGTTGTAAATTATTCTAGTGCTGTCAAAGCATGTTTTTGATGACAAAAATGGAAAATAGAAAATAAACAGCAGACGACAAAAAATTAAGATAGCGGTCTAAGGGTTAAAGAAATTATATCTAAAAACTACCATAATCTAAAAGATAGCGGTGTAAGGGTTAACTAGAAAAAGAGAAGCATACTTGTTATTAGAATTGGCAGAATTCGATAATTTGACTTCATGTCGCTATTTTCACCTTGTATTCCCTGTACAGCTTTAACCCTTAGAATGCGGGAACCGAAAATAGTTGTCTGCTGATAATTCATATTTTGTCTTTTCTCTCAGTAAAAACATGGTTTGGCAGCATTTTAGAATCATTTCCATTGGAAATGATTCTAAAGCTGCCAAACCAAGTTTTTGAGAAAAATGGAAAAATAAAAATGATTCAGCAGACGACACAAATTGTAAGGGTTAAGGATTCCGTGGTGCCGACAAACTGACAATAGGGAAGTTACATATTTCTAAGTTTGGTAACCTATTCAGAAGCATCGGGGGTGGGGGGGGGGGGGGGGGTGGTGTTCGCACACCCTAACATTTGCAAATTTAACAAATTATTACATATTTACATTTCGTAAAAGTAAAATTTCTCTGCTAAAATAAATAAAATTTCGCATAATATATCGATGTCTGGAGGGCTCTAGAAGCCAGGATTTGCGTTATTTATCAAAAAAAAAATTCAGGGGGGGGGGGGGGCATGCCCCCGGACCCTCCTAGTCATTACGCGACTGTCGCCGCTCAATGCGCACCCTCCTCAGGAAGAACCTGGTTACACGCCTGCTATTTATAACTGCAACTGCATATAAACACCTGTGATAATTAGGATCTCTACATCAGCTGCAGAAGATTCACATCCATTTTCTCCCCAAGCAGCTGATGGTGTGGCTGTGACTAGAGAAATGGTGCTTATGGGATTTGTGACCTGTCTAGCTCATGATCAATTAGCACATTTCAGTAGCCTGATAACGATCTTTATCGATTGTTAGAAGCATGGCAGGTGTTTCAGTGATTGAATGATGACCAGTGTAGCTCCTGATCAAGTAGCACACACCAGTCGCCTGATAACAATCTATATAGCTTGTCAGAAGCATGGCGAGTGTTTCATTAATGGAATGGCGAACAGTGCAGATCCTGATCAGACTGTGCGGATGCACAGGCTGATCTGGATCTACACTGGTCGCAAAACCCATAAGCCCCATTTCTCCAGTCACAGCAACATTCTGGGAGAAATCACAGGCTGGGAGTATTTTGTAAACACAGGGAAGTGATTGAGAGGAGAATGATTAGTGAACAGACATTGGACAGGATATTCATTACCATGCTCATTAGTGGTTACAGGACTCCAGATACCTTGTGCATTGATGTATTTGACATGTTTAATATGTAGCTGAATATACACTGATTTATAGAAATGCGAGTACAAAATACTCATAAAGCTTTTAAAATATTCATTGATTTTTTTAATTGTGGAATAAAATGGTCTAATAAAGTTGAAAATACACTTCTCTGAGTTAAAAAACAGCAGTGTTTGTTTTTTTTCTCACCTCAAATAAGTTTGTTTGTTTGTTGGTGTTTAACGGCCAATCAACAGCTAAGGTAATTTAAGGCCGGGCCAACGGGTTTGATCCCGTATTCAACCTGCTGCATTGGGTGGGGGGTAAATCCCAAAATAAGAACGGAATATTTACATCGAAAAAAATAATATATTCAGACCTATTAAAGATTAGAATAACCTGACCTGGTGCCAGGTCCATACCACACCAAAGCCACTTGGCCCCTTCCCCGAAAAGTAATAGGATTACAAATATTAATTTTACTCATATAACGGGTATAACCAGATTCAACTCTCACAGTCCAGAAAGCCAAAGACGTACATGTACATGAGGGCCAAACCAGGTCACTGGTCGGGATTCCAGTAAGGTTGAATCCCGATCGTTAAAATATCGTCCACTGCCTATTTTCGTGTCGGTCTTGTAATTACAGCAGCAAGTCAGCTTTCTCTCTCTCTCAGTGCTCCAGATAAAAATTAACTTATTTGAGCTGCAAAAAGCAAAAACTTGCTTTTTTGCAGCTCAACTAAGTAAATTTTCAAGTTTATGATGGTATTTTTATTACTCAATTTGAAACTCTATGCATATTTTCACATTGCTGTGAGTATTTTGATAATTTTTGATAATCAATGCGTATTCTGCTAAAATAAGTGCGTAAAATATGCCAATACCTTATCTGGAGCTCGTTATACAAATAAGAAAATGCATTGAACCTATCTGGAGCCCTGTGGTAGAGCCCAAAGCAGAGCCTGGGATCAATCTGGCATTTGATAGAGGTTTGACAAAGGAAGAGTTAAGCCATAAACATGGTCATGTCTGGAGAAATGGGGTGTGTGGCATCATTTGTGGCAAATCTAGAGCAATGTTGCACTCTGATAAGAATATTAACTCTTAGACCGCTATCTTATTTGTGTTTGTTGTCTGCTGTTTCTTTTCTATTTTCCATTTTTATCATCAAAAACATGCTGTGACAGCAGTTTAGAATAATTTACAACATGCTTTGACAGCACTTTAGAATAATTTACAACATGCTTTGACAGCACTTCAGAATCATTTCCCGGACACACGGACGTCATTGTGATCACTATGTCTCGCTTTCCGCAAGCGGGCTCGACAATAAATCAGGTATTCCAAAATGGAAGTTGAATAAACTCTATTTATTGAGAATTTGACAAATCTAGCCACTTGCCAAGAACCACATACACCTCATCAGTTTGATACAGAATTAAATTATCTATGACAGGAATATAAATTATTCACACAATAAATCGCAAGCAAAGTAGACAACATGGATTTACAAGGACAGGTGTGTGTATGTGTACTGTGGAGTTGCACTCATCACAAAGGACAGGTGTGTGTATGTGTACTGTGGAGTTGTACTCATCACAAAGTACTGTGGAGTTGCACTCATCACAAAGGACAGGTGTGTGTATGTGTACTGTGGAGTTGTACTCATCACAAAGTACTGTGGAGTTGCACTCATCACAAAGGACAGGTGTGTGTATGTGTACTGTGGAGTTGCACTCATCACAAAGGACAGGTGTGTGTATGTGTACTGTGTGTATGTGTACTGTGGAGTTGCACTCATCACAAAGGACAGGTGTGTGTATGTGTACTGTGGAGTTGCACTCTCACATAGGCACTGTGTGTATGTGGTACAGTGTGTGTATGTGTACTGTGGAGTTGCACTCATCACTAAAGTACTGTGTGTTGTATGTACTGTGTGTATGTGTACTGTGGAGTTGCACTCATCACAAAGTACTGTGGAGTTGCACTCATCACAAAGGACAGGTGTGTGTATGTGTACTGTGGAGTTGCACTCACAAAACAGGTGTGTGTTATGTGTGCAGTGTGTATGTGTACTGTGGAGTTGCACTCATCACAAAGGCGAAGGCCCCATTTTTCTCAAGACTTACCGTACACAGAATTGTTCTTTTAGAATAAACAATCGGCAAATAATAGGTTTTCCCAGACATGGATTTAAACAGTAACGGCATACAAAATGCCTCGACATGTTTGATGTTAAACTGACAAAATTGGGCTTACTGCCTTAGAAACTGCAGATATAGAACTAACGACTGCATATATTTGATGATCAAAAGTATGCAGAATTATTATACTGAATGTATTACATTATCACAGCCAAAATGGCTGTGATAATGTAATAAAATCAGTATAATAAAAATTAATAAATTTATCCTTAAATTGAAAATTTCTCCCTCAAAGTATACTTTGCTATATAAGTATACTTTGCAATGTTGGTGAAATATGCTACTGGTGCCATCCATGGCCCTTTCTAGACCTAAAATACCACTTAGAACCCATCTGTTTTCAGTGGTATAATAAATCGGCAAGTACCCATAATTTTCACAGTAGCTATGTCACTGCAGGTTTTTACAATATTTTTCATAAATAAATTCAAAAGTTGACAAAAATCTTCAGAGTAGATGCGGAATATACTTTTGTCAACTTCTGACGTCATTTACGGAAAATATTGTAAATTTTGTATTTCATGAAATTACGTAGATGTCCGAAGGTACAACAAAATCACATGGCAGTTTTCAAATGATACTGCAGTCTAATATTGGAATCAAGAGCAGCTGTGTAGAGTCTACTACGAATACGCCTGAAACAGGGAATTTCTCACTCATGGGACAAGCGCATCCCGCATTTTTCGTACCCATATTTTTTAGTCTCAGGACCTGCGTGCTAGTAATCGACAATCCTAGGCAATTGCTATGTTTTCTTGCGACAAATGCAACACAATCCCAGGTCAATGGCGCTCAAATCAAGTGAAGTAGCTTGTAATTTTGTATGGTGTTTGCATGTGCAATGAAATTGGAACGTTAACCGTCGAAATGCGAAAAAATAATTGAATTTTATCTCTTCTAATGATGTTTTTAACCCTTTCACCACTAAGTAACTGGAAGGGATTTTGATATGTTAATTTTTCAACCAATCCAATTGTCATAAGGGGTGTTTTTGTTCTGAAAAAAAAAAGAGAATTACTTGCAAAAAGTGCAGATGAGACGGCTTGTCACAAACCGGCTAATTTGGATCTACACTACAGTACTCTTTTCAAACACCGCTATAGAGGTCTGTGGTGTTGAAAGGGTTAACGTAAAAATAGAAAAAAATGCCAGTCTCAGGCCATGATGGCAACGAGAATAACGCTACGTAATTAATGATTTTACGCCATATTCACTGGTTTTCCCGCATAAATGACGTTGACGTTACAGTGTAGACCCTGACATTTTGCACCATTCCAGATGATATGTGTTTTGTTTGTTTATTGGTGTTTAACGGCGTATCAACAGCTAAGGTCAATTAAAGTGGGGCCAACGGGTTCTACCCCTGCTGCATTGGGGGGAAAATTCCAAATTCAGAACGGAATATTTACATTGAAAAAATATATTCAGCCCTGAAATTAGAATAACCTGACCTGGTGCCAGATCCATACCACACCAATGTCACTTGGCCACTTCCCCTAAAAGTAATAGGATTATGTATAACCAGGGGTATAACCAGATTCAACTCTCACATACAAGGATGCCAAAGAGGAGTGTGAGGGCCAAACCAGGTCTCCGGTCGGGACTCCGTTAAGGATGAACCCGATTGTTAAATTATCCATCACATGCTCCCACCTGCCATCTGCCATCAAGACGATATGTGAGTGATGTGAATGGGTTTTTAAACATCCCGGCAACAACTAAGGTCATATAGGGATGGGACCTCGGTTTCAAGTCACATCCGAAAGACTAGTGAGATGGAAATACAAAGAAAGTATTCATGCCGACCGAGGTTGTGTATTGAACCAATCCCTAAGATGTGTGAGCAACATGCAATGCAGGGCTCCAGATAAGGAATTAGTAATTGAGTATTGTCACTCCAGCATTTCTGAAGAATTTGAGCATCTAAAAATTTCAATTGGGTAAAATAAAATTACACTACTGGTTTAGTGTTTACACATCCACAGACAGCAATTATTGAATAGTTTGCTTCGAAACGAAAACATGTCTTGGCATTGCATTAAAATTGCCTCCTTGGAGACAATTCTAATGAAATACCAAGATGTGTTTTCATGGAAAATAAGAAAAATATATATGCTATATTTGTGGTCTGTTTATTGTTTCCTGCAGCATGATAAAGGTACCACAAATTTGTTATTGCTTTTTGATACTCGCTACTTTTTAATTGGGTTTTAGGCAATTTTAATTGGGTATTTAAGCAAATACACAGCTTATCTGGAGCCTGGCAATGTCACCAATGAAGAACACTGTTTTTGTTGTCACATCATTCAAATATGCAAGTCATGCACCATAAAAGCAAATGCACCATGCATATCAATATCAATAATATTACACAGGAACACGGCAGTAACGTCGATATTGTCTCAGCAACGTAACAACCAATCTATAGACCAACTAGTAAATTGTAATGACAAACAACACATTAACTCTTTGCATGCTAGCGGTGAAAATAACATCCATCCAATTACGAGTATGCATCTTGTTTCTCTCTGCAAATATGAATAGAATTTCAATAGAATTGCGTCCTCATATCTAATGAAATTCCAAGACACATTAATGATATTTACGGGGAGAAATGAAAGGAAATGTAATGAATTGTCGATTGCTATTTTTGAACTATTAATAGCCCACAAATTTCCTAGCATGCAAAGTTAAAATTAATAATACAGTGTAATCTCTCTAAACCCCAGGGTCACGGTCTGGTTTAGAGAGATTATAGGAATGAATGGCCTTTTTGTGGAATTTATCGGGGTATAAACTTGGAAGTCGTGGGAATACTGGACAAAGCGATAAAAAATTACAATTATCAAAAAAAAATGTTTTCGAAATATGTAATTTTTTAAGGCCTCGTCCAGTATTCCCGCGACTTTTCCAAGTTTATATCCCCGATAAATTCCACAAAAAGGCCATTCATTCCTTATAATTCCAGCATTTGAAATAAATTCATCAAGAAAATGTGTTTATTTTCCGTTTTCTTAAGAATTATTTTAACTGCGCCTCACGGTTACGGAAAGTAGTTCGGCGTAGGAGTTTACTGGGATATAAATTTTGGACAGAGACTTGCTACGGGCCAATCAAATGTTAGGGAATTGTATAAATATTTTTGTGCTGGAGTTATAACACTGTAATTCTGGTATATTATCAGTCTAGGACGAGTGTACATGCTCTCTGAGCATCATGACACGATATAATCATCCGAGATAAATGATGATAATACCCATACAAATGGAAGACAATGATGTTTTATGGATGTCCGGTTTAGAGAGGTTCCACTGTAATTGTGATCGCTAGACATGCTTACGTGTAGTTCAAAAAATGAAATGAAAGAAAAGCCACCAAGGCCAGTCTTTTGCTACGGTCATTTAGGGCCTGACCAACGGGGTCAATCCCGCATTGAACCTGCTGAAAATCACGAAATCAGAATGGAATATTACCGGTACATCAAAATAAATATATTCAGCCCTGAAATTAGAATAACCTGACCTGGTGCCAGGTCCATACCACACCAAAGTCAATAATTTAACCCTTAGAATCCGGGAAACGAAAAGTGCCGTCTGCTGTTGTTTCATATTTTATATTTTCTGTTAATAAAACATGGTTTGGCAGCACTTTAGAATCATTTCCATTGGAAATGATTCTAAAGTGCAGCCAAAGCATGTTTTTGATGAGAAAAATGGAGAAAAAAAACAACAAAAACAGCAGACGACAAAATTTAATTCCGCATTGTAAGGGTTAATAATACCATACCACAACTGTGGGCATGCACGACCGTCTGTGCTGATTTTGCCAAATATTTGTCAATTTCTTTATTAGAGAATACTTGAATATTGTGCCTGAAAGCAAGCAGCTTGATTGGCTGAGCCTGAGTTGTGCTACATCTCTGGCTCAGGCAATAAATTTGCTTCACTGCGATTTAGCATTGCCAATATATGTTAAATCCCCAGTCTCACGGTCATGATTTTGCTCCCGACTAGCCACGATCTGAAAAATCGTCAGCAGTCGTAGTACCATCGTAGTGGTGTCGCCAGTATTCTTGAGTGTTCTTGAGTGTTAGTAGGTCATCGGGATAGGCTCCCGACTGTTTTGAACATGTTCAAAACAGTCGGGAGTGATCGGCTAGTTTTTCAAGTCGTACGGCATTCGTACATCATTCGTACAGCATTCTTGAGGCCATCGTAAAGGTATTCGTGATAGTCGTGGCTATTCATGGCACTTCCCAAGCAAGACCCGGCAATAACTAGTACGATGGTCCTACGACTATGCCACGGTTGTACTACGAATTAACTATGATCTACCACGATTTATGCCGATTACACTACGAACGTACTAAGAACTTGTCCCGAATTATCAATAACTAGCACGACAACACCACGAATATTGTCGAATGCACTATGAATTATGCCGACAGCGCTAGGACTGCAGTAAGAACTACTACGACTTCTCACAGTGCCACTACGGTTTCACTACGATTCGGCACCAAACAGTTAAATACAGGCTGTCAGAATCCCAGAAATCATACATTATGTGACTTCCAACCAGAGAACATCTACCAAGAAGATATACCAATAACTTCTACCATGGATACTCCTGGAACAATGTTGCCTCTCCGTGACCTCGTGGCACTGGAGGCAGATATTACACAGAATGACCTGGTTATTGCCCATCAGGTTGAGAAGCGGAGAAGAAGAGGTGCAAGGAGAGCTAAACGATTTTGGTGCAGGGGCTGGTTGATACGAAGACCTTTACTAGGACAGTATGAAATGCTGATGGTTGAGCTCAGTCAGGAAGATGTACCAGCTTACAAGAACTTTATGAGACTGGAGCCCTTGATGTTCCAATAACTGCTTAACATAGTCAGTGGTAGAATAGAGAAGAAGGACACATGGTACAGGAAGGCAATTCCACCTGGATTGAAGCTGGCGATTACCCTCCGGCACCCAGCAACAGGAGATAGTTACTATTCCCTGATGTATGGTTTCAGAGTGGCCCACAACACCATCTCCTCCATTGTGTGTGATGTATGTGAAGCCATCGTTGAGGAATATGCAGATGAAGTGATCCCCTGTCCAACTACACAGGAAGAGTGGAAACTTATAGCTGACCAGTTTGGGGCCAGATGGCAGATGCACCACACCATTGGTGCATTGGACAGCAAGCACATATCAATGCAGTGTCCAAATAATTCTGGTTCTCTCTATTTCAACTACAAGGGATATTATTCAGTAGTGTTGTTGGGATTGGTGGCTGCTGACTATAAGTTCTTATGGGTGGATGTTGGTGCCAACGGTTCTGCATCTGATGCTCAAATCTGGAACCAGTGTGAGATGAAGGAGGTCATTGAAGATGGTAGCAATGGATTCCCAGAAGCAACACCACTCCCTGCAGATGACAGACCCATGCCATACTTCATCATTGCAGATGACGCCTTCGCTCTTAGGTCATGGCTCATGAAACCATTCTCGCGACGCAACCTGACAAATGAAGAGACAATCTTCAAATACAGACTCTCAAGGGCTAGGCCTATAGTACAGAATGCCTTTGGCATCCTGGCCAACAGATTTGGAGCTTTTACGACCACACTTAGACAACAACCATAGACCGTTAATAGCATTGTACTGGCCTGCGTTTGCCTTCATAACCTGATGAGAATGAGGTACCCTGCTACTCAGAAGACTCTCGTAGACCAGGAAGATGTGAACCACAGTATTATCCCAGGAGCTTGGAGGAATGGTGCCAACCTGGATGACATGGCCCACACTAGGGGTGGCAATTTTACAACAAGGGCAGCCAACCAATCGATGTAGACTGTGTGACGTTCGAAAACAGAATGAATTTGTAACTGATCGGGGGTCTTTGTCTGATTCGCACAGACGTCGGGGTAGACCGGGAGTAGTCGCAATATAGTCGTAGTACAGTCGTGGTGGTTCGTGGTGCAGTCGGGGCTGATCTTGGCGAGTCGTGATGCAGTTGTGTCGCAGTCGTACCAGATCCTGGAGATTCTTGATATGTCGTACTGCATTCGTACTGGCAACGTAGTGGAGACGTGGTAGGTCGTTGCTATTTGGGGACCATCGGCTTGGAAAACGTAGAGCATTCGTACAATAGTCGTCAGTAATCTTGGGTACTCATAGCACATTCGTGGCAAGGTCGGGAATGATGCCGATTCATGCCGATCTTTATCAAAATTTTGCAAAACGTCGGGAAAAGTCGTGGTTGGATAGGTCGGGACTGATCGTGGATAGTCGTGAGTAAAATCTTGACAGCAAGACTGGGGGTTTAGAAACGTTGACATCGGGGCAAGATTAACGTGCTAAAGACTGTGCCATCTATAATTTTTAGTAATACATGTATAAAGAATATTGGATTAGTCCACAGACAATACCGTACAATTGCTACTTGTTTATTAACCCTTAGACCGCGGTCTTATTTTTGTTGTTGTCTGCTGTTTATTTTCTATTTTCCATGTTATCATCAAAAACATGCTTTGACAGCACTTTAGAATAATTTACAACATGCTTTGACAGCACTTCAGAATCATTTCCATTGGAAATGATTCTGAAGTGCTGTTAAAACATGTTTTTATCGAGAAATAAGGCAAGATATAAAAGCAACAGCAGACGACAATTGTTGTGAGTAGCGGTCTAAGGGTTAACAAACCGTTCATAAACATAACACAGTATAGGTGACACCGGTATCATTCACCCGTGCATGTATTCCTTTCCTATACTGATTACAAGGTTTGTTCCAAGTCCTGCCTAGTCGAGGGGATAGTGTGACAGACGTGACAGGGATCATGAATTCAAATTTCACATTTTCATATAGAGCTTTTTTTATTTATTTCCCTTTTCTTTTTTTTCTTTTTGCACTGTATTTATCATATGTGTTGCCATTACAATATACATGTATGTTAATGTCTGTGCGATACAGTTTTAACCATTTCACCCCTAATTTAGGCCTAACTTGGATGCTAATTTTCCGATCAATCCAATCGTCACAAAATGATTTTCAGAGGGTTATGTGGTTTTTTCTCTAAAGAATATGAAAATTACTTGCAAAAAGTGCAGATCCTGAAGAGACGGCTCGTGATGAGCCGGCTCATCTTGATCTACACCGTTTGCAAAAACAAGTATTGCGGTCCGTCGTGTTGAAAGAGTTGCGTATTTGCTTAAGCTGCGTATTTGCTTAAATACACAATTAAAATTGCCAAAAACCCAATTGAAATCAATAGTAGCGAGTATCAACAAGACCTGTAGGAGAACAGCATAGCTCAACTACGAGGGTTGTCGATGTACACATAGCTTGACAAACAAGGTGGCTGCGGCCTGCATAAAAACCTTAACCAAGGTTGACTAAAAAACTTAACCAAGGGAAATTAACTAAGTAAGTCAAGGTTAAATGTAGGTCAATGACAGATATAGGTCAGGGGTTATTGATGTACATCACTATGAGAAAAGGTTGTCCAAGTATGTGTGTATGCACAATAGTATTCCATGTACAAGCTTGAGTAAAAACCTTAACCAAGGTTGACTAAAAACCTTAACCAAGGGGAATTAACTAAGTAAGTCAAGGTTAAATGTAGGTCAATGACAGATATAGGTCAGGGGTTATTGATGTACATCACTAGGAGATGAAGTTTTCCATGCATGGTTGCTGTAGGCCCAGGAGTATTGCATATACAAGCTTGACTAAAAACCTTAACCAAGGGGAAATAACTAAGTAATCGAAGGATAAAAGTAGGTCAAGGTCAAATATAGGTCAGGGATTATTGATGTACATCACTAGGAGATGAAGTTGTCCAAGTATGGTTGATGTAGGCCCAGGAGTATTCCATATACAAGCTTGACTATAAACATTAACCAAGTAATTCAAGGTTAAATGTAGGTGAAGGTAAAATATAGGTCAGGGGTTATTGATGTACATCCCTATGAGAAAAAGTTATCCAAGTATGGTGTCTGTATGCACAACAGTATTCCATATACAAGCTTGACTAAAAACCTTAACCAAGGTTGACTAAAAACCTTAACCAAGGGGGGTTAACTAATTAATTCAAGGTTAAATGTAGGTCAAGGTGAAATATAGGTCAGGGGTTGTTGATGTACATCACTAGGAGATGAAGTTGTCCAAGTATGGTTGGTGTAGGGCCAGGAGTATTCCATCTACAAGGTTGACTAAAAACCTTAACCAAAGAGAATTAACTAAGTAATTGAAGAGGAAATGTAGGTGAAGGTCAAATATAGATCAGGGGTTATTGATGTACATCCCTATGAGAAAAGGTTGTCCAAGTATGGTGTCTGTATGCACAACAGTATTCCATGTAAAAGCTTGAGTAAAAACCTTAACCAAGGTGGACTAAAAACCTTAACCAAGGTGGACTAAAAACCTTAACCAAGGTGACTTAAGTAAGTAATTCAAGAGGAAATGTAGGTCAAGGTGAAATATATATCAGGGGTTGTTGATGTACATCACTAGGAGATGAAGTTGTCCAAGTATGGTGGGTGTAGGGCCAGTAGTATTCCATATACAAGCTTGACTAAAAACCTTAACCAAGGGGAATTAACTAAGTAATTCAAGAGGAAATGTAGGTCAAGGTCAAATATAGATCAGGGGTTATTGATGTACATCACTATGAGAAAAGGTTGTCCTAGTATGGTGTCTGTATGCACAATATAATTCCATGTAGAAAGCTTGACTAAAGATGAAGTTGTCCAAGTATGGTGGGTGTAGGGCCAGGAGTATTCCATATACAAGCTTGACTAAAAACATTAACCAAGGAGAATTAAGTAAGTAATTGAAGAGGAAATGTAGGTCAAGGTTAAATATAGATCAGGGGTTATTGATGTACATCCCTATGAGAAAAGGTTGTCCAAGTATGGTGTCTGTATGCACAATAGTATTCCATGTACAAGCTTGACTAAAAACCTTAACCAAGGTTGACTAAAAACCTTAACCAAGGGGAATTAACTAGGTAATTCAAGGTTAAATGTAGGTCAAGGTCAAATATAGGTCAGGGGTTGTTGATGTACATCACTAGGAGATAAAGTTGTCCAAGTATGGTTGGTGTAGGGCCAAGAGTATTTCATCTACAAGGTTGACTAAAAACCTTAACCAAAGAGAATTAACTAAGTAATTCAAGAGGAAATGTAGGTCAAGGTCAAATATAGATCAGGGGTTACTGATGTACATCCCTAGGAGATGAAGTTGTCCAAGTATGGTGGGTGTAGGGCCAGGAGTATTCCATATACAAGCTTGACTAAAAACCTTAACCAAGGGGAATTAAGTAATTGAAGAGGAAATATAGGTCAAGGTGAAATATAGACCAGGGGTTATTGATGTACATCCCTATGAGAAAAGGTTGTCCAAGTATGGTGTCTGTATGCACAATAGTATTTCAAGTACAAGCTTGAATAAAAACCTTAACCAAGTTTGACTAAAAACCTTAACCAAGGGGAATTAACTAAGTAATTCAAGAGAAAATGTAGGTCAAGGTCAAATATAGATCAAGGGTTATTGATGTAAATCAGTAGGAGATGAAGTTGTCCAAGTATGGTGGGTGTAGGGCCAGTAGTATTCCATATACACGGTTGACTAAAAACCTTAACCAAGGCGTGACGGTGACGCAGACGCAGACGCCGACGCCACGCCGACGCTGATGCCGACGCCGGGGTGACAATATAAGCTCTACTTATTCTTCGAATAGTCGAGCTAAAAAGCAATACAAAAATTGTGGTACCTTTATCATGCTGCAGAAAACAATAAACAAACCACAAAAATAGCATATTTTTCTAATTTTCAATGAAAACACATCTTGGTATTTTATGAGAATTGTCTCCTTCGAAGCAAATTATTCGATAATTGCTGTATGTTGATGTGTAAACATTAGTGTGATTTTAATTTACCCAATTACAATTTTGAAATACCCAATTGCTTCAGAAATGATGGTGTGACAACTCAATTATTAATTCCTTATCTGGAGCCCTGCATAGTCACAGTGTACGTGTTGACATCCCTGTAGTAAACAGAAATTGGGAGTGAGTTCTCAACAAGCTTTCCACATTGACGATATAAATGACAGACGATAATATAGGTAGACCAGGTGTGTTATCATATCATAGCCTCATTTTCGTGCATAATAACTACATGATAGTCATCTTGGTGCGCAAAACGACATGTAGTGTGGCTCAGTGGTATCGAAGAGGGAGAATATCCACATACGTTTGCAAAACTTTTGTTCATTTTATCTGGTCGAGAGTTCGAACCTCACAAAACAAATTACTTTTGTCATATCATTGTTCTTTTTATGACTGGTTGCTGGAGAGGGAAATAGGTGAAACGGAGAGGGTTATCACTATTGACATATGACCTCAATACAACATGCAGACACATAAGAAATGTGCATTAAGTTATTAGTTTTCTTCAAAGTGAGACTAACGTTCTACATGTAATCTATCTCATGCAATCTATTAATGCAATTTGTAAGAGCAACACACATAAAAAGAAATATATAATAAACAATAAACAAAATCAAAATATATGTATGAAAAACATAGATTTGAACTCACTACCTACGGCAATGATATACGTCACTTTAAGACTACATAAGACTTGATGACAAATCTGAAAATCAATATTGAAAAGGAATACTGGCACAGGTATATTTACCTGTCTCACGTATTCTGTGTTTTGTTTATGACCGGTTTGTTTGTAAACAAGTAGCAAGTTATCGTCTGCAGACTATACATGTATATAGCAATACAGATAACATCGCCGTCACCTATTCTGTGTTTTGTTTATAACCGGTTTGTTTATCGTCTGTGGACTATATATAGCAATATAGATAACATCGCCATCAGCTATTCCCCTCCACACAAACCAGCCATTAACCCTTTCACCCCCAAGTACAGTCGAACCTGTGAACAACGACCGGCAAAGGGAAGTGGCCAAAGTGGCCGTTGTTGACAGGTGGCTGTTGTTCTAAGGGTCAAACATTTTCCCGGTTTCACAACAAAGTCGGCCATGTATTTCGCATTCTATTATAATCTATATGCATGCATAGAAAACGTCTAGGCTGTATACACTTCCACCTGACGATTCACTATTTGACGATTGTGGAAAATTGCATAAAAATGGCAAAAAATAGTCAATTGAATGTATTTTGTTATGATATCTTATTTTGTTGTTATTGTTTTTGAACCCAGCCTCGCTTTGGAAAATTATATGCTCTTCAAGATAAGTACATCCCGCGGCTTGCTTTGGTGCACCATTTAATAGCTTGTCGTAATGACATGTAAGCGGTTTAATTAATATGACCATTAGTATTCTGCTTTCTTATTCTCAATTTCACACCATCAGTTGAAATTAATAACGGTCATAGTCTTTATTAAAACGATAGCCTATGTGGCGCGGCCTGTGAAAACCGCAATTTTTTTTGTAACAAAAACATTTCATTGAATGTGTCATGTCGAGTAACCCACGCGAGATAGGTGTCCAAACAGGCAGAGAACACCAGGCTTATTTGCTTTCTGTCCAATGTATAATATTCTGATCAAGCCCGAATATTTAAGCAGCTTATCACGAATTGGCATTGTCCGCAGACGTAATTATTGATGATTTTAATTAGAGATTGGTGAGCATTGTAAACCATGGGCAGACTAGACTACGCGAATCCACTGCCTGGTCTGGCCGCTAATGCAATAAGTCGGGATTTGTCGGAGATCGAGACCCAATTCACATAAACACGTTTGTCGTGTCACTTTAGACTGGTTCCCGGTATTGTTTCGCTAGGCTGCCCATCCGACAGGGTACCAGTCTAGTGTCGACTACGTCGCTGATGTCAGCAACCGCATGTATTGATCTTTGATATGACTTTGTAACCCGCGGGGTGAAATTTACACGTAGTAAAACTTGACAAGCGCGGTGTGTTTGGAAGTCTTGTCACTGTAGACGAATCAGCATCGTGTAAAGACAGTTTGCCAACTAATGATGGAGTTTTATATGCGGAATTGCATTATGCCTATTGGAATACATGACACAGAATACATATCGGGAATTACCGATAAAGGCGTTATGCAATATTGTTCATGGAAAATGTTCAATGTCGCCAAAATGACACCGATCGATATGGGCAAGGTAAATGTTTTCAAAAGAGCGTTGTGCCAATGTATGCGAATGTAATCGATGACTAATTGGATACGACCATTTGCAATTCAAATGATAGCGGCCATATTGTCGTGAAAGGAAAATTGCGATTGTGGTGCAATATTTATTTTGCCGACAAAACTCGACATGGCCGCTGTTCACATACAAAAATGCCGCGTGGGAATGAAAATAGCTGGTCGCTGATCGGGGGTGGCCGTTATTCCAAGGTGTTATAACGAACAAAATTGGACGGGGGGATTTTTAACTGGCTGTTGTGGACAGGTGGTCGCTATTCCCAGGTGGTTGTTAGCACAGATTCAACTGTAACCAAAAATGAATTTTATGTTAATTTTGCAACCAATCCAACCTCACAAAACAATTTTCAGACTAGTCCATTTATTAAAAGGGGGTGTTTTTGTTCTCAAAAATATGAAAATTACTTGCAAAAATTGCAGATCCTGATGAGACGGCTCGTCACCAGCGGGCTCATCTGGATCTACACTTTTTGCCCATGCCACTATACAGGCCTGTGGTGTTGAAAGAGAAAAAAGAAAACAAATAAAGTGACAAGTTTGTTCTGTGATGCTCTGACTCTCGACAAATTAGAATGAACAGAACTTCTATCGAAGATTGGATATTCTTCCCCATCGATACAACTGAGCTATAGAACATGCCAATTTGTGATTTGTGCCAATACACGTGCATTATGTTACTGTATGTAATTATCAGATACGAAAATGAGGCTATGATTTAATACATTTTGTTTACGTATTTTTGGATGAGTCTATTGACCTCCATCAACTTATCAGCTTAGATCATTATAGCCAAGGTGCTGTAGGCCATGTTGTCTTATCTACAGCTATTACTGTCATACAAGCAATTTGTCTGTTGTTGGAAGTCCATATCAATATACGGGTGTTCACAAGAAATACTTGGTCAATATACATACCTCCACTTAATGTGTTTTTGAGAATAAAAAATTTAAAACCGTTGATTAATGAAATAACTAGATTGGTCAGTAAGCGAGGCCTACGGAATACCCCCCCCCCCACCCCCCCGCCCCCCGCGTGGGCCCAGGTACCCCTAAATATGTAAAATTTTCCAAGTGTGTCGCCTAGTGACCTTGACTCTATTAGCGGGGGCGGCACGAACGTGAATTTGTCACAGGGTGGTAGACGTCCATTGGAGCAATGCGTCTGTGAAATGTGAAGCAGATCCGAGCAAGGAAATAGAAGTTATAACCGATTTCTCTGATGTTAAGTTTTGTAAAGAGACTAAGTATGTAACCTTGACCTTGAGATCAGTGGGGATATGTCACAGCATGATAGTAGAGCCTTAGAGGAATGCATGCATGAAATATTAAGAATTTACAATGAAGGAAATAGAAGTTATAACATATTTCTCTGATGTTAAGTTTTGTAAAGAGACCAAGTATTTGACCTTGACCTTGGGATCAGCGGGGGTTGGACGGTCGTAGATTTGTCACAACATGATAGTATAACCTTAGAGGAATGCATGCATGAAATATTAGGAATTTTAGATGAAGGAAATAGAAGTTATAACATATGATGTTAAGTTTTGTAAAGAGACACAAGTATTTGACCTTGACCTTGGGATCAGCGGGGGTTGGATGGTCGTGGATTTGGCACAGCATGGTAGTAGAGCCTTACAGGAATGCACGAGTGAAATATTAATAATTTTCGATGAAGGAAATAAAAGTTATAACATATTTCTCTGATGTTAAGTTTTGTAAAGAGACTTAAGTATTTGACATTGACCTTAGGATCAGCGGGGGTTGGACGGTCGTGGATTTGGCACAGCATGGTAGTAGCGCCTTACAGGAATGCATGTGTGAAATATTAAGCATTTTAGATGAAGGAAATAGAAGTTACAACCTGACTCCAGTATACCCCCCCCCACTCCACCCTCACAACTCATTGCGGGGGGAGGTACAATACAAAATTTGTAAAAATTTACGAAAAAATGCGGAATATTTTTGACAACTTTCATTTTTAGATACTTTTTGAAAAACATCACATATGCAATAACGCATATTCTGTCATGAATGAGGTCATGATGTTCTATCTCTTACATCCTGTTCATCATTGTTTACATTTCACAACTGGACATTATGAAATCGCAGCTGTGTACGTGTATACAACCACTTAAATACCCCCACACCATGCCCAACTTTCCTTCACATGTATTCAGAGCTCCAGATAAGCTGCGAATGCGCTTAAATACCCAATTAAAATTGCCAAAAACCAAATTGAAATCAGAATAGTGAGTATCAAAAAGCAATAACAAATTTGTGGTACCTTTATCATTCATGCTGCAGAAAACAATAAACAGAACTTAAATACCCAATTAAAATTGCCAAAAACCCAAATGAAATCATAAGTAGCGTGTATCAAAAAGCAATAACACATTTATCATTCATGCAACAAATACAACATATTTTTCTTATTTTTCATGAAAACACATCTTGGTATTTCACGAAATGCCACGATATGTTTTCATTTAGAAGCAAACTAATTCAATAATTGCTGTCTGTTGATGTGTAAACAGTAGTGAGATTTTATTTTACCCAATTAAAATTTTGAAATACCAAATTGCTTCAGAAATGATGGAGTGAAACTACTCAATTATTAATTCCTTATCTGGAGTTCTGTGTATTTAAACCATACCTTCTCAAGGAATGTATATGTTGTGACCACTCATTTTAACCGTTTCGACGAGACGGTTCAAATGGTGGTCGCGACATATACTTCTGAGTGCATAGAAGGAAAATATTTAGGATTTTCCGCAATGTAATGGCGTATCCTCAGCATGAAAGGGTAACCGTTGGCATTAAATGCGCCGAGTCTCAGATATTCACAGAAAGTGGTGAAATACCGTGATCATCCATTTAAATTCCCCCTGTGGCATAGAATTTTCGAAAAGGGAACATCTAAAAGAGCATGTTTTTTTTAGAAATCAATAGTTATAAGACTGGCTTCCACGTGCTCTAAATGACTCAAAATACGAGTGCGGTGCTATTTGCTGTGTTGTAAACACCTGAGAGTAAGATTGCTAATTAATAAAACGTCCCATAGCTGTAAACATGCATTTCATTAGATCTACAAAAATTGTTAATCACATCAGGCTGAAGTCTCGTGGGACGGGGGGGGTGCGATTAAATGGGCAGGGGCGTTTAAATGGACGATTACGGTAGGCGAGTAAAACATATTTATTATATGATAGCAAAGTGGGGCTTTGTTTGTGTGGTTCCGTCGGTACGTCGTCTGTCCGTTGCTATTTGAGTCGAGAAGATTGTAAGTTTCTTCCTTATGCCATAACTTCAAAATCACTGGATGCTTTACTTTAATATGTATACACTTGATACATGTGGACACAGAGCTCCAGATAAGCTGCGTATTTGCATAAATACCCAATTAAAATTGCCGAAAAACCCAATTGAAATCCGAAGTAGCGAGTATCAAAAAGCAATAACAATTTTGTGGTACCTGTATCATGCTGTAGAAAACAATAAACAGACCACAAATATATATTTGTATTACTTTCCATGAAAACACATCTTGGTATTTCTTGGTACATCTTGGTATTTCATTACAATTGTCTCCAAGGAGACAATTCTAATGAAATGCCACATGTTTTCATTTCAAAGCAAACTAATTCAATAATTGCTGTCTGTAGATGTGTAAACAGTAGTGAGATTTTATTTCACCCAATTAAAATTTTGAAATACCCAATTGCTTCAGAAATGATGGAGTGAAACTACTTAATTACTAATTCCTTATCTGCAGCACTGGGGCATATGTGACACACTCACTTAACGTTTAATATGACCTTGACCTTCATAATCACTAGTGCTGCACTATAGAAGATACTGCATAAACACATTTTCATCTAGTAACCGGCGCAAGAACATTGCGCCGGTTACGCCGGACGGACAAGGTGGTAACTATATGCGGTCCTGAACATTTTTCAGGGTACATAAATATATGGTTACCAACAAAGATGAGTGTCCCAATATTGAGGGTTAGTATGATTGTACTGGTTTGTCACAATACACAATTGGATACAATTTGTTTTGGGAAACCCCTAAAGATTACTACGGTAAACATCAGAGCTCCAGTTAAGGTGCGTAATTTGACCAACTTGGGGTGAAATTTTGTTATTTCTTCATCAAAAATGACAAGCTGGGAGTGCTTTAGAATCGTCTCATTGAGACGATTCTAAAGCACTCCCAACTTGCCATTTTTGATGGAGAAATAAGAAATTTACCTCCAAATTACGTACCTTAACTGGAGCTATGAAACATGTACTTACAAGTTTGGGTTGAAAGCCTTGCGGGACATATGTGGGTGTTCTTCCCGTTGCACGTCCGTGATCTCCACTCTGATTGGCTCCTTCATCCAGCAATCGGGGCGGATGCTCTGGAACCCCTTACGTGGCTTGTGAATCGCGGAAAATGGAATGATTTTGCCTTCTGAAAAACAGTGCAATGACTTGTGTGGCAGAAACAGAATGATGTCACCTTCTGTAAAACATGTGCATGACCTGTGTGTAGCTGAAACAGAATGATGTCACTCTGTACCTAACATGTGCCTGCTGTGTACTTAAACAGAACGATGTACCTTTGAAAACATGTGCAAGACCTGTGTGCGAAACAGAATGTGTACCTCGTAAAACATGCTGACCTGTGTGTAGCGAAACGGATGTCACCTTCTGTAAAACATGTGCATGACCTGTGTGTAAAGAAGAAACGAATGATGTCACCTTCTGTAAAATGTATGTGCATGACCTGTGTGAATGATGCTGTAAACAGAATGATGTAGCTGAAACAACGATGTTACCTTCTGTAAAACATGTGCATGACCTGTGTGTAGCTGAAACAGAACGATGTCACCTTCTGTAAAACATGTGCATGACCTGTGTGTAGAAGAAACAGAATGATGTCACCTTCTGTAAAACATGTGCATGACCTGTGTGTAGCAGAAACAGAATGATGTCACCTTCTGTAAAACATGTGCATGACCTGTGTGTAGCAGAAACAGAATGATGTCACCTTCTGTAAAACATGTGCATGACCTGTGTGTAGAAGAAACAGAATGATGTCACCTTCTGTAAAACATGTGCATGACCCGTGTGTAGCAGAAACAGAACGATGTCACCTTCTGTAAAACATGTGCATGACCTGTGTGTAGCAGAAACAGAACGATGTTACCTTCTGTAAAACATGTGCATGACCTGTGTGTAGCTGAAACAGAACGATATTACCTTCTGTAAAACATGTGCATGACCTGTGTGTAGCAGAAACAGAACGATATTACCTTCTGTAAAACATGTGCATGACCTGTGTGTAGCAGAAACAGAACGATATTACCTTCTGTAAAACATGTGCATGACCTGTGTGTAGCTGAAACAGAATGATGTCACCTTCTGTAAAACATGTGCATGACCTGTGTGTAGCAGAAACAGAATGATGTCACCTTCTGTAAAACATGTGCATGACCTGTGTGTAGCTGAAACAGAACGATGTCACCTTCTGTAAAACATGTGCATGACCTGTGTGTAGCAGAAACAGAACGATGTTACCTTCTGTAAAACATGTGCATGACCTGTGTGTAGCAGAAACAGAACGATGTCACCTTCTGTAAAACATGTGCATGACCTGTGTGTAGCAGAAACAGAACGATGTCACCTTCTGTAAAACATGTGCATGACCTGTGTGTAGCAGAAACAGAACGATGTTACCTTCTGTAAAACATGTGCATGACCTGTGTGTAGAAGAAACAGAACGATGTCACCTTCTGTAAAACATGTGCATGACCTGTGTGTAGCAGAAACAGAATGATGTCACCTTCTGTAAAACATGTGCATGACCTGTGTGTAGCAGAAACAGAATGATGTCACCTTCTGTAAAACATGTGCATGACCTGTGTGTAGCAGAAACAGAATGATGTTACCTTCTGTAAAACATGTGCAGGACCTGTGTGTAGAAGAAACAGAACGATGTCACCTTTTTTATGTCACCTTCTGTAAAACATGTGCATGACCTGTGTGTAGCAGAAACAGAATGATTTTGCCCTCTGTAAAACATGTGCAACGACTTACATGTGTAGCAGATACAGAATGATGTTACCCTCAGAAAAACATGTGCAATCTTGTAGCAAGAGAATGATTTTGCCATCTGTGAAACATGTGCAATGACTTGTGTATTGCCTAGAAAATGGATCCATGACACATTGGGTGAATTTTCCTTCTAACCAGATGGCTGTGGCCTGCAAGTCGAGCCCGCCAAGGCATTTGACAGTCACATTACAAAAACGTCAATGCAAATTTGACCATGACTTTGAGTGTTATGACCTTATGTGTGGGCTATAGAATCAAAATATGGATGATGATGAACAAACATGAAATTTCAATTGAGTTGCAGAGATATAGGTGACACATTTAATTAGTATAAATAATTAAAAAATATCATGCCTCATTTGCATATGAAAATAGCCTGATACCACTGCCAGTCACTATCAGTAAAATAAATATTGCTAAATGATTATATCTGTATAGCGCGCGGGCACTCGTAATTTTTAGAACTGGGGGAATAATGACACAATTATACGCTTATTTAATTCCTATAAAGAACATTTTGTGCCTACCGTGTGGGCATGTACCTTTAAAGCCAGTAACACTCTGTAACACAGTTTTACACTGGCGGCTTACAAAACTACAATATACAGGAAAGCATAAAATGGGGAATTAAAAACCGCAGATGAGAACTTATATTACCAGTAAGCTCATTAAGTTAAGTCGATCGAGGAGGCACCATCTGGTGGAAACAAAATCTATACCAGCGATGCACGTAATTACATGATATGTATAAAATTATGTATATGATTGTATGTGTCATACAACAGAATTGATCACATGTATATGAGATCATAATTCCAGCACAAAAATATTTACACAATTTCCTAACATTTGATTGGTCCGTAGCAAGTCTCTGTCCAAAATGTATATCCCAGTAAACTCCCATGTCAAACTACTTTCCGTAACCGTGAGGCGCAGTTAAAATAATTATTAAGAAAACGGAAAATAAACACATTTTCTTGATGAATTTATTTCAAATGCTGGAATTATAAGGAATGAATGGTCTTTTTGTTGAATTTATCGTGGATATAAACTTGGAAAAGTCGCGGGAATACTGGACGAGGCCTTCCGGCCTTCGTCCAGTATTCCCGCGACTTTTCCAAGTTTATACCCCGATAAATTCCAAAAAAAGGCCATTCATTCCTACAATATAAGTATGGAATGATTGATTGAATGAAAATTGATTGATTGATTGGTCGATTGATCTTTATCTTTATTGACCCGAAACATCGTTCTGAAACGCTTGTTTCCTTAGTGATTACTAAAGGGAATTAACTCATGGTCACTTAGCACATGGGAACAACAGGACTAGTCGCTTAGCACATGGGAAAACATCTACGTATTTCACTCATTTAAAAAAATATGTTTTTCGTTGTGTACAGAATTTGAAGCATTTTTATTTCTCACAATTCCAATTTTCTTGACACGTAACGATACTGGTATATACCAAACACTGCGTTCATAAATCAGTATTCTATCAGCTGGTTTGGTTGTCTGCCAAGGATTGGTAAACATCACCGGGGTGAAACACGTCTGGTCCGAAGTGATCGCAGTCACTACTGCCTATTTGTGCGATTTCGGCTGGGCGATTTTATTTCACAACAACATTCGTATTCATTTATCTCTTTCGATACAATGATGCCTGAATAATTCAGAAAAGTGCACAGTAAACATTACCGGTAGTATTCTAATGTATTTATTTCTGATTCCGAATATTATACCATATAACCGGACGTACCAGTACCCGTATTTCTATTTTTCTTTCATTTTTGTGTTAAGAGACCATTGTTCTAAGCGACCATTTTTGGTGTCTCCCTTGGGTGGTCGCTTAATGCAAGTTTGACTGTATTACTATCCTTGGTAATTGAGTGAAAAAAAAGAGTTAATATCTTCAATACAGGCGATATATCAACACATATGTGAACAGCATGTCATTACCCGGGTGAATTTATTTTTGACAATTGGGAATTTATTTTACAGGTTGGGAAAAAAAAGAGGCCCCTAAGCTTGGGGGATGGGCCTATATTCGGCCCCTAGAGGCATGGTACAGGTCGGTTAGTCCCTGGCCCCAGAAACAGCTAAGATCATATACAGACGTGGCTTTGGTTTAAAGTATCATCGGAAAGACCAGTCAGTGGTTGGAAATACCATGAAAGTATTTTTGTGTCTAGGGTGAATTGAACCCAAAACCTCCAGTATAAGGAAGTTTCAAGTCTCATCCGAAAGACCAGTGGGATGGAAGTACTATGAAAGTATTTTCGTGCCTAGGGCGAAGACTGAACTCAAAACCTCCAGTATTGAAGTGACTATACATCTCGGTATGTGGCTGTGACTGGAGAGATTGGGCTTATGGGTTATGCGACCAGTGTAGATCCTGATCAGCCTGTGCATCCGCACAGTCTGATCAGGATCTGCACTGTTCGCTACTCCATCGATATAACACCCAGCATGCTTCTAACAAGCAATATCAGGAGCTACATGTGCCTCAACAAATCCACTCATCCACTCATCCACACATCCACTCGTAATGACAAGACAGCAGTAAAGTGTCCAAGTATTGACGCAATCCTTCGTGTAAAATTGAAGATATTACATGTTGGAGAAACTCTTACAAACTTTTCCGACGTAACAAAATTGCTAAGTGTTTCAGCGACATTTCGAATGTGACAAAGGTCAAAGTCGTGTTAATGGTGGCGCGAGTGTGCGACAAATGTTCCGGTGATTCAAGTGTCCATGTATTGAAGCAATCCTTCACGTAACATATTGAAGAAATTACATGTTGGAAAACTTAATATTGACATAACATAATGGCTAAGTGTTTCAGCGACATTTCGAAGGTGACAAAGGTCAAGGTTGTGTTAATGGTGGCGCGACTGTGTGACAAATGTTCAGGTGATTCAAATATCCATGTATTGAAGCAATCATTTGCGTAATATAGTGAAGATATTGCATGTTGGAGAAACTCCTACAAACTTTTTGACGTAAATGTACACGGATGCACAGACATATGTACGGATGGAACCTAAAGAGCAATGCAATATGCCCCCCTTGCTATCCCATAGGGGGCATAAACAGTGTAAACCCTGATCAGACTGCATAAACATGCAGGTTGGACTGGGTAAACACTGGTCGCATAATTTTATAATAATCAAACCGGTTTAAAATTCTATAAAAAATGCATTGCAAAGAATTTGAATATCCTTTTCAGAATCAATTGACTCATTGATTGATTGGGGTTTTACATTCGATCAACAGCCAAGTCATATACAGACATGAATGGGTGAGCAACATACAGCATTCAAATTATCACATAAACTTTCAGCACATAATCCCGATACAGAAACAAGCACCCTTTCTACACCAAAACCACTTGGCCCTAGATGTGAATCCCAGTAAAATTCACCATTAACCCATTTCATGCTGACGAAACGCCATTATGTTAGCGGAAAATCCTAAATATTTTCCTTCTATGCGCTCAGAAACATATGTCACGACCACCATTTGAACCGTCTCGTTGAGACGGTTCAAATAAGTGGTCACAACATATACTTTCATTGAGAAATAACAATAAATTTCACACCCGTAAATGTGTATTCCGAAAGGAATGGGTTAAGATATACATGTGTATACATGGACTTATTTATTGTTAAGATATGCAAACCCTGCCTTTTGAACTAGACATTATGTTTGTGAAACATGGATATGCCCCCTGGCATACTGGACTCTAACTGGAGAAACTCTTGCAAACTTTTTGACTTTTCAACGTAAACGTACACGGATGGATGGACGGACGTACGGACAGAACCTCAAGAGCAACGCAATTTGCCCTCCCACCCCCCCGTTGCTATCGCATAGGGGGCATAAAAAGGAAGTGAACGGGCCCAGCGAAAACATATACGGACTCATATTTCAGAATAGAATTTGAATAAATGTCTTAGACTGCGAATCACCAGTCAAGCTATTGTACCTTTTCGAATAAACCAGTTCAAGGTATTAAAGTGTTAATGCAACCACACACCACTGATGGACAAACTGATAACAGTAATCTATAATGTTCACAATCGGATGAAACCATTTTATTCATTTGCGACCAGCGAAGACCCTGACCACTGTTACAACGAGCGTTGTTTAATGCTATTTATTAATTTACTTTTTCGTATTTTAGACTTGGGGAATTAGGCTCAATTTGATCGAAAGATGAAAGACAAAGACACATGCTGATTCTATAATGTAATATTCCCAAGAGCTCCCTGGCAACCCAAACAATGCCTTTTATACTCAGCAAAGCGGACGTTATAGAAAGCACCTCTCACCACTCGGCTCAAATGCAAACAATGCAGACTTTCCACCCCACCCCCTAGAACTGTGTTTGTTCAACACAGTTCAAATTGCTATAATTAATTACTAATTGAATGCAAACCTTAGATATTTTACATGCACATTTCATCCATTCATCTACATACACACAGCAAATATCAATGCCGAAATGAAATTAGAACTATGTCTAAATTGGCTTTTAATACGAATATCAAAGTCAATTTAGACATCAGACTGTCTTCTGAATCATATTTGGAACCATCTGTAATATGCAAATGACTGTAAACAACTACATGTTATAGTATTATGTTTTGACTCCATGTAGCTCAAATACTAGTCATCTATGTTCAGTCTCAAAAGAGTTATTACAAGATTATATGAATTGCACAAGAACAATTGCAGACAACAATTAAGCATTGCAACAGCGATCCTGCATTCATTGTGTGTGACCCCAAGCTATTTGACCAGGGCATTTAGCCCATTAAGGGTGTCTGGTTCCTGCAGACTGGAGATTTCTCAGAGTTCATGACCTCCAAAGAATGATAAACCATCAACCTTTGCAACCAGTCTAGTCCCAGATTGGACAATGCGGCTGCATGGTTCAGTCAGGGTTTATACTGTTTGCCATTCAGTCCATCAAATTGGTACACTATAACACCAGCCTGCGCATCCGCGCAGTCTGGTCAGGGGCTTCACTGTTCGTAATTAGGTCACTTAAACACCAACTATGTACCCAGCTACAAATTTGGACAAGTATCAAACTGGATACAGGCACAGGCTAATCAATATCACACTACCGGAAGGCAGAAACGAAACAAGCATGGTTTTGTCCTATCGTGGGCTGTATATTAGGATTGTTTCCTGTCCGCCTATTGGAAAGTAAACAATGTAGTGACATGAAATATGCATTATATTGATTGCCACACGACAAGGAAAGACAAGACTAATTGGGTTACTTCAATGTGAGAATGCTGGCAATTGTAACACATGTAATTACCGTACCTGAAACATTAAAGGTGCCGAGTTTCAAATATGTGCCAAAAAGGGGTGAGATTTGTAAAAAAAAATTATTTATTTTTGCAAAAATAGCATGTATGTAGCATGTGAGATAGTAGAATAAAGCACAAACGCCATAGAATTTGATCTAATTGGTTTGATTTAATGATGTTTAACGGCCGGTCATAAGGTCATTTTAGGCCGGGTTAAAGGTACATGCCCGCTATATAGGAATTAATTAAGTGTATAATTGTGTCACTATTCCACCAGTTCTAACTAAAAATTACAAGTGCCCGCAATACAGATATAATTAGTTAGTAATATTTATTTTGCTGATAGTGACTCGCAGTGGTATCAGGCTATTTTCTTATGCAAATGAGGCATGATATTTTTTAATTGTTTATGCTAATTAAATGTGTCACCAGAAAAAATTATATTTTCGACAGATTATAAAGTATGATCATTGCACATCAAAAAATAAATACAGAGAATAAGTAGTAATGTCCCTTAACATTTTAAGGAAACACGGTCATCGCCCCTGATATCAGTGTGGAAATTTCCGTTTCATTTAAAATGTATAATAATAATGCCAATCAATATGTGGGGTAATGGTGAATGAATGTTTATTTTGCCAGAAAATGTCTCAGATGATGTCTCTGATATAAAGTACACGTGTGCCTACTGAGTGGGCGTGTACCTTTAATGGGGTTGAATCCCATATGTTACCTGTTGTGATGGGGCTGGTGGTAAATCCCAAAATCAGCAAAAATATATATTCAGCCCTGCAATTAGAATAACCTGACCAGTAGCCTATTTCATCAACATTGCAAAGTATACTTTAGTAGCAAAGTATACATTGAGGGAGAAATTTTCATTTTTTTTTTAAATTTATTAATTTTTATTATAATGAATTTATTACATTATCACAGCCATTTAATGGCTGTGATAATGTAATAAATTCAGTATAATAATTCTGCATACTTTTAATCATGAAATATATGCATTTGTTAGTTCTATATGAAATAATGCATTTCAGGAAAAAAAATGATTACTCCCTCAAAGTATACTTTGCTAGTAAAGTATACTTTGCAATGTTGATGAAATAGGCCCCTGGTGCCAGGTCCTCACCACACCAGAGTCACTTAGCCCCACTCCCAAACAGTATTAGAATTAGTACTAATCATATTACTTTATAATGGGTATAACCGGATTCAACTGTCACATACCAGAAAGCTAAAGATGTACCTGAAGGTCAAACCAGGGATATCAGGAAGGATGAAACCCATCATTAAATATATCCTTCACATGATTCAACCAACCACCCACAGACTTTGATCAAATAAAATGGTGTATTTTGTTGATATAGATAATGTGCATGTACCTTTAAACCATTATAGATGGGATACAATTATAGTTCATGTAGTATGAAGCTTCTGAGAAAGAAAAAAAAAATATTTTCTTTATTACATCTAGGAAGTATATGTTTTTACCACTCGTTTGAACAATCTCGGCGAGACTGTTCAAATCACAGAGTGGTAACAACAGAAACCTTTATGGAGAAATAAACAAATAATGGGATTTTTTCACAACAAAAAAGATCATATCCTGAAATTTGCTAAATGTCCTTGTCAAATGCACTTTGTCAGCCGAGGACCCCATATATATTTCAATATTTGGAATTCAGAGCTCCAGTTAAGGTGCGTAATTGGACCAAATTTTCCGGACATTTTTCTTATTTCTTCACAAATAATGGCAAGTTGGGATTGCTTTAGAATCATCTTATCAAGACGATTCTAAAGCACTCCCAACTTGCCAATTTTGGCGAAGAAATAACGAAAGTTGATCAAATTACGCACCTTAACTGGAGCTCTGAATTCTAAATATTGAAATATTATATTGCATTTGACAGGTCATGAAGTGCTATTAAAAAAGTGTAGATAGGCACCATCTGGTACTTGATCATTGAACTACCCATTTTTTTGTAAGTCAATTGTTGAACAATGTGAAAGTGAAAGTGAATGGGTCTAACATCTCAGCAACAGGTCATGTCGTATAGAGGTGAAACGTCGATTTACCGTCTCGTCAGAAAGACTAGTGAGATGGGAAATACTATGAAAGTATTTTCAGTAGCTGAAGCGGGGATTGAACCTACGACCTGCGGTATCGAAGTCCAATGCTCTGTCATTAGACTATCAACCAACTGTGGAACAATCAAAGATCCAGATAAGGTGCGTAATGGCTTAGTTTACCCACTTATTTTAGCAGAATATGCATCGATTATCAAAAGTGGGAGTACAAAATACTCGCAGCAATGTGAAAATACTCATTGTTTCAAATAGTAGTGAAAATACGGTAATACACATGAACATTTACTTAGTGGAGCCGCAAAAAGAGTGTTTGCTTTTTGCAGCTCAAATAAGAATTTTTTTTAATTTTATCTCTTTGCATGCTAGCGGCGAAAATATCCGCCAAACAAATTAAGAGTATATGTTTTATTTCTCTCTGTAAATATGTCTTGAAATTTCATTAGAATTTTGTCCTCTAATGAAATTCCAAGACATATTCATGACATTTACAAGGAGAAATAAAAGAAAATATAATGAATTGTCATCTGCTATTGTTGAAATATTTATAGCCCACAAATTTCCCAGCATGCAAAGAGTTAAAGGATGAAAATTAATAATACATTTGTAAAAGTAAAATATGCATTGAATTTGAAATACGGGGGTATAATACTCTTTAGATACAAAACTTATCTGGAGCTCTCCGCAAAGCACCCACCTGCTGTAGGCTCTGCCACTCGGTGACCTTCAGATGACCCCGCGGACTGACACGTAGCTGTCGGCTTAAGGGCCCCGAGGGCCGAGTCCGCATCGCCGTGAGACTGATCGAGAAAATCCGCCGGCGTGTCCGGTTCATCGAGTTCGTCGAAGTCAGAGTCATCGCTGATAACAGAGAAAGATCGCAGAAACTGCACGGTTGTGTTACGAATACCTGCGCTGTCATCCATAAGTGGTTGCTGTTCACCCATAAGTTTGTATGTGAGTGTTGCCTGCCTGTCAGCGCACAGAGTCAGCTATTGATTAACGGCGAGGCTCCTTGTAACAGCTTTCAAGCATTCTCCTTGAAAACGTGTTTTTGTGTTCCCATTGCACTCTTTTTCATTACATCGTCACAAAATATCTGCAATTACGTATGATCCAGTGTTTGTCGTATGCAAGCCAGCTGGGTTTTTTGGCGGTCGGCTGTTCTCCGTTTTACTTCTGAGAGTTGTTTTATCGTGTTTTATAATGCTGTTTATGTTAGAATAACTATTGTTTACACAGGTGTAATTCCAATAATACTTATCATGGTAACCAAATATTGTTGTGATATTTTTCATGTCAATTTGTCTTGTTTTGGCCGCACATGCAAATCATCTCCATTCTCATGTATTGTCAAAACAGGTTTTTGTTAAGAACAGTGCAAAATAAAAATGAATTCAGCATTTAACACTTACACCACTATCTTAATTTTTTGTCCTGTGCTGTTTATTTTCTTTTTTCCATTTTTATCATCAAAAACATGCTTTGCCAGATATTGTAAGAATTTTTTTTGACTTGCTTTGACAGGGATGACAGCGCTTTAGAATCATATTGAGAAATAAGGCAAGATATAAAAGCAACAGCAGATGACAATTGTAGTGTGTAGCGGTCTAAGGGTTAAGTGCTAATTAAATTTTGTCGTCTGCGGTAAATGTTAAATTTTCAATATTTCTCGACAAAAACCTGTTTTGACAGCACACGAGTGGAGACGATTCTCATGTGCTGTCAAAACCGTTTTTCGTTAAGAATTAAGGCAAAACTGACAACAACAGCAGATGACAATTTCTGTCTCCAGTGTAGTGAGGGTTAATGTACTTAAAAGTGAACGCATTTTTAATGCATGTAAATGAAACCAAAGATGGCAGAATTAATGTATGCTGTGTGGAGATATTTTCTTCTAAATATATGAAAATTTACATACAACAAGAAATACGTCCGTCGAACGCGGATGCCACCTGCAGCATATTTGAGAAACTGTGACAAAGTGGTTAACCGAAAAGTGTGACGGATGGACAGACAGGACGGGACGGACGGACGGACGGACGTTCTTACATTACTATACTTATGTGGCTTATCACATGTTAAATATTAGCCACATAAAACGATTTTTAGCCACATAAAACGATTTTTTAGGTGGCTAATTGTAACCAACCCTATCCTTTACCAAGTCCATAACACTGTGGGGCTAGCCACATAAGTACCCTAATGTGTGCCCGGACGGACGGACGGACGGACGGACGGACGGACAGACGGATGGACAGATGGACAGACAGACAGACAGACAGACAGACAAACAAACGGTCCAAACACTATATGCCACCCGTTTCTTCGAAACCCGGTGGCATAAAAAGTGCAGATCCTGATGACAGGGCTCCAGATTAAGGAATTAGTAATTGAGTATTGTTACTCCATCATTTCTGAAGCAATTGGGTATTTCAAAATCTTAATTGGGTAAAATTAAATCACACTACTGTTTACACATCAACAGCAGCAATTATTGAATAGTTTGTTTCGAAATGAAAACATATCTTGGCATTTCATGAGAATTGTCTCCTTGGAGACAATTCTAATGAAATACCAAGATGTGTTTTCATGGAAAAATAAGAAAAATATTGGTGGTCTGTTTATTGTTTTCTGCAGCAAGATAACGGTACCACAAATGTTCTCATTGCTTTTTGATAACCGCCACTTCTGATTTCAATTGGGTTTTGGGCAATTTTAATTGGGTATTTACGCAAATACGCAGCTTATCTGGATATATACTGCTTACAAACGCCACTATAGAGGGATGCAGTGTTGAAATGTTTAAACAAAGTATGTATTTGTTGTGACAGTTAAGATTGACAGGTTGATTGAATGGAGTTTTATATCTGTTCAATTTTTTAAAGGCCCAACTGAAATTACAATAAACTTCGAGCATAAAAACCACAATTTATGTATCCTGATCTGGTGCCAAGTGTCCTAACCACACCCACCACGTGGTCCTAGGTGTGACTCCTGCTACATACATGTACACTCACATCCTCTATCCAATAACAGAGCTTCAGATAAGCTGCGTATTTGCTTAACCCTTTCCCTGTTTTGCGATATTTCGACTCTTCCAAATCGAAAACATCTGAATAAAAGAATCAAATGCTGGGTCAAATGGTGGTTAAATTATCTGATAGAGTTGAAAACATTGTGGGAAAAGGAGAAATTGCTTGTTACAAGCAATTTCTCCTTTTCCCACAATGTTTTCTAAAGACATCTTCTGCAGAGGCGTGAAAAGTCGTCTCTATCAGGGAAAGGGTTAAATACCCAATTAAAATTGCCAAAAACCCAATTGAAATCAGAAGCAGTGAGTATCAAAAAGCAATAAAAAAAATGTGGTGCCTTTATCATACTGCAGAAAACAATAAACCGACCACAAATATAGCACGTTTTTCTTATTTTTCCATGAAAACATGTTTTCAGTTAGAAGCAAACTATTCAATAATTGCTGTCTGCTGATATGTAAACAGCAGTATTTTGAAATACCCAATTGTTTCAGAAATGATGGAGTGACAATACTGATTACTCAATTACTAATTCCTTATCTGGAGCACTGCAATAACAAAATATTATTATTATCATGACCTGGAGACTAAATCAATTATCTGTTGATTACTTTTGAACTGTCTCAAAGAAAATATTCAAATAAGATGCCACAGAATATATGTACTGCAAAATATTAGAATATGTTTAATGAAATAATATGAATTAACATGAAACTAGAAAATTGTTTGTAAAAGAAAATGGCACCACTGTTGAGCATTCATGAATACGTTTGGAGAAAAAATTATTTTGAGAGTCGAAAAAGGGGCATAACTGCGGATGGAAGGGTGGGACAGTGAAAATGTTTACGTTACGAACTCCTGCACTTAATGGTTGGAATGTATACCGAGTATGAAAAGAATCGGCCAAAAACTATAGAAGTAGTTCACCCTACAAGGAAAAAACAAATGTTCAGAGTCGAAAAAGGCACATAACTGCGGATGGATCAGTGGGACCGGGAAAATGTTTACGTTATGCACTCCTGTATTTGATGGTAGGGATGTATACCGAATATGAAGAGAATCGTACAAAAATTGTAGAAGTAGTTTGCCGGACAAGGAAAAAAATATATTTACAGAGTCGAAAAAGGGGTATAACTCTGGATGTACATGTATCAGTGGAACAGCAAAAATATTTACATTACGCTCTCCTGCACTTGATGGTACGGCTGTATATCGAATATGAAGAGAATCGGCCAAAACCTGTAGAAGTAGTTCACCGGACAAGGACAATTGTCTACTGACAGACGGACGGACAGGGTAAAGTTTAAACACTGTATGCCACCGACAACTTAATAATAAACAGTTACCGAAACACGATTTTGACATTTCAGTAGTTTTCTAAGTACATGTAAGTGATCCAGTATAATTTGAAAGAATGTCACGATTTCAAAATCAATCTTATAACTGCGAGAGTGTAAAGTTACAATATACGGCATTGATTGTCGTAAGTTACGACAATCAATGCTGGATATTGTTACCTGAATGTTGTACGCGAATTGTAACTTTACACTCTTGTACGACTGGCAACATTGTACCAGACTATTGGAATAAGATGGTTAGCACAATAACTTTGTGGGGGTCCTCTACACAGCTAGTCATGAAATATTCATTTCCGTGTGTGCATAGTGTTTCACGCAGCATATTTTCGCATGGTGCCATGCCATGCTTGAATTTGGTGGAGCCATGCTGCCCACCTCCCCAACATCAGCACCCACCATCACACCACCCCCAAACAAGAGGGCCATGATGGCCCTAATTCGCTCACCTGACTCCATGAACACCAGACGAGAATGTGACATTGAGTTCATATGTTTTAAAAAAATTGTGCTATTTTTAGATGGCGGTCATCTTGGATTAAGCGATGACTCATTTTACCAAATCTGAAAATGCTTCACCCAAGGATCTGAACTTCCTATGAAGTTTGGCCAGCATCGGCAATGTGGTTCCTGAGAAAAAGACGTTCAAAATCTCGAATAAATGGACCTTTTGGTGGCCATCATGGATGACATAATCATCCGATTCCGACAAATATTGCATTAGAGCAATCGCCTCATCTATACCTTCAATTTGATATATGACATGAGCATATTCGGTCAAAAATAAAATTTGATCCCAATTTGACACCACGGGCCACGCCCATTTTTGACCCCGGGGTCACCATTTTCACAACTTTGAAAGAGCATTGTACATCGATCATTCCTACGAAGTTTAGTCAAAATCCGGCTAGCGGTTCATGAGAAGAAGATTTTTTAAGAATTTATGCTATTTTTAAACGGCTGCCATCTTGTATTAGCGATGACCTCCATTTTAACAAATCTGAAAAGGCTTCACCCATGGACCATAACTTTTAAGTTTGGCTACCATGGGCCAAGCGGTTCATGTGAAGAAGAATTTTGAAATCTCTAATAAAAGAACAACTTTTTGACCTTTCGTCGGCCATCTTGGATGACATAACCATCCGATTTCGACAAAAAATGCACCAGAGTGATCGCCTCATTGATACCTTCAATTTGATATATGACATGACCATATCCGGTCAAAAATAAAATTTGACCCCAATTTGACCCCACGGGCCACGCCCATTTTTGACCCCGGGGTCACCATTTTAACAACTTTGAAAGAGCATTGTACATCGATCATTCCTACCAAGTTTTGTTGAAATCCGGTTGGCGGTTCTTGAGAAGAAGATTTTTGAAGAATTTGTGCTATTTTTAGACGGTGGCCATCTTGGATTACGTAATGACGTCATTTTAACAATTTTGTAATCCCCCTACCTAAGGACCATGACCATGAAGTTTGATGACTATAGGCCCAATGGTTACCGAGGAGAAGACGTTTGAAAATGTTCATGGACGACGGACGACGACGACGACGACGGACACATTGCGGTAACAATAGCTCACATGAGCTTTGCTCAGGTGAGCTAATAAAAAAAGAGTAAAATTTTATTTTTTTATAACATTACAAATTTGCTCAGACACCATTAGACATTATTATCATTATTTTCAAAGTTCTCACCATGCCCTTTTTATTCGAGAGCTAGCGAAGGATGATACAACCAACATCCAAATTTGAGGTCTTCACTAGTTGTAAATGCCATAGGCATATCTCTAATCACATTAGAGAAATGGGCCGAATCGCTTTTGTGATCAGCCACAATCTGATCAGGGTGTACACCATTCGCCATTCAGTCAGTGAAACACCTGTTAACCCTTACACCGCTATATTAATGTTTTTGCCGTCTGCTGTTTATTTTCTGTTTTCCATTTTTATCATCAAAAACATGCCTTGACAGCACTTTAGAATAATTTACAACATGCTTTGACAGCACTTTAGAATAATTTACAACATGCTTTGATAGCACCATTGGAAATGATTCTGAAGTGCTGTCAAACCATGTTTTTTTTTAGAAATAAGGAAAGATATAAAAGCAAAAAGCAACAGCAGACGACAATTGTTATGTGTAGCGGTCTAAGGATTAAGCCTTTACCTAACAGTGCAGATCCTAATCAGACTGCAGAAGAGTACTAGTAAATATGCAGTTAGACTGACAACAAAAGCCATAAGCCCCATTTCTCCATAAACACACACACACACTATCAAATCTATGAATCAATGTTCCACTATAGTATGAAATATTACATCCAAGTCACTAACACCAAAGTTTATTGCTTCCACTACCTACAATTCGAATAACAATATATTACAGCACAGTAATAGCCAGGGAAATATACCTAATCTCATCTTCTAAACTAATCTAAATGTCAGCCACAGAAGCAAATGAGAATCACAGAAATGCTAGATAAATAACACACAATACTCAATAGTGGTTAAGCTAGTTTTTATTGCATTTCATTCGTTCTGGCCACGTCGATATACGTGAATGAGTTTAGTGTCCAAGCTAAGGTCAAATAGAGATAGGACTTTAATTTCGTGCCTCATCCAAAAGAGCAGTCAGTTGGAAATATTAACCCTTTCCCTGATAGACAACTTTTCACTCCTCTGCAGAAGATGTCTTTTGAAAACATTGTGGGAAAAGGAGAAATTGCTTGTAACAAGCAATTTCTCCTTTTCCCACAATGTTTTCTACTCTATCAGATAATTTAACCATCATTTGACCCAGCATTTGATATCTTTTATTCAGATGTTTTGGATTTGGACGAGTCGAAATATCGCAAAACTGGGAAAGGGTTAAAGTTAGTATTTTTTACGTGGTGGAGAGCAGCAAAGTCGATAGAGACAAAATTAATATTTTTTTATTATTCATTCATAAAAGTACAGGTAATATGTGAGTGAGTGTGGCTACCATGTGAACTATCTCATATTTAATTTTAGATGAGGGTCAGAGGATACGAGGGTATGTGTATTATTGAAGATGAATCCATTTTTAGAATCCCTTAGAAATTAGAATGCTGGGAACGGAAACTGTCAGCTGCTGTTGTTTTATATTTGGCCTTCTTTCTCAACTAAAACATGGTTTGAGAGCAATTTAGAATCATTTCCATAAACACTTGTAAAAATTTGGTGATTGGTAAAAAATATTTATATTGCAAAATAAGTATTTATTTTTCAGTACTACATATAAACATTGTTACTAAATATTTTATTTAAATTAACCCGTAGACCGCTCCTCACAACAATTGTCGTCGGCTGTTGCTTTTATATCTTGACTTATTTCTTAATAAAAACATGGTTTGACAGCACTTCAGAATCATTTCCAATGGAAATGATTCTGAAGTGCTTACAAAGCATGTTGTAAATTATTCTAAAGTGCTGTCAAAGCATGTTTTTGATGATGAAAATGGAAAATAGAAAATAAACAGCAGACGACAAAAAAATTAAGATAGCGGTCTAACGGTTAATTATACTAGCGTGTATTATGGGAACTTCTTTAAAATGTGGTATTTTTTAAATTATCATTTCACAACTAAAAATAAAGAACTGTCACAATTTTTTCTTACTGGTACATGTGTAGAGAAAATACCAATTATGCCAAACAAAATTATCTCCCCTACTTATCACCGTTTCTGATAGCATGTATTTGAATATAACGCATATACTGTGGAATGTGATCAAATAGAATAGTGTGATTGATTGATATATCCTCTGTGACCTAATTACCGGTGTATACTAAATACCGGTGATAGCCGAGGAATCCGAAAATTAAAAAGTTCAGTCATCGGCGCTAACATCATAGATTGTTGGCATGTATTGATCAGGGATTCCGCTGGGGAAAATAAAAAAATTACCACTTCAAAAAAAAATAAAACAATTTGCGATAAAAAATTACAATTTTCGAGAAAAAAAAATCCAATTTTCGAGAAAAAAAAATCCAATTTTCGAGAAAAAAACCTCGGAATCCCTGATTGATGCTAACGGACACATAAAAAAATGTGCATTAAATTTTGCATTAAGGACACGTTCTATATCTGAACACCGTTTGATTCAAAGATAATTGCTTCTTAATGTGATGGAATATATGTATAACATATATGTGAACACTACCTTGTTACTGTATCCCATACAGCATATGGAGTGGCGAACTCGGCAATCTCTGTGTGTTCAAGCCATCAGCCACTTTCACCTCTTATGGTGTTGGACACAAAACGCAAATATGAAGTAGAACATATAATGTAGTTAATCAAATGTAGAAACGCCAGGAGAACGGACTCCTATCAATTATATTACACCAAACAGTAAAATATGTCAGTTTTCTGGACAGATTTGTGCATGTGTTTTTATCAAGATGAACCACAATTATAAATAACCTCATACACAGAAAATCACACAGTGTATCATTTTTACCTGGCAAACCACACAACACATACCATATATACCCACTACTGTACTCTGTTATTAGCTAAAAATCCAGTCACATGTAAGCAGTTACCTGAGTGTATTGTCGCTGGTGTCTACTTATCTAGTATGCGAGTAAATATGGCTTTAACTATGGGTAACGTGTGCACCAACAATGGACTGTGCATCAGATTGAAAAGTTTACACATCAAAATTTAATTTGGAGATTGATGGGAGAAATGCTCAGATATCTCGGTTTTTGTATAGTTTGCTGGCATAATATTTATAGCACATCATTGTCATATCTGTCTATGATGTATTGCACAAAGTTTTATTTGGTTTACTGTCATATTATTGGCAGCATGTGTCAAACGCACAAAGTGGTGAAACTGTACGATGGCTTGTACATACAAAGATGGCGGAGATGGCAACTCAATGTACCATATAGTATACAGTAAAAAGACAATATTCACATATGTTATATTCAAATATCACATCACTCTTATGAAGCAATTATCATTGAAGCCGAGTGTATACATCTATGTCATACTACCTTAAGCATTTGTTTTCTACAAAAATACAAGTTTGTTTAACAATCTGAAATCGCTCTATAAACTTGCCAACAGGTGCTCATAAGATTACATCATATTTTGTAAAATACTTGCTTTAATTGTTATCTACTGGTGATAATATGTCACAGGACATGCGCAAAACGGATTTGCTGCTTTACGGCAACATTCATCGTAGGTTGATGTGTGATGATTTTACAACAGTCACAGATTATTAGTTAACGATAGACAGCAAAATTTCAGATGGTGCTACATAGACTTTCATCTCTTTTAAATTCCTATCAACCAGTGTATTGCCGTTTGCTTTTTTATTCACATACAAGAAGGTGCAGATGTATCAAATGAATGCATTGTATTCATAACAAGAGTGCCGCCGTAAGTCACAAAATACGTCCGTTACAGATGGGCCAGACAACGAAATGTGAAGCTGTTACCAAGGCAAGAAACAATACTGAGAATTTGAAACTCTATAGCATTATTTCTTCCTCTCATTGTGCTGAACAGGTATACTAATTTAGGTAGAGATGTGTAAAGTAGAAATTATATAGAATTGGATACAAAAATGTGGAAAAAATGGCCAAGTTTAAAATGTGATATTTTGGTTAAAAAATACTTTTTCGGCATAAAAACACGAAGGTGCACATCTTCAATATGTGTAGAAGACGTGTGCATAGTTTCAGATCGATTGACTGAACGGTTTCAGAGGAGTTGTGTACACAAACTCTGTACCCTATATAGAATTGTATAGAAAATGTAGAAAAAATGGCTAAGTTAAAAAGGTGATATTTTTGCTAAATAAATACGTTTTCGGCATAAAAACCCAAGGTGCACATCTTCAATATGTGTAGAAAGCGTGTGTATAGTTTCAGATCGATTGACTGAACGGGTTCAGAGCAATGTGAAAATACACATTGATTTTCAAATGGAGTATTAATGAAAATACTGTAATAAAGTTGTAAATTTAATTAGTTGAGATGCAAAATACCCTCAGCTTTTGATTGCGTATGAATTTTTCATTTAATTTCTATAAACAATAAAAGCTTCAAATATTTCACAATAGCTACTACTGCAGTGCATGTACTACTAGACTAACATGCCATGTCTCTATATCATGTTTAACTTCTATTTTTCATTATTTGACTTTTTTCATTTATTATTTTCTTTGCTATAGAAACGGTAGTGAAAGCCATAGTGCTATGTCTACTGTCTGTTTCACGAAAGCTGCCCAAATTTTACGGCCATATAGACAATTCAAAAACAATATTATTTTCGATAATATTAAATTAAAGGAAAATTTAAGAATGAGCCTTCTTTTTATTTCGTGAAATTCGGTCAAATATTTATTTTATTACGAAAAATTGATTTGTCTATGGGAATTTAACATGGGCCTGGGGTAAAAAGTGGTAAGGAAGTGTAGGAGGAGTCAAAAAACGAAAAAAATTGGAAATTGACTCCGAAACCCGACTAGATAGCTTGGATATGATCTAAGAAAATTTTAAAAATCAGTCCAGTATTTCTAAAATTCAAAAAAAATTCCCCATGTTAAATCCCCATAGACATCTTCACTCGTGAAGATGTCTATGGGGATTTAACATGGGGAAATTGTTTTTTCGGAATAAAATCAATATTTTACCAAATTTCACGAAATAAAAAGAAGGCTCATTTTCCTTTAATTTAATATTATCAAAAGAAATCTTGTTTTTGAATTGTTTACATAGCCGTAAAATTTGGGCAGATTTCGTGAAACAGACAGATAATGTACTACGACTACGTATTACGTGCATATTGAAATAACCCACAAGTTATGTTATTTCAAAATATGTAAATTTGATACTTTATCACTGTTTTTGAAAATTCCACAGGAAAATTCCACTTTTCAAGAGTAAGCCATCATGACTGTATATAAAAACAGTCATGAATGATGAAGTCACGACTATAATTACACGACCAACACGGAAATAGACAGTGGACGAAATTCGGCATTTTCGTAACACGTCTAAAGTTCTAGAAACAGTTTTATAATACATTTAAAGTGCTTGACAACGGCAATAAACCGGTATTTAATCATTCAATTATAAACTAATCCAGTATGTTATCATGATATATGAAACAGCAGCGTATAAAACACAAAATAAAACAACTAACAGCCATCGTAAACTCCGTTTGTCAACGTTCAAAGGTCACGTGGTAACAGTTACTTCCGACTTAAGGGAGATAACAACGACGAACTTTCAGAATTTGATATGGTAGACGACGTCCATGACAATATGGGTTTATTGGGTAGCGACCAGCGTAGTCGAAATTTCCCATCATTCCCGATGTTTAGTTTGGGAAACTATACAGTACACGATTCATAGACTTGTAGCATCTGTTCCACGTTTTGCTGCCGACGAAGGCTATTAAACACATTAAATCTAAAAAAAATGAAAGTACTTTTTCATCAATAACAAAAAATTGACGTAATTCCATCAAATATTGATTTTACGGGGAAAATACAATTTTTATATGAGAATTTAACATGGGGGCTAAACATGGATTTTTAAAAATAATTTGTGGACTGATTTTCAAAATCTAACTTGTTTTCTTAATTAGACTACATCATTTCCAAGCTATCTAGACAGGTTTCGGAATCACCTTTTCCCCCCTTTTTTTCTACCCCCACGGCACCGCTCCTTTTTGCTCCACGGCATGTACAATTTCCATAGGTCAAATGTTCGTAAGCAGCAAAACATGTAACAGATGGGTAACGCATACATACATACCTTAGATTACTATTAACGAGACTATAATTGCCCTCCATTCATTATTGTACATTTTACACCGGCCGGACGCCCCTCTGTTGCTGGGGGTGGTGGCAGCACACACCGGCTAAAACTCCTCAATAACCCCGCCTCCTGAAACAGAAGTTTGTAAAGCGATAGAGAAAATGGGCCTCATGACGTATGCGAGCAGAGTAGGCCCTAATCAGCCTGCACGTCCACGCAGTCTGATCAGGGCTACGATGCTCACACATTGTGTCACTGGAATATGTGTTTTATTGCCGTTACCAACACAGACAGTCGGACCGTGGAACGGTTAGATTCGAATGACCCACATTAACGGTACATGCCCACTCAGTAGGCACACAATATTCTTTATATGAATTAAATAAGTGTATAATTGTGTCACTATTCCACCAGTTCTAAAAATTACGAGTGCCTGCTATACAGATATAATCATTTAGTAATATTTGGTATAAACATATTTTATTAAATAATCCTTTACCTCATTATCATTTTTCGGTATGCAAGCAGTGTTAAGAGGATTGGAACGAAATATTAGTAATATTTATTTTATTGATAGTGACGTGCGGTGGTATGAGGGCAGGCTATTTTCATATGCAAATGAGGCATGATGTTTTTTTAATTAGTTATACTAATTAAATGTGTCACCTGACAAAAATAATATTTTCGACAGATTATAAAGTATGATCAATGCACATAATTACGTGGAGTAATTGTGAATGAATGTTTATTTTGCCAGAAAATGTCTCCGATGATGTCTCTGATATAAAGAACACATTGTTCCTCCACTACTGAGTGGGCGTGTACCTTTAAAGGCACTGCGTTTCAGGATATCCATAGAGAGTAATGCAACAGAATAGGAAAATATGGAAGCGTCCTGGTGCCAATGCTAAAATAGTTAAGTCCTAATTAGGAGATACTAAGTCCTATTTAGGAGATACTAGTATCTCCTAATTAGGACGTAGTAATTCCTAATTAGAATTTAAAAATAGTTCAGCATTGGCACCAGAACGCTTCCACAGGACAAGACTTCCGCCGCGGAAGGGGTGTCGCGCCTGCCGAGGAGGCTTTTGACCGTAACATGATCATGGGCATGTGCTAAAGTAAGCATCACAAAAACCGTCAGAAAAGTGCATGCTTAAAACACCAAAAAAGTTACGGTTGAAGAAAGGTTTTGACATAAAAAAGATGGCTAGGTGTTTCCACAACCATTTGAAAATCAAAAAGGTCAAGGTTATGTTAATGGATGCACGAGTGCGTTCCAAATGCTTACATGTGTACAAACTTGTTGACACAAACAAAAATGGCTAATTGTTTCCGCAAAAATGGGAAGGTAAAAAGGTCAAGGTCATGTTAATGGCGGCATGAGTGTGTTCCAAAATGCTTACATGTATCAAGTGTCCAAACATTGAAGCAATCCATCAAGTAATATTAATATTATACGATGATGAAGAAACGTGTAAAAACTTGTTGACGCAAAAAACAAATGGCAAAGTGTTTCCGCAATATTAAAGTTATACCATGATGAAGAAGCTTGTACACATATCAAGTGTCCAAATATTGAAGCAATCAGTCAAATAATATTAAAGTTATACCATGATGAAGAAGCTTGCACAAACTTTTTGACGCAAAAAATGGCTACGTGTTTCCGAGATCGGAGATTGCTAAAACAAACCTTATACGGAAAAAAAAACTGGCGTTTTCAACGCAACGCTAGTTATTTTTCAGTACTACAAACATTTCACAATATTTCCTTCCTGGTCCATGTACAGCGAAAATGCTAAATTATGCAAAGCCAAATTATCTCCCCAGCATATCAGATCTGGAGACAATTTCATCAACATTGCAAAGTATATTTATATTAGTAATCATTTATTGTTCCCGAAATGCATTATGTCATATAGAACTAACGACTGCATATATATGATGCTTAAAAGTATGCATAATTATTATACTTAATGTATTACATTATCATAGCCTGTGATAATGTAATCAATTCTTAAAAAAAATACAATTATCCTGAAAATTTCTTCCTCAAAGTATACTTTTCTAGATAAGTATACTTTGCAATGTTGGTGAAATAGACTACCGATAGCCTGTACATTAATTAATATAGCGCACGGTTTTTAGGGAATGCCAACAAATGGTGCCATTGATATATATGTCAGTTTCTGTGCATGCAGCGAAAATTAAAAAAAATATATATAAACGTAACATTGACAAAATAATTTAGGAAATATGTATGTCAGGTCAACATGAATTACTAATTAATGCTGTTATTTATCATAATTGCTAAACGACAAGTACGTCCCATAAAAGGTACACACCCACTCAGTAGGTTATAATATAGGGAGACAGATAGTTTTGTATATTCTGTAGGTATGATATTTTCTGGCAAAAAAAACATTAATTCACTATTACCCCACGTATTGATTGGCATTATTATACATTTTATACCAGACGTAAATTTCCACACTGATATCAGGGGCGATAACCGTGTTAAAATGTTAACAGACTGTTACTATTTATTCTCTGTATTTATGTTTTGATGTGCAATGATCATACATGTACTTTATAATCTGTCGAAAATATTATTTTTTTCAGGTGACGCATTTAATTAGTATAAATAATTAAAAAAATAGCATGCCTCCTTTGCATATGAAAATAGCCCGATACCACCGCGAGTCATTATCAGTAATATAAATATTACTTAATGATATTCCTGTATAGCGGGCACTCGTAATCTCTCCAACTGTTGGAATAGTGACACAATTATACACTAATTCCATAAGAACATGTTGTGCCTACTGAGTGGGCATGTACCTTTTAATTTAGTTTTTCCGGGTGTGCAGTTTTGAGAGTTTCCTCTGTCACTGTGTGTCCCATTTCTACAGTATAACTGTATAATATCACCTTTAATTGCCACAACTGTAGCATAATGGATGTGACTTGTAAAATAGAGCTTACGATTTTTGCGACCAGTGTAGAACCAGATCAGCCTGATCAGGATCTGCACTGATCGCCATTCCATCAATGAAACACACCCGCCATGCTTCTTACAAGAACTACAGATCGTCGTCAGACTACACGAGTCTGCTATTTAATCATTATCACATCTTTGATACATGTTCTAGTTTTGTTTCTGCATTAACCCTTAGACGCTACTCTCAACATTTGTCGTCTGCTGTTGCTTTTATATCTTGCCTTATTTCTCAATACAAACATGTTTTAACAGCACTTCAGAATCATTTCCAATGGAAATGATTCTGAAGTGCTGTCAAAGCATGTTGTAAATTATTCTAAAGTGTTGTTAAAGCATGTTTTTGATGATAACAATGGAAAATAGAAAATAAACAGCAGACGACCAAAAACATAAGATAGCGGTCTAAGGGTTAACACAGCACATGGGCAATGCATGGACATGAGGATGTGATAACACAGTTAGATCACGTTCGTCCGCATGTACGATCGATAATCAGCTCCCTAAAGCTCGCGGATTATCTCCTCGTACATGCGGACGAACCCTGATCTAACTGTGACGTAGATCACAGATCACATACGTCCAAGTGGCCGTGACTGACGAAATGAGGCGTATGGACTTTGCGACCAGTGTACATCCAGATCGGCCTGTGCATTAGCTACACTAATTCGCCTCCGATATGTTATCTATACGAGAAGTATGGAGCGAGGTAGCAATTTTGTTTCTATCTGTGCATCCGCACAGTCTGATCGGGATCTGCACTGTTCGCCGTTTCATCAATGACACACCCGCCTTGCTTGTAACAAACAATATGGATCATTATCATGCTACATATGTGGCTGTGACTGGAGACATGGGGCTTGTGGGATTTGTGATCAGTGTCCGTATAACTCGTGATCACATTGCACATTCCTGTAGCCTGATAACGATTTACATGTATTTATATAAGATAATCTCCTCGTACATGCGGACGAACCGTGATATAATTGTTGCGTAGATCACACATGACATAAACCCCATGTCTCCACTTACAGTCTAGTGTGTGTATGGCGGCTCAGTTTTGTGTACCGTGGTCACGTCTTGGTTTACATCCGTGTTTGTTGACGTTTCGAATTATGAAATTGAATTTAACCGAACTGTGATAAGAAAGCCATTTAGTTGTACAAATATAGCATAACGATATCTTGGCATAACATTATAGGAACATTTACGCACCCAGTCTACTCCAGTATTAATATGTGATAATACAACTCTGCATGGCAATTGTATTGCCAATCTGTTGGGTTTTTTTAATGCATATTTATTTGTAAATGGGAATTTGGGCTTCGAGATAACACGGTAAATAAATTTCCCGGAGTTTTATGATTGTTTTACACTATCTATCTTATTATCAAGACATTCACATTTGATCTGACCAATGTCTAATTCACGAAGTGAAAACATTAATAAACATCTCTAAGGACTGGAAGATTTCACGACGTGCATTTAAAAGAATGGCCACTCTATAGTGTGAAACCCATTTGCATACTTCCCCGTTTTCTATATTTTATTTTCAAAAACCAGAATGTTTCTCCAACAATTTCGAGCAAAGTGGGAAATTTGGCATAAAATCGAGCGGTTCACAATCTCCACAACTTATATGTGGGGCTTCGTCTTCAAGGCACCCGGCATTTCGAGGCTAACCATTTCATTAGCACATGTCTTTATCCTAATGTTTGCAAACAGTGTAGATTCAGATGAGCCGGGTCGTAAGGAGCCGTCTCATCAGTATCCGCACTACTTTTGGACATTATTGTGGAACGTTTATACCCCCCTCCCCCCGCCACCAAATGGTGAACGTTACATATAGTGTTACCGGCATCCGTCCCGTCTCGTCATGTCCGTCACAAGCACTTAACTTTCAGTTTCACGTAGCTACTTCATATTTCATACATGCATTTCTCTAAAGGTCCTTTGACATGGTGCGACAAATCCACGATCCTCTGTACCTCCAAAGTCACATACTTATTGAATTCAGTTTAATTTATGCACGTAATGGATTAATATTTCACGTCAAGGTCACATACTTTCAAAACCACAAGGCTGTGGTAACTGTCTTATATAAATTGTGTTTCTTTTCACATGACATTCAAAACTTTCATGCTCGGGTAAATATGATTGGATTTACATTTAATGAGCATAGGCTGCATATGCAGCCTATGCTCAATAAATGTAAATCCATGCCAATTTCTGTTTCCTACATGTAACGGATTCATATTTCATACGTGCATGCCTCTGATGGTCCTTTATCATTTAGTGACAAATACAAGATACCCCCCCCCCCCCACACACACACACACACCCTAAACCCAGGGCCAAGGACACACACTTAGTGTGTTTAAAATCTTAACGCTCGGGTACATTTCTGTTCTGTTCTGTTTGCTTCATATTTCACACATCATCCATCATAGTGTCCACGATCCTCCGGCCAAATTTTCAAATGTACCCTTCATTTGTTTCATTTGGTTGCCAGTGGTGGCATTCGTGTGCTCAAAGACCACATTTCTAGTGTTGTTTTATTTTATTATAAATACCTCTTTTTCTGAGTACTTAAAGAGTCTGCACATTAAAAGGGGGTTCACCCCTAAGTTACAGGAATGGAGTGTTCCATTATGTCGTCGGCTAAACTGTTGTTTCAAATGTCTGTATCTCTGTCATTCTGACAACGTGTGCGTCAGTGGTTTGGTTCGGGTAGATAGCTACCATTATGTCCGAAAATAATTACATGTACATGTATGTGGATACGACTCGAGAAGTAACCCATTTCAATTGAACATAGTACTGTATGAGACCAAGTGAGTGGGGTAATGGATTTTTACTTGAACATAGTATTGTATGAGACCAAGTGGGTGGGATAATGGATTTTTAATTGAACATAGTACTGTATGAGACCAAGTGGGTGGGGTAATGGATTTTTACTTGAACATAGTATTGTATGAGACCAAGTGGGTGGGGTAATGCATTTTTAATTGAACATAGTACTGTATGAGACCAAGTGGGTGGGGTAATGGATTTTTTGTAATGGTTATTTGTTTTTGCGTCACAGGTCCGAGTCTTCCACCTGTGTATAAACGGACCATGCAGGAGCTACACTGGAGACAAATGATATATTAAGGCCTTTTCTCTCTAATCACATATGTGAATGTAACTGGAGCAATTGGGCTTATGACTTTTGCGACCAGTGTAGATCCAGACCATCATGTGCACTGGTTCGTCATTTCATCAATGAAACACTTGTCATGCTATTAACAAGCATTATAGTTCGCCCTGCTGTCTAAGCCATCGCTGGGAAGTATTGTGCTCCAATTATTTCACATATTGCAACGTTTAACCCCAATAAGTTATAGATCTATATTACCCAATTTAATTTTGTTTAAACTGTTCGAAATGGAAAATCACTACACGAATGGGACATTGCATTGTACACTTGTCTGAAATATAAGTATGTTATTGTTCACATATTGGATTTTTCAGGAACTAAATGCTGCCGTTATTAGCGCTCCTTCGCATTTAATTCCTTAAAAATCCAATATGTGAACAACAACTTATACTTAATGATTAACCGTTCGAAAGGAAAATCAATACTCGGATTGGACATTGCATTCTACACTTGGTTGAACTATAACTGTGTTATTGTTCAAATATTGGATTTTTGCTAAATGTTGCGGTCGCTAGTGGTCCTCGCATTTAATTCCTTACACATCCAATATGTGAACAATAACTTATACAAATACATGTAGATCGTTACCAGGCGACAGGAATGTACAATGTAATCAGAGTTATACGGACACTGGTCACAAATCCCACAAGCCACATTTCTCCAGTCACAGCCACATATGTAGCCTGATAATGGTCCATAGTGTTTGTTACAAGCAAGGCGTGTGTGTCATTAATGAAATGGCGAAGAGTGCAGATGATGATCCCGATCAGACTGTGCGGATGCACAGGCTGATCTGGATCTACACTGGTCGCAAAGCCCATACGCCTCATTGGACGTTTGCTTAACGGTGAAATGTACGTATGTTTGACAATGCTTAACCATACCATGAATGTACGGGGCGCAACAAAATTCATTTTTGTGCCACAAAATTCAATTCTGTGTCACAAAATTCACTTTTGTGCCACAGAATTCAATTTTCACTTTTGTGCCACAGAATTCAATTCTGTGTCACAAAATTCACTTTTGTGCCACAAAATTCAATTCTGTGTCACAAAATTCAATTCTGTCAATTCTGTACACGCATGTAAGAAGGACGACCATTGGTCAGAAACTGCACTGGAGAAATGGGTCACGGTCGGCGATCTACACATTCAATGTCGATGATTCATTTCTCATTTTGCCGATGATTCATTTCTCATTCTTCTCATGCCATTTTGCTTCAACTATCTTCAAACAGTCAAACGTTGACAAACCCATTCGTATTTAAACTCATTTGCGTTATAATTGTACACATAATTCATGTACATGTAGATCTCCCGCGAGTACTGATCTCATTTATTGTGTATCGCAAGGTACATCTGTCCCAGTTAAATCAATAATACACGCGCTGTGACCTGTGTTCTGACTGCTGTCTGTGTTTATAAACAGAATGTGTGTATTGGGCCATTTGAGGAAACCATTTGTAGTATTTGTGTAGATACCATGGATACTAAGATGGTGTATACTGTAAATAATGCATGTAGACACATAGTTGCGAACACGTAACTTCACAACTAGTAGACACAGATCCAATACCATTTGTTTCACAAGGTTAGATCTACTGTTAGAATACGACGTCATCTAATGTCATTTTCGAGCATAAAACGTTACCTGATAAATAGAATACCAGGCTAGTGTATTTTAATATCAAGTTTATCAGGCTCGACTCGGAAGCGGTAGGAATTCCTCGGCAAGCCTCGGAATTCCTACGCGTTTCCTAGCCTTGCCTGATAAACTTGATATCAAAATACACTAGCCTGGTATTCTCTATATATGGGCATGCTCTCAGGTCTAGCTATGTCCCGGCTACTTTATGTTTGACCCTGTTTACATAATTGAAGGAAAATTCTGAATATTTTTCTTATTTCTCCTTCAAAGTATATATGCTTATATGGTGTGACCACTCATTTGTAATCATAATATAACCAAAATAACTGTCCATAAAGAAGTATAATATTGATATATTGGGTCCTGCATGGCGCCCCGTAGAATGGGCCAGTAACCGGAGATGTGTATGTGCTCATATGCCCGAATGGCGATCTTTGACAAAAAATCACACCAAAACCATGTGGGCCAATGAACTTCACGGAAATAAACTCCGTTCTTATGACATTGGACACCATAATTAGGTTTGAGACGGCTTTCAGCTGCGCCGAAAACCTATTGTTAGGTTTGAGGCGGCTTTCAGCTGCGCCGAAAACCTATTGTATTCGTTGTTTTGTTTTTTTGTTGTTTTTTTTTTTGTTTTTTTATTCAGCCGCTCAGTCTACAGCCCAAACCGCTGGTCGGATCGACTTCAAATTTTGCATGCCGATTCGGATCAAGTGTGAGCAGAGACTTAGAGAGAAATCTCTTAATGCCACTTTCCACGAAACCGGAAGTGACGTCATACTTTCTATAACTTCCTTATTTTCCAACTGATTGGAAAGCTGACAAAATTCTCAATCTCGGACTCGCTGACAGTTCTCGGCTATCTGGTCAAATAAGAGAGCTATAGGCATTTGAAGTTGAAAAATGTACATACTTTTCAACGAATTTTCCGATTTTTTGCCGAATTTCGGCTGATAACGGGTGGTCTTTACAAACGTTTTCCAATTTGTACAGTAATGTCAGCAACATAATTTCTTGCCAGTGTGATAGGGGAGTGTCAGGCGCATAAAAGATGATAATGTTCAGAGCTCTATCTTGACTACTTCCGGTTATATTGGATGTCAAAGATGAACGTATTTTTTTCAAGTTTTCAAAGTAGAGCAAACGGATGTGACGTCAGCTTCGTTATTTATCAATAGATTTCAAAATTTCTTGCTGCGGTCGATATTTCAGTCCTTTAGCTAAAACTTTCCCGCTTTGTGCCCGGCCTATGGTGAAAAACAAACGAAAACTTCACTGGCGGAATATTGCATATTTCCGTTTTATTAGGTGTATTTACAAATGGCGTAAACTGCCATTTAAGGGCGATAACTATCGAAAAATAATCATCCGCTGACTTACGGGCTCCCTCCATCTACACCAAACCGCTGGTCGGATCGACTTCAAATTTTGCATACCGATTCGGATCAAGTGTGAGCAAAGACTCAGAGATTTTCAGATATCTTTTAATGCTACTTTCCACGAAAACGGAAGTGACGTCATACTTCCTATAACTTCCTTATTTTCCAACCGATTTCAAGAATTCTTTTTGCATTGGAAAGCTGACAAAATTCTCTATCTCAAATTCACTGACAGTTTTCGGCTATCTGCTCAAATAAAAGATCTATATACATTTGAATTTGAAAAATGTACATACTTTTCAACGATTTTGCCGAATTTCGGCTGATAACGGGTGGTCTTTACAAACGTTTTCCAATTTGTACAGTACTGTCAGCAACATAATTTCTTGCCAGGGTGATAGGGGACTGTCAGCAGCATGAAAGATGATAATTTTCAGAGCTATATCTTGACTACTTACGGCTCTATTCGATGTCAAAGATGAACGTATTTTTTAAAGTTTTCAAAATAGAGCAAACGGATGTGACGTCAGCTTCGTTATTTATCATTCGATTTCAATTGTTTTTGCTGTAGTCGATATTTCAGTCCTTTAGCTAAAACTTTGGCTGAGGATCGAACCCGGTATCCCTCGCTCCGAGTCCATCGTTCTACCTCTAAGCTAACCGGCCCCACATAGGTGTGATGATGCGAACACAATAATGTTGGACTGTTCATTATAAAACTTCAGAAATTCTTTTTGCAACCGATAGTTTACATCTTGGGCTAAAGCTTAGGTACACATGAAATCAATGTTTGAGGCTCAAACCGTTGATGCAGCTCAAGCTGCTCTAGTTTTATATTGTCCTTATTACGTAACGGATTTTTTTATGAAATATGGCGCATCAAACGCGTCTTGTTAAGCTGCATTTTGTGGTCTCTGTATTTTAGCCTAAACTTCTGTCGTTTTTGCGAAGAAACGATTTCCGTGTCTCCGACACGGAAATCGATTCTTTGCAAAACGACATAAGACTGTGCCAAACTCCCTGGACCACCAAATGCATCTCATGAATACGCGTTTGCTGCACCATATTTCATCGAGATCCGTTGCATATTAAGGTAAATATCAAATAACTCCATTTGGAGTGGGCGACGTTGTTGTTGTTGTAACCACGTGGCCATGCACCTTGTGTGTGGTATGAACGACAGATGCTTCATTACATCATACCCAATTTTACTCCCATATTAAATATTAGAGTAAAAAATGGGCATTATGTAAACAGCGTTTTGTCGTTCACCAGGAAGTAGCACGACAATTAATATGCAGTGTTCGGGATAAATCCAGGGGCTACATCTGCATACCTGTACAGACAAATTGGTCCTAGTTCTAGGTTCATAACTCTAGCTATACCCGCTTTTGAAAACAAATGGGTGTCTGTCCGTCTGTCTGTACGTCCGTCACGTTTCTTGTAAGATGTACAAAAAAATAACCGTAATAGGTTGGGACTTGAAACTTGGTGTATGCTTTCCGTAAAGTTAAACCCGCAAACAGCGACACTGCGACCGCCACTTAACTCATTAGCATATTATCTGCAATGACTGAGAATTTCCATATAGTTACTTATTAGCTCGGATAAAACCCTATTGCATATAAAGCGGAAAACGTGCAGTTACATTAGTCACAATGTAACACAGGCCCGTACGCAGAGGGGGTGTGACGGACGGGTTGGTACGCACCCGTCCAGTATTCCCGCGACTTTTCAAAGTAGTCAGTATGTGACGACTGCTGGAATATGTTGGTCAACATGGTTACTTTGTCTTTCTTTGGTATTGCGATATAATAAACTATACAAGGGTTCCAGCTTGGGTCGGACACAACCTCGTATCATAACAAATTCAGTATTTGTACCCTTTCACCCCTAAGTTCAACACCACAGGCCTGTATAGTGGTATTGGCAAAAAGTGTAGATCCAGATGAGCCGGCTCGTGACGAGCCGTCTCATCAGGATCTGCACTTTTTGCAAGTAATTTTCATAATTTTGAGAACAAAAACACCCCATGTTCATAAATGGACTGGTCTGAAAATCATTTTGTGATGATTGGATTGGGTTGCATGTCGCTGATATTGATTTCGAAACTCACTCATAGTGTCTGTAAATGACGTAGAAAATTGACATTTCCTAGCTAATGCGGTATTCAATTACGCAAGTATACCGAGTGTTTTATGATTGTTTTTCTTTTGGAAATGCATGTCAACTATTGGTGCCATATGTGGCTGTGACTAGTGAAATGGGGCTTATGGGATTTGTGACCAGTGTAGCTCCTCATCAAATAGCACACTTCTGTAGCCAGATAATGAACTATATATATTGAGTGTTAGAAGCATGACGGGTGTTTCATTGATGAAATGGCGAATAGTAGACATATCCTGATCAGACTGTTCGGATGCACATGCTGATCTGGATCTACACTGGTCGAATAACCCATAAGACCCATTTCTTCAGTCACATCCACATATTAGAGGATTATTGATTTTTTTTAGAGCAATAGCGAAATATGCCGATGCGATAAAGGCGGCAATACCAGAGTCTGGCAAGATGCGACATTGGCCGTCATACCACTATGTGTCGTTATATCATTATATTGCAGCTATACATGAACTGGTCACGAAGGTTAGAAGTCAACTTTTCACATGACCCATCGCAATAAATACCAGAATGCAGTACAATAAACAATGATACCGACTACACAATAAATATCACATGTTTGTGTACAGATATTCTACTAGTCATGATGAAAATGAATGAATCGCCTATACGACCAGTCTAGTCCTTGATCACCCTGCGCAATCTGATCAGGGAATACACTGTTCGCTAAAGTCGGGTGTGTGCAGTACTGATGACTCTAAGGGGTACGCCTGTATTGGGTGCAGAATAGTTCTGAGTACATAACTCTAATTACATGTCATTCCACTGCATTACATACGATATTAGTTCTGAGTTCATAACTCTACTTACATTTCATTACACTGCATTACATACGATATTAGTTCTGAGTTCATAACTCTACTTACATTTCATTACACTGCATTACATAAGATATTAGTTCTGACTACATAACTATAATTACATTTCATTCCACTGCATTACATAATATATTAGTTCTGAGTTCATAACTATAATTACATTTCATTACACTGCATGACATAAGAGGTATGACGGAGTAGTCTTTCCAAATGTGCGTTTGGAGCGTTCTTGTTTACTTTCTACTTCGTGGAGAGTGACTTAAGAATTTTGCTACTACACACCATTTTAGGTAAGTTTATGGTAATATTTTGGTGTCACGTTGTAGAATTGTCTCTCCATAACAATATAGTGAAATATGTTTACGGTGTAGTACGGAGCCCCGCAGGGGACATGACTTTTGTTTTATTAATTCGTTCCTTCGAATTTTGTGTAGCGTGGTGTAGCGTTATAATGCAACCTGTTGCCTATAAAGCGGAAAACGTGCAGCTAGGTGCTGAAGTATGCTAGTCAAGTTGACCAACAACGTCAACAACACTATGGACAATCTCGACGAGTTATATGTTTATGGGTAATCACATAATTATGTAGCTGTTACTGGAGAAATGAGGCTTGTGGATTGGGTTACGCGACTAGATGGATTTACATTGATGGATTTACATTTATTGAGCATATGCTGCATTTGCAGCCTATGCTCAATAAACGTAAATCCAATAATTGTTTTCAAGAAAACATTGTTAATGTGAATTTTACAGACTATCATAATTTTGCACTTACGAACATTTTAGTCGTACGAGGTTTAGTGAAACGGGCCCCAGAAATTTGAATATCCACAAATCGCATAAGCCCCGTTTCTCCAGTCACAGCCACATATATAAACCGGAATACATACATACATATAGAAACCATAAACCACAATACAATACGTTTGATATAGACGCGTAACCAACATACCTCTTGTGTACACCACAACTAATATCCTTCCAGTTTGTTTTTAGAGAAAATATATCCGACATATAACTGTATAAGGTATTTCAAAATCACTATTTCGACACAGGCGAATTTAAAATGAAAACTCTCGCGTGGAAACAGATATGGGCAGCCCAGATATGATCGACGACTAAACGTTATCTGTCACTATTTACTATCAACTATCTGCGAAAGTAATCCAAACTTCACATACTGTATATTTGGATACACATCAATAGGTATGTACATTCCATATTGGAATGTACATATACCCGAGATGTGTGTGTGTGAATAGGAAAGTTGCTGTATTGGAAAATCGAACACATTTCGCTATTCAATACAAACATACACATACACGTGGTCTAATCTCCCAAAAAGTACACCCGGCTTTGTGAAAATATACGGATGGATGGATAGCATAGCTACATTTTGCCAAAATAACATAAATTTGCATATACTAAGCAGGGATTTCGCTGGCGATCGCCACTTTCGCAACTGGCGATACAAATAAACAATAGGCGATAAAAAATTACAATTTTTTTTTTATTTTTTTTTTCCGAAAATTGTAATTTTTTATCGCCAATTGTTTTATTTTTTTTGAAGTGGCGATTTTTTTATTTTCCCCAGCGGAATCCCTGACTAAGTAGAAAGAGGAAATTTCGCATTTGCTCTGAAAATTCACCAACTTTCGATGCATGACAAAATTAGCGACACTATTTTTACAGATCTACCCACAATACCGAGTTTGCTTTTCTATCTTTCAAACCAAATTAACATAATATACATATAGACGGGTGCTCGCTAACTATCTGGCAGAACAAAGGTGTAGATATTTATCAAACTCGACAAACATGTGTTTGGCATATCATACTGTGTCAGCTTGCGCATTTCCTCATAAATTATAGTTCCCATGCAAAACCAACGTACTATACCTGTGTGTGTTAAATTGTGTACACTATATTGTATTATGGACACGATATAAACACAGGTGTTTAAAGCGTCAGTAACACTAGTAAGTGTGTGTAAGTGTGACAGTTGTGTTGTTTGACCAGAGTAAACCAGTAACCTATTTCACCAACATTGCAAAGTATACTTTACTAGCAAAGTATACTTTGAGGGAGTTTAAATCATTTATTTTTCCTGAAATGCATTATTTCATATAGAACTAACAAATGCATATATTTCATGATTAAAAATATGTAGAATTATTATACTGAATTTATTACATTATCACAGCCATAATGGCTGTGATAATGTAATCAATTCGGTATAATAAAAATTAATAAATTTATCATAAAATTGAAAATTTCTCCCTCAAAGTATACTTTGCTACTAAAGTATACTTTGCAATGTTGGTGAAATCGGCTACTGACCTTGTGTAAGCTGTCCGCATATGGCACAGTAACCCGAATTTTCTGGTTAATGACAAAGCTCCAAGAAAAACAGGACTTCAACATTCAAATACAAGTGGGTCTGAAATTATCACATTTATAACACCAACACTCTAGGCCAATTTTGCAGGTTGCACACAATATGTCTAACTGAGGATTTTTTTTTTATTTCTCCGACTTTCTGCTGTTTTCGAAACATAATTAGAATAGTTTGTAACCAATTTACCTTCTCAAGCGTTATTCACCTGTGGATATATAGAGAATAGTAGGTTAGTGCCGTGAATGGGAAAAAATATCTGGCAAGGCTTAGGAAACGAGATGGGCGAGGCTCTACCGAGCACATCCCGTTTCCGAGCCGCGCCAGATATTTTTCCCATTCACGGCACTAAACTACTATTCTATTTATCCCGTCAACACCTACTAATGGCTTTAAAATGCAAAAATAATAATCCCAGCCACCGCACATATTCATACGCAGTGATTAGGTCGTATTGACAGGATATCAAAAATGTTTCACGGCACCGTGTTTCACGGCACATACGCACTGTGTTGACGGGATAAAAACGTACGAGTTCCCAATGCTGTCGGTATATATATATATATATATATATATATATATATGCGGTTTTACACCTGTACGTGTATGTCAGAGCGAACGAGCCGAATAAACGTGATCAACCGGAAAAGCTATTATATGCGACATAAGTAAAACCCTATATAAGTATACCAGCCTGACATGTCGTTGTTTACATGCTTTGTTTATATAAACATTGGTGTACAAATAAACATGGAATTCCTGTAGATATTTCCCTGTTTATTATTCAAGCCCCTGTGGGTTGAATTTAGGTTTGTTTAATGGATTTTCCAGGTCTCGCAGGATCGCGTAGTGATTTTTTTAGCAGCCAACGCACGTTCATAATTTTACCTACGCCATGTTAAAGAATGCGAATGTGAACGGTGCATTATGAACGTTTCACTCATATTTTTCGCCAGCTACATTTTTTTTCGCTACAGTTATATAATTTCTCAAAAAACTTTCTTATTTTATCAAATATTAACTGTCGTGTTGCATAATAATATCTTTTCGCGGGTTATGCTGACCGATACACATACGTCGCTATATACGCCATGAAAAATAGTTCTGATATGAGCTAACATAATTTGTATTGTGTCGTGTAATACATGTGTTGTTATTTTTTCTGCACGACATTTATATTAGAAAATGTTTATCTGATATAATATAATATAAACTGGCATGTATTCATTTGAAGAATTTTTTTTTTCACGCGCAATGATACAACCGCATGTCTCCGTATAGTATTTTCCGACCGCCATTTTATGCCGACCCATTCCATAAACACAAAGAATATGTAAGATTTGTATCGGTTCTATTGTGATAATATATCCACATTTATTGTTATATTATAAATAAGTTATCTCATCTTCTATTGCACAATATTTTTTTAATAATCAGCGTGGTGGAAGCTATTTTATTTAATTCATACCAAGAAAACATTATCTGGTAGCCTGCCTGGAATCGAAACTGAAAGTATGATATAAATAGAACACAGCTACTGAGTTCATCTACAGGATACATCGCGAGTTTGATTGGGAACTACAATCGCGGTGCATATCGTAACAAGAAATTTGTGGCACAGATATTATACTACACAGACTAGTGTAAAAGTGAAACTGTTCAGTGAAATCAAAGGAAATAGGCAAGGGGGGAATCCCATATACAACACGCAGAGTGATTTCCCCTAGACGACTCTTCAAGAGAAATCACTCTGCGTGTTGTTGTTTTTTGTTCTGTCGTGTTTAGTGAATGGATTCTCGCTGTCTACCTTATTCATATACTACTATAAACATATACGTACATTAATAAAATTGTCTGGCACCTGTGGTTAAACATGGTCACATATTATTTAAATAATTAACAATTCATTTCCATGGTTTGCGTGAATATTGTCCAATTATTGATATTATTTACTCTTTTTTTTTCCACTGCAGATCTGGTTTCAGAGAAGAAGTGATATTGCAGATCTGGTTTTTGGAGAAGAAGTGATTGATGGTACATGTATGTGAAAATAATTCTTCCACCACCCCACCCCAACAACTTCCTGTGCATTCAACAAGACTGCATGGGAGGTACATGTAGGAGGGAGTAGCGAAGGGTAATTTAACGATTGGTGTTCATCCTTATGGAGTGCCAACGTACATAGTTTGGCCATCATGTACTAACTTTGGCCCCCTGGTACTTGAGAGCTAAATCCTGTTATGCCCCATTAAGAAAGTAATAGCATTAAAAGCTAATCATATTGCTTTTGGGGTGAGCTAAGACTTAAGTGATTCTGGTGCAGCATGGATCTGGCACCAGGCCAGGAGATTCTAATTTCAGGGCTGAATATATATAGTTTATGTGAATATTGAGCTGTGATTTTGGGAATTTCCCTCATTTTATACAGGTTGAATACAGGATAGTCCATCCTGTTGGCCCGGCCTTACATGACCCTGGCTGTTGATAGGCCGTTAAACACCAATAATCAATCAATCAATCAATCCACAGCACTCTAATTTCAGGGCAGAATATATAGTTTATGTAAATATTGAGCTCTGATTTTGGGGGAATTTCCCTTACTTTTTTTACAGGTTGAATTCAGGACACTCCATCCTGTTGGCCCGGCCTTACATGACCCTGGCTGTTGATAGGCCGTTAAACACCAATAATCAATCCATCATCCTTAATGGAATGCTGACTTACATGGTTTGGCCCTCATGTACCAACCATTTCAGCCCCCTGGTACTTGCGAGCTAATATGCGCAACATGTTACAACAGGATAGATACTCCAACACCTAAAATGACTATTTACACTATTATATAAACCATATTTGAATATATGCCTTTGTTACCAGCAATAAACATTTGTTCTCTTATTTTTGAGGGGGAGGTAGGAGGGAGTAGCGAAGGGTAATTTAGCGATCGGTATTCATCTTGTCGGAATGCCCACTTACATGGTTTGGCCCTCATGTACCAACCATTTCGGCCCCCTGGTACTTGAGAGTTAAATCCTGTTATGCCCCATTAAGAATTTCTGTATATGCAAGGATTATGTTCCTATCCTCAGGAGTATGCTTTCTCATCGGCGAGCATTGCATTTGCCAAAATGGTACAAGAGGGCCGAACCATGTAGGTCGACCATATGGTAAGGATGTCCTACTCAGCAGAAGGCTAGATTGATTGATTGGATCCCTTCTATGACCCAATCAAAATGAATGCAAACCAATTTTTAGCATATTGCTTATCCACACACACGTACTGCGCAGAATTTCTGGACTTTCAGTCCTTTGATTATGGCACGTCGCTATAGTCATGATCGATATATTGCGATTGACAAAACAGTTTCTCATACTGGAGCAGTGGGTAAACTGGCGGCCGACGGTGACACTTGATTTTAATTTTGCACTGCATGCGTTCGATCCTCACTTTGGCCATATTATTTTTTTTTAATATTGTTTTTGTGTTTTCTTTTTCTTTTTAATGCATCTTTATTACATGTAACAACAATTGACATGGTAATTATGAACCACATGCATCCACGTTTATTTATTTATTTGTTTATTATCTGAAGTGAGAGGTTTATTTTTCGACATGGTGTTCTCCATATTTGCATTTGTAGTGAGTCGAGGTGGACTTTCACAATAACACACGAATGTGCAGAATGCATTTCACAATGATTAGGTTTAAAATGAAGTGTTTTATAATGTTGTGTAAAAGTAAATGCACGACTGTTTCGGGATGTGTGCGTTAGCTCTGGCGCGAAAATAGTAAAAGCGAGAGAAAAATGTATGCCTTTGGCAGGATTCGAACTCACGACCGTCCGATCACAAACAGCAGATCTACCCACTAGAGCGCTAAACGATGTTACTATTATTATCAATTCTATCGAATGTTAATGCGTTTGCGCTGGTATACAAATACCATGTCTACAACATAAGACGTAAACTATTTAAAAATAGCACGTGTTTACAATAATATTTACAATAATAACGCGCCAGCTCAAAGCGGTACACCTCTACATGCAAACACAATTTTACAATGGGAGGTTTCAGAGGCGGTGTATCATGTTTGGGAATGATATGCATATGATAGCACACACCCACTGGGTCAGACACGCTTTAGGTCCAATTTCACACGCGTTCCCACGATCACGAAGTCCCGTATTTCGTGTAAATATTTTATATTAACCCTTAGACCGCTATCTTATTTTTTTTGTCGTCTGCTGTTTATTTTCTAGTTTCCATTTTTATCATCAAAAACATTCTTTGACAGCACTTTAGAATATAATAATTTACAACATGGTTTGACAGCACTTCAGAATCATTTCCATTGGAAATGATTCTGAAGTGCTGTCAAACCATGTTTTTATTGAGAAATAAGGCAAGATATAAAAGCAACAGCTGAATACAATTGTTTACAAGGGTTAAAGGTCCCACTCAGTAGGCACAAACTGTTCTTTATAGGAATTAAATAAGTGTATAATAGTGTCACTATTCCACCAATTCTAAAAATTACTAAAATAACAAGAGTTGTCAGAAGACAACAAAGCTCGCCTGTTGGCAGCCTTCACTCAAACATGGCACAGTTGTATACAAAACATGAATATTATATAGCTTGACCTTGGGTTAAGGGGTGTGCGGTGGACCTTGATATTGAGATCAGTGGTGGGTCGTGGATTTGCTATAGCACGATATAGCATATTAAGATAAATGCATGCATGAAATATCACTGCGCTCCCTGAAAACAGAAGTAAAACAAAATTAAACCCAACATTAAGTTTATGAACGCACTAAGTTGGTGATTTTAGTTGGTGATATAGCTATTCACATGAGGAATGCATGTGTGAATGTGCTAAGTTTGTGACCTTGGGGAAAGGGGTGGGGTGGGTCATGGATTTGCTGTAGCACAATAGACGATCATCAGATGAATGCATCTATGAAATATCAGGCGTTTCTTGTAAAGAAACAGAAGTTATAAAAAGACATTTACTCCAACGTTAAGTTTATGATGTTGATCTTGTGGAAAGGGGTGGGGGTGGGTCATGGATTTGCTGTAGCACAAAGGAGGATCATCAGATGAATGCATGTATGAAATATCAAAATGTTCAAAGTGTAAAGAAACAGAAGTTACACAACATTTACCCCAACGTAAAGTTTATGAACATGCTAAGTTCGTAACTTTGACCTTGGGGTAAAGGTTAGGTGGTGGGTTGTGGATTTGCTACATCATGGTAGAGGGTCATATGAGGAATGCATGTATGAAATATCAAGGCGTTCATTCAAAGGAAACAGATGTTATCAGACATTTACCCCAACGTTAAGTTTATGAATGTTTATGAATGTGCTAAGTTTGTGACATTGCCACTGGGGTAAGGGGTGGGGGCGGGTCATGGATTTGCTATAACACGATAGAGTATCATCAGATGAATGCGTGTATGAAATATCAAGGCTTTACATGAAAGGAAACAGATGTTATAACGTTAAGTTTATGAATGTGCTAATTTTATGACCGTGACCTTGGGGAAAGGGGTGGGGGTGGGTCATGGATTTGCTATAGCACGATAGAGTATCATCAGATGAATGCATGTATGAAATATCAAGGCGTTCCCTGTAAAGAAACAGAAGTTATAACAAGAGGGCCATGATGGCCCTAATTCGCTCACCTGCCTCCATGAACACCAGAGGAGAATGTGACATTGAGTTCATGTGTTTTAAACAAATTGTGCTATTTCTAGATGGCGGTCATCTTGGATTAAGCGATGACTCTCATTTTACAAAATCTGAAAATGCTTCACCCAAGGATCTTAACTTCCTATGAAGTTTGGCCAGCATCGGCCATGTGGTTCCTGAGAAAAAGACGTTCAAAATCTTGAATAAATGGACCTTTTGGTGGCCATCATGGATGACATAATCATCCGATTCCGACAAATATTGCACCAGAGCAATCGCTTCATCGATACCTTCAATTTGATATATGGCATGAACATATTCGGTCAAAAATAAAATTTGACCCCAATTTGACCCCACGGGCCATGCCCATTTTTGACCCCGGGGACACCATTTTCACAACATTGAAAGAGCATTGTAAATCGATCATTCCTACCAAGTTTAGTCGAAATCCGGCCAGCAGTTCATGAGCAGATTTTTTAAGAATTTATGCTATTTTCAGACGGCGGCCATCTTGGATTAGCGATGACCTCCATTTTAACAAATCTGAAAAGGGTTCACCCATGGACCATAACTTTTAAGTTTGGCTACCATGGGCCAAGCAGTTCATGTGAAGAAGAATTTTGAAATCTCTAATAAAAGAACGACCTTTAGACATTTCGGCGGCCATCTTGGATGACATAGCAATCAGATTTCGACAAAAAAAAATGTACCAGAGTGATCGCCTCATTGATACCTTCGATTTGATATATAACATGACCATATTCGGTAAAAAATAAAATTTGACCCCACGGGTCACGCCCATTTTTGACCCCGGGGTCACCATTTTAACAACTTTAAAAGAGCATTGTACATCGATCATTCCTACCAAGTTTCGTCGAAATCAGGCTAGCGGTTCATGAGAAGAAGATTTTTTAAGAATTTATGCTATTTTTAGACGGCGGCCATTTTGGATTAGCGATGACCTCCATTTTAACAAATCTGAAAAGGCTTCACCCATGGACCATAACTTTTAAGTTTGGCTACTATGGGCCAAGCGGTTCATGTGAAGAAGAATTTTGAAATCTCTAATAAAAGAACGACCTTTTGACATTTCGGCGGCCATCTTGGATGACATAACAATCCGATTTCGACAAAAAATGTACCAAAGTGATCGCCTCATTGATACCTTCGATTTAATATATAACATGACCATATTCGGTCAAAAATAAAATTTGACCCCAATTTGACCCCACGGGCCACGCCCATTTTTGACCCCGGGGTCACCATTTTAACAACTTTGAAAGAGCAATGTACATCAATCATTCCTGCCAAGTTTCGTCGAAATCCGGCCAGCGGTTCATGAGAAGAAGATTTTTAAGAATTTATGCTATTTTTAGACGGCGGCCATCTTGGATTAGCGATGACCTCCATTTTAACAAATCTGAAAAGGCTTCACCCATGGACCATAACTTTTAAGTTTGGCTACCATAGGCCAAGCGGTTCATGTGAAGAAGAATTTTGAAATCTCTAATAAAAGAACGACCTTTTGACCTTTCGGCGGCCATCTTGGATGACATAACAATCCGATTTCGACAAAAAATGCACCAGAGTGATCGCCTCATTGATACCTTCAATTTGATATATGACATGACCATATTCAGTCAAAAATAAAATTTGACCCCAATTTGACCCCACGGGCCACGCCCATTTTTGACCCCGGGGTCACCATTTTAACAACTTTGAAAGAGCAATGTACATCGATCAGTCCTACCAAGTTTTGTCGAAATCCGGTTGGCGGTTCTTGAGAAGAAGATTTTTTAAGAATTTGTGCTATTTTTAGACGGCGGCCATCTTGGATTACGCAATGACGTCATTTTAACAATTTTGTAATTCCCCTACCTAAGGACCATGACCATGAAGTTTGATGACTATAGACCCAATGGTTACCGAGGAGAAGACGTTTGAAAATGTTCACGGACGACGGACGACGACGGACGACGGACGACGACGGACACATTGCGGTAACAATAGCTCACATGAGCTTCGCTCAGGTGAGCTAAAAAGACATTTACTCCAACGTTAAGTTTATGATGTTGATATTGGGGAAAGGGGTGGGGGTGGGTCATGGATTTGCTGTAGCACAATAGAGGATCGTCCGATAAATGCATGTATGAATATGAAATATCAAAGCGTTCCCTGTAAAGAAACAGAAGTTACACAACATTTACCCCAACGTAAAGTTTATGAACATGCTAAGTTTGTCACCTTGACCTTGGGGTAAGGGTTGGGTGGTGGGTCGTGTATTTGCTACAGCATGGTATAGGGTCATCTTAGGAATGCATGTATGAAATATCAAGGCGTTCCATCAAAGGAAACATGTTATAAGACATTTACCCCCAACGTTAAGTTTATGAATGTGCTAAGTTTGTGACCTTGACCTTGGGATAAGGGGTGCGCGGTGGGTCATGTATTTGCTATAGCACGATAGAGTATCATCAGATGAATGCATGTATGAAATAGCAAGGCGTTCCATGTAAGGAAAGAGATGTTATCAGATATTTACCCCAACGTTAAGTTTATGAATGTGCTATGTTTGTGACCTTGACCTTGGGGAAAGGGGTGGGGGTGGGTCATGGATTTGCTATAGCACGATAGAGTATCATCAGATGAATGCATGTATGAAATATGAAGGCGTTCCCTGTATATAAACAGAAGTTACACAACATTTACCCCAACGTTAAGTTTATGAACATGCGTGTGTGTGACCTTGACCTTGGGGTAAGCGTTGGGTGGTGAGTCGTGCATTTGCTACAGCATGATAGAGGGTCATCTGAGGAATGCATGTATGGCATATCAAGGCGTTCCATGAAAGGAAACAGATGTTATAAGACATTTACCCCAACGTTAAGTTTATGAATGTGCTAAGTTTGTGACCTTCAGCTTGGGGTAGGGGTTGGGTGGTGGGTTGTGGATTTGCTATAGCACGATAGAGGGTCATCTGAGGAATGCATGTATGAAATAGCAAGGCGTTCCATCAAAGAAAACAGATGTTATCAGACATTTACCCCAACTTTAAGTTTATGAATGTGCTAAGTTTGTGACCTTGACCCTAGGGTAAGGGGTGGGCTGTGTGTCATGGATTTGCTATAGCACGACAGAAGTACATGTATTATCAGATGAATGCGTGTATGAAATATCAAGGCGTTCCATGAAAGGAAACATATGTTATAAGACATTTACCCCAACGTTAAGTTTATGAATGTGCTAAGTTTGTGACCGTGACCTTTCTGAAAGGGATGGGGGTGGGTCATGGATTTGCTGTAGCACGATAGAGTATCATCAGATGAATGCATGTATGAAATACCAAGGCGTTCCCTGTAAAGAAACAGAAGCTATACAAATACATTTACTCCAACGTTAAGTTTATGATGTTGATCTTGGGGAAAGGGGTTTAGTTTAAACATATTTTATTGCTCTAATTTGACATGGTATATAAAAATAACAGTTAAAGCGGCTCCACTCCAGATGGGATTACAGTGTACTGTATTTTTTTCACGCGATGTTTACCTGCATTTGCTATATATCTACACATTGCGAGCTCATTTTCGGTTGGTGGATGTTTATATTCGCGTTAAATCGTACTTTATACGTCCCTATACGAAAGGGCTTTTCCGTTTCCAATTCTATTTTTACTTACGACCTGCTTGCCGTACGTAATCCCACGTGACACAAATGGCCCACAAATCATACTTCCGGGCATGCGCACATCGCGTCCAGCTATATCAACAACAATGTCCGACTCTGAGGTAAGTCGATACATATTAGCGTTATACACAGGCGTTCTATATGAAACAAATGTGTTTCAACATCAATACATTTCCAAATAACTTACTTTTACCTAGGGCAGACCACAGATGTTGTTTAAATATATAGAAAGTATGTATTCTGAACATGTCAAAACCATGCTCGTCTCATCTTCCGCTCTGCGAGTCGCCATTTTGGTGGCCAAGACAGTCAACTGCGCATGTGCATGATACCACGTGACGGGCAATATCAGTATAGCGCGAATTATAAAAATAAATGGGAGTAACGCGCGCCACTCCCAACAAATTAATTAATATTAAATAAATAAATATCTATACTGGCCATTTATAATTTTTAAACCTGTCGCAATAGTTACATCATTAGGTACTTATTTATTTAAAATAGTATCCGTTTTAACCCTCATCTGGAGTGGAATCTCTTTAATACATACAATTTTACAAAAAGAGCAAACGGGTTGGGCTACAAGTTTTTGCAACATTAGTTACAGCCCGTCCCAATTGCTTATTGAATATATCTAAAGAGGTATAACAGGGTGAATATAAGTATTTTGTTTGTGTTTCACATTCTCTATAGAGCAAGTATAATTATACTAATTTTCACATGAGCATATCAATCAAGATAGTGAAATTTCTTAAATTCTTAAATAGTAATATCGACATGCTCATGATCTAATCAATATTAAACGAAACTATCAAACATAATTGTTCAGTGTAACATTGTTGCACCCAATCAATTCACCACTCACCTTCCAAGCTAAGTGGCCTTGATCGAGAGACCCCCGAACATGCTCATACAACCGACACCCGAAATCAGCCACCTATACTGGTCGTGACCGAGCATGCTCGGTCATTACCACTAAAAGCGCCACGACTCGAGCACGGACCGCGGAGCACACACAGGAATACTCGCGAGCAAGGACACAGGTAACCTTTTGTAATAAACAGCTTAACGCGTAAGTTTAATGTAATTTTGGACTTCTTTAAATATGCATGAATTATCTTCAACAGTTAGCGATTCTTTACCAAATAGTAGGGTTTGCACCGATAATGGATGGTACTGACGGGTTGCTTCAAGGAGGTCGATTCGTTGCTGATGATATAATTGACATTTGAAAAGAAAATGTTCAGCGTCTTCGTCTTCGGCAGAACATTGACATAAAGGAGATTCTCTCAAGTGATTTTTATGTAGATCTGCATTAAGGTTGCTGCATTGGTTTCTTATACGGCAGTGGTAAATGGATAAAGTTCTATCGCCGATAAGAAAATGTTCTGGAACTAGTGGAGGTCTGAATATTTGTTTTAATTTATTTTTAAAAACGGCAATCGATTCGGAATTTTTTATTTCATTATTTAGTTCATTCCAAAATGCCACAGATGACGGTATAAAAGATTTAGAATAAAGTTCGGTCCGTCGAGCTAATGTAACAAAATTGTTCATATTACGTAGTCCGTATGTATTATTTTCTCCGACCAGTTGTGGAAAAAGTTGGTGTACATAAGTGGGTAGTATACCTTCCTTTTCTTTATATATTATTATTAGTTTCTGAATTTGTCGTCGGTCTGAAAGAGATACCCATCCAATTTCTTTGAGAAGAGTGTTTATTGATGATGACCGGGTTATTCCTGTTTACTGTTCGTGCTGCTTCGTATTGAAGTTTTTCGTGGGATTCGCGTTCATAGTTTGTGCAACTATCCCATACAATTGATGCATATTCGAGAACCGGTCTCATGTACGATATATATATTTGATTTAGAGTTTTTCTGTTTATTTTAAATTTGATCATTTTCATAGAACCTAATACCTTCGACGCAGACTTAATTATATTTTAAATATGTTCATGCCAGTTACCATCAGGGGGGAAAGGGGTGGGGGTGGGTCATGGATTTGCTGTACCGTAGCACAATAGAGGATCATCAGATGAATGCATGTATGAAATATCAAAGCGTTCCCTGTAAAGAAACAGAAGTTACACAACATTTACATGTATGCATGTATGAAATATCAAGGCGTTCCATGAAAGTAAACAGATGTTATAAGACATTATAAGACATTAACCCCAACGTTAAGTTTGTGGACGCCGACACCGACGACGCCGGGGGTATGCCATAAGCTCTTCTGCACTTCGTGCAGGCGAGCTAAAAAGCGAGCTAAAAATTGAAAATGCGTGGATTTAACGACGGCGTCTCCCAAGCAGGGGAGAAAGGAAAGAGGTGGATACAGAGGAAACCGGCCTCAGTGGGCCTAGCTCTTATTAGAATAGGGCCTATCTCTTATTAGAACCTGGTTCTCCTTCAAATCTGATACACGGGACCACCTTTCAAAGTCCCCATCCGAAAGGACTAGTAGAGCAGGAAATACAAAGTATCTCAGAAATACTGATGCCCGGGAACTGAACCCTGAACCGAACCCGCTGGCAGTCCGACGGTGTTATCCCTCGGCCACGGTCTACTCTCTAAAAATTACTATACAGATTCAGGGCCGTAGCCAGACCTAAAATGAGACGAGGCGAAACAAATATTGTGAACAAGCGAGCGCGAAGCGCGACGCGCACCGCTAACGCGGGGGGTTTGGGGGTCCTCCCCGAAGAAAATGTTGACATCTAGATCGTCATAGACGCGATTTCCTGGCACTTAGACCACCGGATATGGCATTAAATATAAACAAACAAAAAATCGGCAAAATCTGAGACGAGGCGGCTGCCTTGTCTGCCTCATCCTGGCTACGGGCCTGAGATTTAATCATTTAGTAATATTTATTTTACTGATAGTGAGTGACGGTGACTCACAGTGGTATCAGGCTATTTTCATATGCAAATGAGGCATGACATTTTTTAATTATTTATACTAATTAAATGCGTCACCTGAAAAAATAAATGTCGACAGATTATAAAGTATGATAATTGCACATCAAAAAATAAATACAGAGAATAAATAGTAGTGTCCGTTAACATTTTAAGGAAACACGGTTATCGCCCCTGGTATCAGTGTGGAAATTTACTATATAAAATGTATAATAATGCAAATCAATACGTGGGATATTAATGGTGAATGAATGTTTATTTTGCCAGAAAATGTCATATCTATAGTATATAGAAAATTAACCGTCTTCCTATATAATAACCTTCCGAGTGGACATGTATCAAAATCACTGGTGTTGCACTCCGCGCCGGTGGAAAATGTTTCGTGTCGAAATAGGCGCCGGATTCCTCGCGACTTCCAATTTAGCTACATGCAGCAGATACATGAACACATTTTCGTCTAGTAGCCGGCGGAAAAAAAAGTTACTAGACGACAAATGTGTTTAAGTGATAGCTCTAAGTAGAGCTGAGTGCCACCTCGTCAGGAAACCGGTGCATTTTTCGACGTCCCACATTTACGCCGGCTCGGAGTGCAGCACCAGTGAAATATAGAGACTTATAGTAGGGTCATTTTCGAGGATTCCGTGACCATTATGTTCCTACATTTGTTATTGTTGATTTGGCAACTTGAACCATTTTAGGAACAAAATATCTTCTATGCATTTTTCAAAAATGATGGGAAAACATTTTAGAGCACACAATTCAAAATGGCCGCCAACGCCATTTTTAAACTAGAAATGGACGCTTGTCGACAAGCGCATGTGTATCCCCCTCCCCAGTTACACAAGTAGTTTGAAAAAAGGGTGTTCGAGTTATGTTCCGGAGACAAAATCAGTGACGGAAAAAACAAAGGGAGATAACTAAAAAATTAGTGATGCAAGAGTTGTCATTCTTGCGTGACACACCTTTAGGGTTGTGATCTATGCATGTGTGAAGTTTCATGAAAATATTCCAAAGGGTGTTCGAGTTATGCTCCAGACACGAAATCAGTGCACAAAACAACAAAGGGAGATAACTAAGAAATTAACGACGCAAGAGTTGTCATTCTTACGTGCGACACACATTTGGGTCGTCTTCTATGCATGTTGTGAAGTTTAATAAAACTAGAAAATGTGTTCATAGAACACGGAGTCCCACAAAATGGTCCCACATATCGCTGAAATATGAAGCTGATCCGTGAAAGAAAACAGAAATTATAAGATATTTACCTGAGCGTTAAAGTTTTTGAAGCACTAAGTATGTGATGTTAACCCTGGGCTTGGCGGGGGCGGGACGAACGTGGATTTGGCACAGGGCGGTAGAGGACCATTAGAGCAACGCATATATGAAATATGAAGTTGATCCGTGAATGGAAAGAAAAATTATAAGATATTTACCTGAGCGTTAAAGTTTTTGAAGCACCAAGTATGTGACCTTGACCCTGGGATTGGCGGGGCAGGACGAACGTGGATTTGGCACAGGGCGGTAGAGGACCATTAGAATAATGCGTATATGAAATATGAAGATGATCCATAAAAGAAAACAGAAAGTACAAGATATTTACCCGAGCGTTAAAGTTTTTGAAGCACTAAGTATGTGATCTTGACCCTGGGCTTGGCGGGGGCAGAACGAACGTGGATTTGTCACAGGGCGGTAGAGGACCATTAGAGCAATGCGTATATGAAATATGAAGCTGATCCGTGAAAGAAAACAGAACTTATAAGATATTTACCCGAGCGTTAAAGTTTTTGAAGCACCAAGTATGTAACCTTGACCCTAGGCTTGGCGGGGGCAGGACGAATGTGGATTTGGCACAGGGCGGTAGAGGACCATTAGAGCAATGTGTATATGAAATATGAAGCTGATCCGTGAAAGAAAGCAGAAATTATAAGATATTAACCCGAGCGTTAAAGTTTTTGAAGCACCAAGTATGTGACCTTGACCCTGGGCTTGCCGGGGGCAGGACGAACGTGGATTTGGCACAGGGCGGTAGTGAACCATCAGAGCAAAGTGTATATGAAATATGAAGCAGATCGGTCGAAGGATGAAGAAATTATGAGACATTTACCCGAGTGTTAAAGTTTTGTGACGGACGGACGGACGGACGGACGGGAGGACGGGACGCACGTTCCTACGAATGAATACTTGTTGGGTTTTTACTGTATAAAAATACCCAACAAGAGTACCCAACACTATCCTAACCCTACCCAATAAGATCCCCGTACACTTACAACAAGTACCCATTCGTGTGTGCGGACGGACGGACGGACGGACGGACGGACGAGGGTAACACTAAATGCCCCCTCCACTATCGTGGTGGGGCATACAAATATTCCAAAGGGTGTTCGAGTTATGCTCTGGATACAAAATCAGAGCACGAAACAACAAAGGGAGATAAGTAAACAAGAATTCCGCGGAATCAGATGCCTCGCCTGGGCCCGAAAGCAATTTTCACTGGCCCGAATATATTATACAATTATTGACCAGTGAGCCATAGAATATCAGATTATATTCTATGGCTCACTAGTCAATAATTGTTTTATTATATGATAATAGTCTGTATATAGCACTTACGACCTTATGCTACTAGACAAAAATTGAAAAAGAATTTGAAGAAAAAAAAAGTTTTTTTTTTTTTAAATTAAAAATAATAATGCTTGCTACTGGAGCCCAGAATTTTTTTTAATAGTCCTATATTTACCTACATATATCTGCACAGGTCCACATAATGCCACAATATTTTCAACACAGTTTACGGAAATGTAATATACAAAACAAAATAAAATAATAATGCTCGCTACTGGAGCCCAGAATTTTTGTTAATAGTTACGGAAATGTAATAATGTACCTGTATAAATTACCTGTAATAAGTTAGTGGTCAGTTAAAAAATTAAAAAAAAAATTAAATTTCAAAAAAATAAAAGAATAATGCTCCCTACTGGAGCCCAGAATGTTTTTTAATAGTCCTATATTTATCTACATATCATATATATACAGGTCCACATATTGCCACAATATTTTCAACACAGTTTACGGAAATGTAATATAATCATTTACCTGTATAAATTACCTGTAAGTGGTCAGTTGCACATGCTAGCACATGCACAGGTGAATAGTCTGTATATAGCACTTACGACCTTATGCTACTAGACAAAAATTGAAAAATAATTAAACAAAAAAATTAAAAACAAAAATGAAAAAAAAAATGGAAAAAAAAATGGAAAAAAAAGGAATGGATAACAAAAAAAGAAAAAAAAATGAAAACAAAAAAAAAAATGGAAAAAAAAAGTTTAAAAATAATAATGCTTGCTACTGGAGCCCAGATTTTTTTAATAGTCCTATATTTATCTACATATATCTGCACAGGTCCACATAATGCCACAATATTTTCAACACAGTACCCAATGTAGTAATTTACCTGTATAAATTACCTGTGGTCAGCAGTGGTCAAGCACTGGACATTTGCACATGCAAGCCCATGCTAGCACATGGTTCTCCCAGTCTCTATTGTTCTCTCTACAGGTAAGGTGTACAGAGCAGACGAGAAAAGGTGTACAGAGCAGACGAGAAAACGGGTCTTCATGCATTATTGTCCAGTTTGTAGAGTGCGCAAAACAAAAAAGGGAGATAACTCAAAAATTAGCTACGCAAGAGTTGTCATTCTTGTGCGCGACACACCTCCGGGTCGTGGTCTATGCATGTGTGAAGTTTCATGAAAATATTCCAAAGGGTGGTCGAGTTATGCTCCGGACAGGAAATCAGTGCGCAAAAACAAAAAGGGAGATAACTCAAAAATTAGCTATGCAAGAGTTGTCATTCTTGTGCACGACACACCTTCGGTTCGTGGTCTAATTGAATGTGTTAAGTTTCATAAAAATATTCCAAAGGGTGGTCGAGTTATGGTCAATCAGTGCGCGAAACAAAAAAGGGAGATAACTCAAAAATTAGCTATGCAAGAGTTGTCATTCTTGTGCGCGACACACCTTCGGGTCGTGGTCTATGCATGTGTGAAGTTTCATGAAAATATTCCAAAGGGTGGTGGAGTTATGCTCCGGACACGAAATCAGTGTGAGAAACAAAAAAGGGAGATAACTCAAAAATTAGCTATGCAAGAGTTGTCATTCTTGTGCGCGACACACCTTCGGGTCGTGGTCTATGCATGTGTGAAGTTTCATGAAAATATTCCAAAGGGTGTTCGAGTTATGCTCCGGACAAGAAGTGTCTGCGGCGGACGCGGACGCGGACGCGCGGACGCGCGGACGCGGACGCGGCGCGCTGTCAAATCCATAGTATCCCCCGACGGAGTCCGGGGGATACAAATAATATGAAATGCATTATCTCTGTAATGAGATAAGCAAGAAACACAAATGAGGTGTCGTTTCCCAATAATTATAACATGCCAGAACTACTGGTATGGTTACTTTTTAGTTTGGACCTTTAAATTCAAGATGGCCACCGTCCAACATCTTAAAATACAAATACTCCATATTGTTAGTGGGAGCTAAACTAAAAGTAAACATAATGTGTATATATTCACTAATGTTAGCATGCCATACCTGCTGGATGGGTTGTGTGTTTGTTTGAAAGTTAATAAGCCCTTTAAATCCAAGATGGCCGCCACCCGCAATCTATGACAATATAAAACACAATATTGCTGAGTGGAAAATTAAGCTAAAGGTACACATGGTAGACATTTTCGGTATTTTAAGCAGACTACACCTACTGGAAGGACTGCTTGTTAAGTTGGATGTTATCGGGGTTTGAAAATTCAAGATGGCCACCATCTTCCATCTTGAAAAGAAAAATACAACATTTCCAAGATCATCTTGGCAAGATGGCATATATACTAAAAGTACCAAATCATGAGTATTTCACACATTTTAGCAGCCCACATCTGCTGTAAAAGCAGTTTGATAATTTGGAGGTTAGCAATGCCATAAAATCCAAGATGGCCGCTGTTTTGTAAAACTTAAATGTATTATATATGGGGCAATATAAGTACAACTGCACAACACATCTGTTATCTTACAAATAAGTTATGTCCTTGCGAACTTGTTATTGCTTGGCTGTATAATTATTATATTTATTTTTAAATCCAAGATTGTCTCTATATGCCATCTTGAAAGAAAACATAAACTGCAATATATCCTCGGCCAAATTAGATGGAGAATCAAATTGTGTGGCTGTTCTTAATGATAGAGGAGGGAGAAACCACAATAATTAAATTATTATTTTTTAATTTTAAGGTAAAATATATTGATTGTGATGCTGGCCTTCCATGGATAACAGAATCTAAGATGGCCACTATCGGCCGTCTTCAAAAGTGCTACTACTATTAGGACTAGTTAACGCAGAACACATTTTGTATCCAATCGTGGGCAAATCACGACTCCAAAATGGACGTATGTCTATTATCACACTTACTATAATTAATTTTACATCCGGGTACATTCTTTTTCAATATGGCAAATACAAAACAGTAACCATTTCGGATTGCACAGTAAGATTAATAAGGTTAATTTATACAGGTAAACTAAAATGAAAGCAAACATTTGTAAGGTTGCGGTGCACAATTAATCATCCAACACACCCAGTGAGTAACTTTTATTGCGCAATATGTAATACTAACTATATGGAAGATATCTTGAAATTCGGCAGTCATGATAATCTTTAAAGTAACAAAACATCCCTTAACGCCAATATAGAATGTTAAAATTAGTGAGAAATCACACTGTGTGTACATTGTACTAATATACAGTCCCAAAACTATTGTATTTTATTTTTTTCAAGATGGCATATGGTGGCCATCTTGGATTTCCTGACCCTTTAGCATCTAACATAACAAACAACCCTTCCAGTAGGTGTGGTCTGCTAAAATTAGCAAAAATGCACACCAGTTATACATTTAGCATAATTTCCCCGCACAGAAATATTGTGTTTTATATTGTTCAAGATTGCGAATGGCGGCCATCTTGGATTTCACGAACTTAGTGACTTTGAAACCAACACACAACCCCTCCAGCACGTGCGGCATGCTAAAATTAGTGAATATATACACATTAGTTTTACTTTTAGTTTAGCTCCACTAACAACATTGAGTATTATGTATTTTTAGACGATGGATGGCAGCCATCTTGGATTTCAGAGTCCAAACTAAAAGTTAATCATACCAGCAGTGTTGGCATGATATCATTATTGGGAAACGACACCTCATTTGTGTTTCTTTCTCATCTCAGAGATAATGCATTTTGAATGTTGTGCTCTAAAAGGTTTTCCCTTCACTTTAGAAAAATGCATGAGCTATTTTGTTTATAAAATGGTTCAAGTTGGCAAATCAACAAAAAAAAAGGTAGGAATCCTCAGAAATGACCCTACTACACATGTAAATACCACACGTGGCAGGGATAGTAAAATGGTTACACATTTCCTAATTAGGTTCAGAAACCAGCAGACATGAAGATTGTCATGAAAACAAAAAAATAATCGCCTATAATGACCTATTATTAAAGGCCTTTAGAGGCGATTTTTGTTTGTTTTAATGGCAATTGTTTATATCTCTGACTTTCTGCTGGTTTCTAAACATTACAAGGGCATCGTTATCACTAAACTAATCCCCTCGCTGGCAGCATTGATAATACTAATAATAATGGTGGGGCATAACAAAACAAACCTTAACAGTGTTGGCTTACAAACAAGATGAACACAAGTCCTCAATGATCTTGCAGTACCGTAACCAGGATGAGGCAGACGAGGCGGTCTGTCATTTTGCCGATTTTTTGTATGCCAATAATTAAACATATCCCCGGGTGGTGGCGGGCAGAATGTTCCCTGACCCAAATGTCTGGACTCGTCTGGTTTTTACCTCTGGTTACGGCCCTGCCTTGACCATTGGCGGTTGGACGTACGTGTGTCGTATGCAAAACAAAGCACCAGCCTTAGACACAAATTATGACCATATACATGTATTATCAAAATCGGCGAAGCGGTTCATAAGTTATTGAAAAAATGACAGGTGTAACGCACGCACATACGTACATACGCACGTACTTGGACTAACACTATATCCCTCTAACACTATATCTCACTTATTTGAGTTTATACATGTAGATATGGTGTTCCTTATTATCCACCTGTGGTAAATACTGGACGACATAACGTATTTTGCACATTCACCACTGTGTACTGCCATCCTCAGTGGAACAGGAGTACGAGTGGCGATTCATGTCATAAGTGCCGTTTCTAACGCGTTAGAGAAGTAACGCGTTACTTGTGAGAAGTAACGCGTTATTAATGTATGTACTATATAGTGAAACACATATTTTATATCAAACGGCCCCAGCCTTGGCGGGGTAGGAATTTAGGAGTGCACACAACCGTTTACTGCTGAGAGTAGAGCTGTTATGCTCTACACCGTACGCGCTGTCACGTCTGCAGTTGCTGCCACAACAACAGTCGGGCGCGACAATTGCTGAAATGTGAAGCTTGTGAAACCATCGCCCATAACTTGTTAACCCCATAGAATTTTGTAGCACATTTTTTCGCGAGCACATGGCAGAAAATTATCTAGTTTTCTAACCAAGTCTAAAATATGGTCGTCTGAAAATGAGGTCATGAAATCAACCAATATTTTGTCAAACGAGACGACTGTTTGCCAATAACCCTGTAAATCAGCTGCAATAGGTGATGCTACATGTGAAGTACATATAAGGGTGAACTATAAGTTCTCCTACAAGTGTACCGAACGTCAGATACACACATTGGGTTTGTGATCAGAGTAGCTACTAATCAACAATCTTCTGTGTCATGATACAATGGAGCTTAATACTGGGTGTACATACTATTCAACAATTAATCTTCGGTGTCATGACAAAGTGGGGCTTGCTGGGTTTGTGACCAGTGTACATACTATTCAATAATCAATCTTCGGTGTCATGACAAAGTGGGGCTTGCTGGGTCTGTGACCAGTGTACATACTATTCAACAATCAATCTTCGGTGTCATGACAAAGTGGGGCTTGCTGGGTTTGAGACCAGTGTACATACTATTCAACAATCAATCTTCGGTGTCATGACAAAGTGGGGCTTGCTGGGTTTGTGACCAGTGTACATACTATTCAATAATCAATCTTCGGTGTCATGACAAAGTGGGGCTTGCTGGGTTTGTGATCAGTGTACATACTATTCAATAATCAATCTTCGGTGTCATGACAAAGTGGGGCTTGCTGGGTTTGTGACCAGTGTACATACTATTCAATAATAAACTTCGGTGTCGTAACAAAGTGGGGCTTGCTGGGTTTGTGACCAGTGTGCATACTATTCAATAATCAATCTTCGGTGTCATGACAAAGTGGGGCTTGCTGGGTTTGTGATCAGTGTGCATACTATTCAACAATCAATCTTCGGTGTCATGACAGTGGGGCTTGCTGGGTTTGTGACTAGTGTGCATACTATTCAACACTCAATCTTCGGTGTCATGACAAAGTGGGGCAGGCTGGGTCTGTGACCAGTGTGCATACTATTCAACAATCAATCTTCGGTGTCATGACAAAGTGGGGCTTGCTGGGTCTGTTTACCAGTTGTACATATATTTCAACAATCAATCTTCGGGTCAATGACGTAGGGGCTTGCTGGGTTTGTGACCAGTGTACATACTATTCAACAATCAATCTTCGGTGTCGTGACAGTGGGGCTTGCTGGGTCTGTGACCAGTGTGCATACTATTCAACTATCAATCTTCGGTGTCATGACAACGTGGGGCTTGCTGGGTCTGTGACCAGTGTACATACTATTCAACAATCAATCTTCGGTGTCATGACAAAGTGGGGCTTGCTGGGTTTGTGGCCAGTGTACATACTATTCAACAATCAATCTTTGGTGTCATGACAAAGTGGGGCTTGCTGGGTTTGTGGCCAGTGTACATACTATTCAACAATCAATCTTTGGTGTCATGACAAAGTGGGGCTTGCTGGGTTTGTGGCCAGTGTACATACTATTCAATAATCAATCTTCGGTGTCATGACAAAGTGGGGCTTGCTGGGTTTGTGGCCAAGGTACATACTATTCAATAATCAATCTTCTGTGTCATGACAAAGTGGGGCTTGCTGGGTTTTGTGACCAGTGTACATACTATTTTCAATAATCAATCTTCGGTGTCATGACAAAGTGGGGCTTGCTGGGTTTGTGGCCAGTGTACATACTATTCAATAATCAATCTTCGGTGTCATGACAAAGTGGGGCTTGCTGGGTTTGTGGCCAAGGTACATACTATTCAATAATCAATCTTCTGTGTCATGACAAAGTGGGGCTTGCTGGGTTTGTGACCAGTGTACATACTATTCAATAATCAATCTTCGGTGTCATGACAAAGTGGGGCTTGCTGGGTTTGTGGCCAGTGTACGTACTATTCAATAATCAATCTTCGGTGTCATGACAAAGTGGGGCTTGCTGGGTTTGTGGCCAGTGTACATACTATTCAATAATCAATCTTTGGTGTCATGACAAAGTGGGGCTTTCTGGGTTTGTGACCAGTGTACATACTATTCAATAATAAATCTTCGGTGTCATGACAAAGTGGGGCTTGCTGGGTTTGTGACCAGTGTACATACTATTCAACAATCAAACATCGGCCTCATGACAAAATCGCGCTTACAGTGTTTGTGACAGGCGTCACAACTTTATGGGGCTTACTGGGTTTGTGACCAGGGTATCTACTGATCAACAATCAAATTCTCCATGACAAAATTAGGTCAACCAAGATTTTGACCAGGGCACCTACTAGTATTAACTAGCATTATATTTGTAAAACATGGATATGCCCCTTTGGCATACTTGACTGTAACTAGATGGCCGCGGCCTGCATGTCGCGCCTTGTGGCGAGGCATGGACACTAAAAAAAAGATATAGTATAACGAAAAACTTTAACCAAAAAACTTAACCAAAAACTTTAACCGGACACACGTACGTACGTACATCAAAGTGCCAACTATATCGCGCTTTCCGCAAGTGGGCGCGAAAAAAACTTTAACCAAAAACTTCAAAGTAATTTGACCTTGACATTGGGCACAGGGGCCGCACGGGAGGGGGTAGAATGAAAATATAGATGATGATAAACACCCATGTGAAGTTTCAAGGTAATGGGCAAAGCAGTTGCAGAGATATAGTATAACGAAGAACTTTAACCAAAAAACTTAACCAAAAAACTTAACCAAAAACTTCAACCAAAAAACTTAACCAAAAATCTTAACCAAAAAACTTAACCAAAAACTTTAACCAAAAAAACTTAATCAAAAACTTTAACCAAAAAAAAACTTAACCAAGCGGGCGCAACAAAAATGGCTAAGTGTTTCAGTGACCTTGTGACGGTAAAAAAAGTTCAAGGTCATGTTAATGGTGGTATGAATGTGTGACAAATGTTATCACATAGGGGGCATAGTTAACAATCACACCTGTGTGTCATGACAAAATGGCGCTTACTGGGTTTGTGACCAGCGTACATACTGATCAACAATCACACTTTGGCGCCATGACAAAATAACAGGTGGAAGATTCTGACCTGTGACATAACAAGAATTACAAGCATTACGCCACGGAAGTGGTGTCGTGCCTGCCGAGGCATTTTACCTTAACATGATCATGAGCAGGTGCTAAAGTAAGCATACAAAACAACACAAAAAAGGTAATTTTGTTTACATAAAAAAAGGCTAAGTGTTTCCACAACCATGTAAAGGTTGAAAAGGTCATGTAAATGGTGGCACGAGTGTGTTCCAAATGCTCACATGTATCATGTGTCCAAATATTGAAGCAATCCGTCAAGTAATATTAGTTATATCATGATGAAGAAACTTGTACAAACTTTTTGATGCAAAGAAATGCCTAAGTGTTTCCGCAAAAATGTGATGGTAAAAAAGGTCAAGGTCATGTTAATGGCTGCATGAGTGTGTTCCAAATGCTCACATATATGAAGTGTCCAAATATTGAAGCAATCCGTCAAGTAATATTAAATATAATATTCAGCCCTGAAGTTAGAATAACCTGACCTGGTGCCAGGTCCATATCACACGAAAGTCACTTGGCCCCTTCCCCTACAATACGATTACGAATAATCATAAAATCATAATACTCACATAAGGGGTATAACCAGATTCAACTGTCACATACAAGAATGCCAACGACGTACGTGAGGGCCAAACCAGGTCTCCGGTCGGGATTCCGGTGAGGATGTTTTTTGTTTGTTTGTTTGTTTAATGGTGTTTAATGGCCTATCAACAGTCTAGTAAGGATGAAACCCGATCATTAAATTACCCATCTCACCCGCCACCCACTATAGTGATAGATCATATTAGTGTCCATATCCGTAAATACATGTAAAAATATTGAATCATTGAATACAATCATTTGTTTTATATGTTAATGATTTCAAACATAGTGCCATTTATCAGTACCACAACTGTGCACAAATAGCTTTAACCCATTAAAGACGGTATACAATTATAGTAGTATGAAACTTTTGAGAAAAAAATCCCTATTTTCTTTATTTCATCGCGAAAGTATATGTTGTTACCACTCATTTGAACCGTCTCGTAACAACATATACTTTCATGAAGAAATAAACAAAATAAATCATTTTTTTTTTACAAAAATTATCGTATCCTTAGACTAAAATGGGTTAAGGAATAGCCACAATATAGTATTTCTCACCAAACGTATTACCGGTACATTACATTGCCAACCTAAACTATTTGCATTATTCACACCCTAATGCACTTGTATCTACCCCTAACTCAGTTTTGGCATTCAATTACTACAGGACTGCAATTTACCAAACAAGAGGGCCATGATGGCCCTAATTCGCTCACCTGACTCCATGAACACCAGAGGAGAATGTGACATCGAGTTCATGTGTTTTTAAAAAAATTGTGCTATTTTTAGATGGCGGTCATCTTGGATTAAGCGATGACTCTCATTTTACAAAATCTGAAAATGCTTCACCCAAGGATCTTAACTTCCTATGAAGTTTGGCCAGCATCGGCCATGTGGTTCCTGAGAAAAAGACGTTCAAAATCTTGAATAAATGGACCTTTTGGTGGCCATCATGGATGACATAATCATCCGATTCCAACAAATATTGCACCAGAGCAATCGCTTCATCGATACCTTCAATTTGATATATGGCATGAGCAAAAATTTGACCCCAAATTGACCCCACGGGCCATGCCCATTTTTGACCCCGGGGTCACCATTTTCACAACTTTGAAAGAGCATTGTAAATCGATCATTCCTACCAAGTTTAGTCGAAATCCGGCCAGCAGTTCATGAGAAGATTTTTTAAGAATTTATGCTATTTTTAGAAGGCGGCCATCTTGGATTAGCGATGACCTCCATTTTAACAAATCTGAAAAGGGTACACCCATGGACCATAACTTTTAAGTTTGGCTACCATGGGCAAAGCGGTTCATGTGAAGAAGAATTTTGAAATCTCTAATAAAAGAACGACCTTTTGACATTTCGGCGGCCATCTTGGATGACATAACAATCCGATTTCGACAAAAAATGTACCAGAGTGATCGCCTCATTGATACCTTCAATTTGATATATAACATGACCATATTCGGTCAAAAATAAAATTTGACCCCACGGGCCACGCCCATTTTTGACCCCGGGGTCACCATTTTAACAACTTTGAAAGAGCATTGTACATCGATCATTCCTACCAAGTTTCCTCGAAATCCGGCCAGCGGTTCATGAGAAGAAGATTTTTTAAGAATTTATGCTATTTTTAGACGGCGGCCATCTTGGATTAGCGATGACCTCCATTTTAACAAATCTGAAAAGGCTTCACCCATGGACCATAACTTTTGAGTTTGGCTACCATGGGCCAAGCGGTGAAGAAGAATTTTGAAATCTCTAATAAAAGAACGACCTTTTGACATTTCGGCGGCCATCTTGGATGACATAACAATCTGATTTCGACAAAAAATGTACCAAAGTGATCGCCTCATTGATACCTTCGATTTGATATATGACATGACCATATTCAGTCAAAAATAAAATTTGACCCTAACTTGACCCCACGGGCCACGCCCATTTTTGACCCCGCGGTCACCATTTTAACAACTTTGAAAGAGCAATGTACATCGATCATTCCTACCAAGTTTTGTCGAAATCTGGTTGGCAGTTCTTGAGAAGATTTTTTAAGAATTTGTGCTATTTTAGACGGCGGCCATCTTGGATAACGCAATGACGTCATTTTAACAATTTTGTAATCCCCCTAAGGACCATGACCGTGAAGTTTGGTGACTATAGACCCAATGGTTACCGAGGAGAAGACGTTTGAAAATGTTCACGGACGACGACGGACGACGACGGACACATTGCGGTAACAATAGCTCACACGAGCTTTGCTCAGGTGAGCTAAAAACATAAAGCAAGGGCAACAAGACAATAAATACAAGAGAAATTATGTTTTATGTTTGTTTGTTTGTTTGTTTATTATAGGAATGAATGGCCTTTTTGTGGAATTTATCGGGGTATAAACTTGGAAAAGTCGCGGGAATACTGGAGAAAGGCCGGAAGGCCTCGTCCAGTATTCCCGCGACTTTTCCAAGTTTATATCCCTGATAAATTCAACAAAAAGGCCATTCATTCCTTATAATTCCAGCATTTGAAATAAATTCATCAAGAAAATGTCTTTATTTTCCGTTTTCTTAAGAATTATTTTAACTGCGCCTCACGGTTACGGAAAGTAGTTCGGCATGGGAGTTTACTGGGATATAAATTTTGGACAGAGACTTGCTACGGGCCAATCAAATGTTAGGGAATTGTGTAAATATTTTTGTGCTGGAATTATTGGTGTTTAACAGCCTTTCAACAGCTATGGTCATGTAAGGCCGGGCAAACGGGTTAGATCCCGTTTTAACCTGCTACATTGGGGAGGAATCCCAAAATCAGAACTAATATTTACATTGAGAAAAAATATATTCCGCCTTGGTTGCCAGGTCCATACTACACCAAAGTCACTTGGCCCCTTCCCCTAAAGTAGGATTACGAATAATCGTAATACTCACATAAGGGGTATAACCAGATTCAACTGTCAAATACAAAATGCCAAAGACGTATGTGAGGGCCAAAACCAGGTCTCCAGTCAGAATTTTGTTAAGGATGAACTCCGATCGTTAAATTACCCATCACATTCTCCCACCTGCCACCCATGATTTACGAGTACAAAATGTCTAAAAACTGACAATGTTTACCATAGCATATGAAAATTACCTTCGCCACTAAAAATGTGTCTGTGACTGGGGATATGGGGCTTACGAGATTTATGACCAGTGTAGCTCCTGATCACATAGCACACCCTAAAACTTGATAACGATCTACACAGTATATTGCTTGTTAGAAGCGGGTGATACATTGATGGAAAGGCGAACAGTGCAGATCCTGATCAGATCTACACTGGTCGCAAAATCCATAAACACCATTTCTCCAGTCGCCACCTAATGTATCCCTGATTTACCACAATTTTCATGGATTATAGTTTTGTGACTGGCAAATGTATGTGGCATATTATGCATTTGATTGTATACTATTGCTATAAAAATGCCATACAATTTCAAGGCATTTGCTTTTTAACCCTTGCAATGCTGTCTTTTATTTTCCATTTTTCTAATATAAAAAATATGGTTTGACAACACTGTAGAAACATTTCCAATGTACGTGTTTACGTCTTTTGTTGGTTGACTGTATGATAACATCAACAGAACATTGACGATGACGACTGCATGCAGTATAGGTAGCCCAGTCCACAGCAGCCAGAGCCACTCAATGTCATGGTGTCCACCCGCAAAGGCGTATGTGACGAGACATGTATTTATTTTGAGAATAAAAGACAATTATAAAGCAATACCAGATATTAAACCGTTGGGCTATTGCCCAGGTATGGAAGGTGTTTGAGCCAATTTCCACCCTTAAATATAAGTCGAACTAAAATTTGCTGAGTTTCCATTTTATCTTCGGTTATTTTCGCAAATTCCCCGATTTATGCCTGCAGGGAATTTATTTTTGCACTTTCCCTGTCCATGGCCACCTTGCCATTGTTCACAATTGGAACTGTGAACATCCGATATGCATCCAGCAAAATAAACTGGGGGCTGTTTCACTAATTACAACTAAAGTGAGCGTAAGTGCAAATTCAGGATCGTCTAGAAATTTCAATTGATAGATTTACATGTATTGAGCATATGCAGCCTATGCTCAATAAATGTAAATCCAATAATTGTTTACAAGAAAACAGTGTTACTGTGACATTTATAGACTATCATAAGTTTGCACGTACAAACATTTTAGTCATACGAAGTTTAGTGAGACGAGCAGCCCCTGGACTGTAATCAGGCTGAATGTGTGTGCAGGCTGATCAAAATCTTACACTAGTCATAAATTAAATGGGCTAGTGTTACGATACATGTATGTTCAGCCTAATCGAATATCCATATTTCGCAGATAATTGATTCCGAAAAAATACAATCTTTTGCGTAAATTAAGTCGGAAGTTAACAAACATTTCAGACCACACGCAAAATGTAGCTCTGATGTTTTTGTCAACGTTCAACATCAATTACAGATAACATATCACAGATCTTCGTAATCAATTTCGACACATTCTTATTTGTCGGATCTGACAGGAAATCTCACAGATTGGCCAAATAACATGTGTTGTGTCCGATCATGGACCAACTATTCATTTAGCTCCTGGAGCGTATTTCATCTCATCGAATGCTTTTCTCGCCTTCCGAAGCTCTTCGCTCATGAGAAGCAGTTCCTTCACTCGTGAGTATTTCTTGGGATCTTTGCGTATCAGGAAGATCAGGTCCTCCACAGATATCCTGCCCGGTCGTCCCACCTCCATTGCCTTCCTCGTCTACAGAGACAAAGGATACAGCGTCTCGGTAGCCTATATCACCAACATTGCAAAGTATACTTATCTAGCAAAGTATACTTTGAGGGAGAAATTTTCAATTTAAGGATGAATTAATTAATTTTTATTATACTGAATTTATTACATTATCACAGCCATTTTGGCTGTGATAATGTAATAAATTCAGTACAATAATTCTGCATACTTTTAATCATCAAATATATGCAATTGTTAGTTCTATATGAAACAATGCACTTTGGGAGAAATAAATGATTAGGTACTCCCTCAGAGTATACTTTGCTAGATAAGTATACACGTACTTTGCAATTTTGATGAAATCGGCTACAGATATCAGGTATGGCAGGTGTTTGAGCCAATTCCCACCCTTAAATATAAGCCGAATGAATGAATGAAAGATAGGCATAGAAATGGATGATAAAGATTAGTAACAAATAGTTTATGTGTAGATTTGTATCGCATTTCTGAACACAATTTTACATACAAATAGTTATTTTTCATTATTATAATCTTGTTTTGCAATCGATGGTTACTAAATTATTTTATATAAATTAATACATGTAACACTAGTGTCTATAATTGGATATTCTTTCTAAATGTGGTATAGTATTATACTATTATCATTTCACATAAAAAATAAAATAAAGTTCACATTTTTTTCATACTGGTATATGTATAGCGAAAATGCCAAATTATCTCCCCTGTTTATCACAGATTCTGCTAGCATGTATTTGAATATAAAGCATGCTTTGGGTATTATGATCAAGTAAAATAAGTGTGATTGATTGATTGATATATGCCATTTACTGTGCACGAAGCAAAAAACCAGATATTGGATATCTGAGACACCGTCACTGAAGTGTTTAATGTCCCAGCAACGGCAATGACTGGAGAATTGTAGTTTATGATATGTGTGGCCAGTCTAAGCTCATGTACTGTTCACATAGCTCCAGATAAGCTGCATATTTGCTTAAATATCCAATTAAAATTGCCAAAAACCCAATTGAAATCAGACGTAGCGAGTATCAAAAAGCAATACAAATTTTGTGGTACCTTTAACATACTGCAGAAAACAATAAACAGACCACAAATATAGAATATTTTTCTTATTTTCCAAGAAAACACATCTTGGTATTTCATTAGAATTGTCTCCAAGGAGACAATTCTAATGAAATTTCAAGACATTTCGAAGCACACTATTCAATAATTGCTGTCTGTTGATGTGTAAACAGTAGTGTGATTTTATTTTACCCAATTAAAATTTTGAAATACCCTATTGCTTCAGAAATGATGGAGTGACAATACTCAATTACTAATTCCTTATCTGGAGCCCTGTGTTCATATACTGTTTGTTAGAAGTATAGTCAACTACGTAAATAGTGAACAGTGCATAAATGTATAGATGCTTTTTTTGCCTCAAAATTTCCCAAATAGTTTGTTGTGACAGATTTATTTGTAGCAGTGACTGCAGAAATGGGGCTTATGATATTTCTGACCAGTGTAGCTCCTGATCAAAGAACACACTCCTGTGGCTTGTTAACGATCTATATTGCTAGAATGGCTGGTGTTTCATCCATGGAATCGCAAACAGTGCAGATCCTGATCAGAATGTGCGGATGCACAGGCTGATCTGGATCTACACTGTTCGCAAAACCCAGAAGCCTGATTTCTCCAGTCACAGCCAAATTTAGGAAAATATAGGTTGAACCTGAGCATCGTTATTACGAGGCTAATCCCCTTGCTGGCAGCCTTGATAACAAAAAAAAATAATTTTGCCTTACAAACAAGGTGAACATAAGTCTTCAGTGACCTTGACCATGAGCGGTCGGACATGGGTCGTATGCAAAACCAAGCACCATCCCTAGACATACCTTGTGGCCAAATATTATCAAAATTGGTGAATAAGTTATTGAACAAGAAACGAGGCAAAGCCACGAAGGCCAGGTTTTTTCCAAGCATAGACACTTGGATAACATAATTATACCCACTTTTTGTAGACTAGATGGCCGTGGCCTGCATGTCACGCCTTGGGGCGATGCATGGACACTAAAAAAATAGATATAGTAGATGGAAAAACTTTAACGAAAAAACTTTAACCGGACATGGACGTACGGACGGAAGGACGGACGTATGCCAAAATGCCGACGATATCTCGCTTTCCGCAAGCGGGTGCGACAATGATGATAAACACCCATGTGAAGTTTCAAGGTAATGGGCGAAGCAGTTGCAGAGATATAGTATAACGAAAAAGTTTTAACCAAAAAACTTTAACTAGACATACGTTAAAAAGTTAACGTTGAAAATGGCTAAGTCATTTACGTAGAAATAATAGGTGAAGGTAAAAATGGATAGTTGTATGTGGTAGGCACCCCTTGGTTATGAAGCTGTGAAAGTTTGGTGGTCCTAGGTGGTACAGTACCAAAGAAATGGACTCAAACACGAAAACTTAACATTGTAAACGCGAAAACTTAACATTGAAAATGGCTAAGCCGACTGCGCGGAAAAAATGGGTCAAGTTAAAAAAAAAGTAACATGTTGGATAGTGATATGTGGTGGGCACCCCTTGATTATGAAGCTGTGAAAGTTTGGTGGTCCTAGGTGGTACAGTACCAAAGAAATGGACTTAAACACGAAAACTTAACATTGTAAACGCGAAAACTTAACATTGAAAATGGCTAAGTCGACTACGCGGAAAAAAATGGGTCAAGTTAAAAAAAAAGTAACATGTTGGATAGTGATATGTGGTGGGCACCCCTTGATTATGAAGCTGTGAAAGTTTGGTGGTCCTAGGTGGTACAGTAACAAAGAAATGGACTTAAACACGAAAACTTAACATTGTAAACGCGAAAACTTAACATTGAAAATGGCTAAGTCGACTACGCGGAAAAAATGGGTCAAGTTAAAAAAAAAAAGTAACATGTTGGATAGTGATATGTGGTGGGCACCCCTTGATTATGAAGCTGTGAAAGTTTGGTGGTCCTAGGTGGTACAGTAACAAAGAAATGGACTCAAACACGAAAACTTATCATTGATTGTGGACGCCGCCCGCCCGCCCGGCTTTCGCCAATCCAATAGCCTGGATTTTTTTCCAAAAAACCTGGCTAAAAATGGTCACATGTTGGATAGTTGTATGTGGTAGGCACCCCTTGGTTATGAAGCTGTGAAAGTTTGGTGGTCCTAGGTGGTACAGTACCAAAGAAATGGACTTAAACACGAAAACTTAACATTGTAAACGCGAAAACTTAACATTGAAAATGGCTAAGTCGACTGCGCGGAAAAAATGGGTGAAGTTAAAAAAAAAGAGTAACATGTTGGATATGTATGTGGTGGGCACCCCTTGATTATGAAGCTGTGAAAGTTTGGTGGTCCTAGGTGGTACAGTACCAAAGAAATGGACTTAAACACAAAAACTTAACATTGAAAACGCGAAAACTTAACATTGAAAATGGCTAAGTCGACTGCGCGGAAAAAATGGGTCAAGTTAAAAAAAAAAGTAACATGTTGGATAGTGATATGTGGTGGGCACCCCTTGATTATGAAGCTGTGAAAGTTTGGTGGTCCTAGGTGGTACAGTAACAAAGAAATGGACTTAAACACGAAAACTTAACATTGAAAACGCGAAAACTTAACATTGAAAATGGCTAAGTCGACTGCGCGGAAAAAATGGGTGAAGTTAAAAAAAAAAGTAACATGTTGGATAGTGATATGTGGTGGGCACCCCTTGATTATGAAGCTGTGAAAGTTTGGTGGTCCTAGGTGGTACAGTAACAAAGAAATGGACTCAAACACGAAAACTTAACATTGATTGTGGACGCCGCCCGCCCGCCCGCCCGGCTTTCGCCAATCCAATAGCCTGGATTTTTTTCTTCAAAAAACCTGGCTAAAAATGAAAGGTGTTGCTAACTTACAAGGACTAACGCTATATCTCCTCTTGCCTATCGGCGAGGGGATAATCAGATCTGAATAAGGTGCAATACACAAAGTGGTCTTACCATTTCCGAGATATATTCTACGACAAGGTCTTCTAGCAAATCTACAGATTCCGTGTACGGATTCTTGTCATCTCCAAACCCAAACATCATACATCGCACTGAAATAGGTATTTATTTATTTATTTAATGGTTTTTAACGGCCTGTCAACAGCTAGTCATTTTTTTATCCTGGCTAATAGGGATGAATTGCATATATCACCTGTATAGATGGGGAGAAAATTCCAAAATCAGAACTGAATATTTACATAAGAAGTATATATTAAGCCTAGCTACAATAATTCACCTGTGATATGTTATCTACGGCTACAATTTGACCCATTCAAAGAATGTGAGTAAACTGTATAATTTATACCTTTAAACAAATAATCTTTGATGCAGAACTAGTAAATTGTCAAAAATAATAGAACAGGGAAATCATTTTCCAATGGAAGCCATCTTGTCTCTTGTTGTTGTTCAACATTCAACATAACGAAATGAAGCTTTCAAATTTACAAGATATACATGTACATGTACCGGTAAATGTCAGATAAACACATCGACACAGTAAAATAAAATACATTAAAGAAATGGGGTTAAATTGCTACCCTCGCGAGAGGTATGGCGCGGGGTAGCAATTTTTTTTAATATTCAGGTATTATAATAATAGGTATTATATGAATTTATTGTTTGCCGTAGTTTCTGGACCAATAAAAGCAGAGAATTTTGTCTCAATTAATCGCATATTGCGACGCTTTTGCCAATATCTATTTAATTAATCATCAAATCTTCAATAACTCAGCAGTTATATTTAGAATAACAGGCCCCGCCTTGTTGACGTGATTTCCTATGACACGCACCATGTGTACGATCGATTCAGTGTCACACCGACAATCACGTAATAGTAACGTTGTTGAAAAGACGTTTATGGGCAGCACTCCATTCTAATAGACAGGTGCCCACGATGGGGCGGGGCAACCAATAAGCTAAGTTCACATAATGAATTTTTAACAAGATAATTTATTAAAAATTCAATATGTGAACTATAATTATTACAAAAAATAAATAAATTCTCCAAATGTTTTTGTTATTTCTTACAATTCCGCAATTGCAATGCGAATAAAATTTAGTTTTTCTAGTTTATCCAGATACATGTAGCAACAAAAGTGTACACTAATACTCATTTGCAATCTTTTGATGACATTTTGCGCCAAAATTAGTGATATAATGTCAAAATAACGATATGATGGACAGCAGAATGTCACACGGCACAAATGCAAAGAGATCAAGTGTAAGTATTTCTTTGCAATATTGTGTTTTTCGCATTTGAAACTCGAAATGTGGCCCGTCGGCACACGAATGCCCCCGGCACATTTGAAAACACAGAGGGCCAGAGAAGCGTGGATTTGTCACAGCATGAAATCAGACATCAGATCAATGGATGTGTGAAATATCAAGCAGATCCATGCAACAAAACAGACATTATAAGATACTTACCCAAGTTTTCAACGCACCAAGTATGTGACTTTGACCCTGGGCTTATCGTGGGCATGACGATCATGGATTTTTCACAAGGCGGTACAAGACAATTAGAGCAATGCGTGTGTGAAATATCAAGCAGATCCGTGAAAGGAAATTATAAGACATTTACCCGAGTGTTATGGTTTCGAATGCAACATTTACCATAGTGTTATGGTTTCGAATGCACAAAATATGTGACCTTGACCCTGGGCTTAGCGGGCGCGGGATGATCATGGATTTGTCACTGAGCGGTAGAGGACCATTAAAGCAATGTGTGTGTGAAATATCAAGCAGATCCATGTAAGGAAACAGAAATTATAAGACATTTACCAGAGCGTGAAGCTTTCGGGACAACAGGACGAGACGTACAGATGCCAGTAACACCATTCGGTGGTGGGGGCATAAAAATTGAATTGATACAAAATGGTATTTATAGAGATCCGGCCCTATGCTGTATTTCAGCGTTTATTTCTTACTGAATGGCAGAAAAAAATTGAGCTTAGCGAACACAGTAAACCCAGATCAGACTGCACAAGTGTGCAGTCTGATCCGAGTATACACTGGTTGCAATAGCATTAATACGTGTGAAAATATGAATCTGGCAAATAATGTAGTCCCAGATCAGATTGCATGGATACATGTATGTATGATGATTTGGATCTACACTACTGTCTGTTTCACGAAAGCTGCCCAAATTTTACGGCTCTATAAACAATTCAAAAACAAGATTTCTTTTGATAATATTAAATTAAAGGAAAAATTAAGAATGAGCCTTCTTTTTATTTGGTCAAATATTGATTTTATTGCGAAAAAACAATTTCCCCATGTTAAATCCCCATAGACATCTTCACAGAGTGAAGATGTCTATGGGGATTTAACATGAGGATTTTTTTTTTAATTTTAGAAATACTGGACCGATTTTTAAAATTTAACTTTTGTTTTCTTAGTTATATCATATCCAAGCTATCTAGTCAGGTTTCGGAGTCAATTTCCAAATTTTTTCGTTTTTTGACTCCTCCCACACTTCCTTACCACTTTTTCCCCCATGTTAAATTCCTATAGACAAATCAATTTTTCGTAATAAAATCAATATTTGACCGAATTTCACGAAATAAAAAGAAGGCTCATTCTTAAATTTTCCTTTAATTTAATATTATCGAAAATAATATTGTTTTTGAATTGTCTATATAGCCGTAAAATTTGGGCAGCTTTCGTGAAACAGACTATAGTCGAAATCAGTATCTTTTCACAACAAATCATGCTACATTCGCTCATTTTACCAGCAATAAGGCCTTAAACTACACGGGAGATAACTAGCTACGATATCCCATTATTTACATCAATTCGAGTTAGAACCTCCCTAATAAGAAGCTGAAACTGATACTGACACTCCTTTGAGAACAGCTTCTTTCGCTTTTCAGCCGGTGTATCTTCCTCAGCATCATCTTCATCATGCTCATACTGAAGAAAGACAAGTTGAATATGTGGCTGTTACTGGAGAAATCATAATGGGGCTTATGGGTTATGCGACCAGTGTAGCCAGAGTTCAGCCTGCGCACCAACAGTCTGATCAGTAGCCTATTTCATCAACATTGCAAAGTATACTTTAGTAGCAAAGTATACTTTGAGGGAGAAATTTTCAATTTTATGATAAATTTATTAATTTTTATTATACTGAATTTATTACATTATCACAGCCAATTTGGCTGTGATAATGCAATAAATTCAGTATAATAATTCTGCATACTTTTAATCATCAAATATATGCATTTGTTAGTTGTATATGAAATAATGCATTTCAGGAAAAACAAATGATTACTCCCTCAAAGTATACTTTGCTAGTAAAGTATACTTTGCAATGTTGGTGAAATAGGCTACAGGGCCTGCACTGTTCACCAATCAGTCAATGGAACAGTTGTAATACTTCTTGCAGATTATATCCATATATATTCAGTAGTAGTACGTTATACGATCGGAAATTTGAATATCCAGTCCACAAATAAATTGCAAATAAAATAATAATATTTTGTGGAGTTTCATCAAATTAAAAAAATTGGGGAGGGAGACTTACTTGTTATTGATGAGAAAGTATTTACATTTAAATATTTCTTAGAGTTAATGTGCTTAATACCTAGTCGTGACTTCATGACTGTCTTGATATACAACTTTGATTAGGTCGGTGATGTTCTTGACTACTTAATACCCAAAATTTTGTCAACAGCAAAGCGTGGAATAGACAGTTGTTTTCTTAAATTGAGTATTCTGTTGTTGTTTTTGAAAATGCTTACAAAAAAAATAAATACAAATGCATAAAACATTTTTATAATGTTAAGTTTATGGTGATCACAGCTAGCGATGTAGGTTTGGTAAATAAGAATCGGTAAATATTCTAATATATCAATAAACAAGAGGGCCATGATGGCCCTAATTCGCTCACCTGCCTCCATGAACACCAGAGGAGAATGTGACATTGAGTTCATGTGTTTTAAAAAAATTGTGCTATTTTTAGATGGCGGTCATCTTGGATTAAGCGATGACTCATTTTACAAAATCTGAAAATGCTTCACCCAGCATCGGCCATGTGGTTCCTGAGAAAAAGACGTTCAAAATCTTGAATAAATGGACCTTTTGGTGTCCATCATGGATGACATAATCATCCGATTCCGACAAATATTGCACCAGAGTGATCGCCTCATTGATACCTTCAATTTGATATATGACATGACCATATTCAGTCAAAAATAAAATTTGACCCCAATTTGACCCCACGGGCCACGCCCATTTTTGACCCCGGGGTCACCATTTTAACAACTTTCAAAGAGCAATGTACATCGATCATTCCTACCAAGTTTCGTCGAAATCCGGCTAGCGGTTCATGAGAAGAAGATTTTTTAAGAATTTATGCTATTTTTAGACGGCGGCCATCTTGGATTAGCAATGACCTCCATTTTAACAAATCTGAAAAGGCTTCACCCATGGACCATAACTTTTAAGTTTGGCTACCATGGGCCAAGCGGTTCATGTGAAGAAGAATTTTGAAATCTCTAATAAAAGAACGACCTTTTGACCTTTCGGCGGCCATCTTGGATGACCTAACAATCCGATTTGGACAGAAAATGCCCAGAGTGATCGCCTCATTGATACCTTCAATTTGATATATGACATGACCATATTCGGTCAAAAATAAAATTTGACCCCAATTTGACCCCACGGGCCACGCCCATTTTTGAACCCGGGGTCACCATTTTAACAACTTTGAAAGAGCAATGTACATCGATCATTCCTACCAAGTTTCGTCAAAATCCGGCAAGCGGTTCATGAGAAGAAGATTTTTTAAGAATTTATGCTATTTTTAGACGGCGGCCATCTTGGATTAACGATGACCTCCATAACAAATCTGAAAAAGCCTTCACCCATGGACCATAACTTTTAAGTTTGGCTACCATGGGCCAAGCGGTTCATGTGAAGAAGAATTTTGAAATCTCTAATAAAAGAACGACCTTTTGACCTTTCGGCGGCCATCTTGGATGACATAACAATCCAATTTCGACAGAAAATGCACCAGAGTGATCGCCTCATTGATACCTTCAATTTGATATATGACATGACCATATTCAGTCAAAAATAAAATTTGACCCCAATTTGACCCCACGGGCCACGCCCATTTTTGACCCCGGGGTCACCATTTTAACAACTTTGAAAGAGCAATGTACATCGATCATTCCTACCACGTTTCGTGGAAATCCGGCAAGCGGTTCATGAGAGAAGATTTTTTAAGAATGTATGCTATTTTTAGACGGCAGCCATCTTGGATTAGCGATGACCTCCATTTTAACAAATCTGAAAAGGCTTCACCCATGGACCATAACTTTTAAGTTTGGCTACCATGGGCCAAGCGGTTCATGTGAAGAAGAATTTTGAAATCTCTAATAAAAGAACGACCTTTTGACCTTTTGGCGGCCATCTTGGATGACATACCAATCCGATTTCGACAAAAAATGCACCAGAGTGATCGCCTCATTGATACCTTCAATTTTATATATGAAATGACCATATTCAGTCAAAAATAAAATTTGACCCCAATTTGACCCCACGGGCCACGCCCATTTTTGACCCAAGGGTCACCATTTTAACAACTTTGAAAGAGCAATGTACATTGATCATTCCTACCAAGTTTTGTCGAAATCTGGTTGGCTGTTCTTGAGAAGAAGATTTTTTAAGAATTTGTGCTATTTTTAGATGGCGGCCATCTTGGATTACGTAATGACGTCATTTTAACAATTTTGTAATCCCCCTACCTAAGGACCATGACCATGAAGTTTGGTGACTATAGACCCAATGGTTACCGAGGAGAAGACGTTTGAAAATGTTCACAGACGACGACGACGACGACGACGACGACGGACACATTGCGGTAACAATAGCTCACATGAGCTTCGCTCAGGTGAGCTAAAAAAAAAGCTGTACAACTTGACGGCTTAACAGAGGACATTATCTCTACAAACGTGTGAAGTATCATATACCAAGTAGATTACAACTTGTGGACCAGGATTAACAAAGTGATAATCATCAAAGGGACATAACTCCAAAAGTAAAGAAAACGGAGTTATCGTTTCGGCACATGATACACCTTTAGGTTGTGATGTACACATGTGTGAAGTATTCAAATGATATACAACTTATGTTGAACATTAATCAACAAGGTGAATATTGGACTGAAAGCAACGAGGCGAATATTCCATCAAAAGGAAATAATTATAACACAAAACCAACAAAATCCATAGTATTTTTTACACAAAAAAATATTAACATATCTAAACGTCTGACTTGCTAAATTTAGGCTCAAATGACATGATCACAGGTTTTATTTCTCTTATGCAATTTTAAATTCATGACAAAAGCAGTACTGTTTGAACATTTGAGTGACATTCCTTGATCACTCATACAATAAATAAATGTTGCTGCCTAGATCAGGCTCCAGATAAGGAATTAGTAATTGAGTATTGTCACTCCATCATTTCTGAAGCAATTGGGTATTTCAAAATTTTAATTGTGTAAAATAGAATCACACTACTGTTTACACATCAGCAGACCGCACTTATTGAATAGTTTGCTTCTAAATGAAAACACATCTTGGTATTTCATTAGAATTGTCTCCTTGAAACAATTCTAATGAAATACCAAGATGTGTTTTCATGGAAAAATAAGAAAATATGCTATATTTGTGGTCTATTTATTTTTCTGTAGCATGATGAAGATTCTGGAAGTCGGCGTGACGTATCACTAGTCACGTGACCTGATTTGTTTGGGGGATAATCAATACATTTTGCTCTAAAATAAATCATTTTTATGCCAGAATATTTCACATTTAGAACTTCGAAAATACTAAATGGTGATAAGAATATTTTGCATTTAAAGTTGATTTAGCGATTGGAATTTAGTTGTTTGAAGCGTTCAAAAATTATTAAATTAAATAGGAAAATGGGTTAGGTTTCCCCAGCGCTCCTCGACAGGGGAGATAAATCATAACCTGCAGGTGCGCGAAATACACGAAGTCCGACTTCCAGAATATGCCACACATTTTCATTGCTTTTTGATACTCACTACTTCTGATTTCAATTGGGTTTTTGGCAATTTTAATCTGCTATGAGGATTTGTATTGTAGATAGTTGTAGTACCTGTATACTAGTACACAAACACGCCCATCAGGGAAAGTGCACAGGCGATTCTAGCGTGTCTTGGATGGTCAATTATTGTTTGTATATGCATAAAACACCTTTCTAAACAATGTACAAAACAATTCAAAAGTGCCCGGGTGTAAATATAATAATACTTAGAAAGGTACAAAACTCCCATTCGCCACCATTGTAACGAAAAGCCACACAATGTAGACAATTGAAACTCGCCTATACAACGCATTACAGCGTGTCGAAACCAACGCTGCTTGGGGTGGGTTTTCGGCATAGATTTTACAGTTGCTAAGACATTAACATAAATCTCAAAGATTTCGAGTGTAAACTGTACTAAAAACGCGTCTCACTAACCTAAATTCGCTTTTTAAAATCATACACTTTCACTTCCGCATTCTCAATGACTATTAGCCGCCATCTTTGAAAATGTTTCAATCACGTGCACGACAGTTGTTTGGTTGGTTACTGGAGACTGACGTCATTTCCATTAGCCAACCAAATCAGTGCGTGTCATGTGATTCGATATTTTCAAAGATGGCGCTAACCTTCTTTTTATTTTTAATCAGGAAACGAAGGTGTATGATTTTAAAAAGCGGATTTAGGTTAGTAATACGCGTTTTTAGTACAGTTTACACCCACAATCTTTGAGATTTATGTTAATGTATTGGTAACTGTAAACTTTATGTCGAAAATTCACCTCAAACAGCAGTTACGACACGCTGAATGCGTTTTATAGGCGAGTTCCAATTGTCTACATTGTGTGAGTTTTCGTTACAATGGTGGCGAATGGGAGTTTTGTACCTTTCTAAGTATTATTATATTTACACCCGGGCACTTTTGAATTGTTTTGTACATTGTTTAGAAAGGTGTTTTATGTATATACAAACAATAATTGACCATCCAAGACACGCTAGAATCGCCTGTGGGAAAGTGGTATGATTTCATAATTGTATGTAACTGTAACTTATAAAACCGTAGGAAACAACTTAAAATACGTTTTTTAAATAATGTTCAATTAACACTATTCTTAGAATGTGCTTATTCACTTGTTTTCTATGGGCATTAATCAACGAGAAGGCACGAATCCATGAGCATAATGTTTTGGGGCTAAATTATCGAAACTAGTATACCCACGGTAACTAGTTCCTAGATTGCATAATGTCACGATACTTACAAACACCTATGACTTTATGTGGCTTTGCATACCTGTTCACCGTCAGCCATTCCTCTTCTTCTAATTTGGTGTTTCAGAAGCGAGATTCGGTGGGCAACGTCGAGTTGATTCGAAAACAAAAATGTATCAGTTAACAAAAATATTTCGTTGTTGTTAATTTTATTTATTTTTGTGACAGATAGTGTCTAGTCAAACGGATCCAAGTACTTAATTTACCTTTACATTTACATTTGACTGTACTGGCAGTAAGTAATACTGCATGCCTTGTTGAAATATTCTTAGAATTTATGTTGCGCAGGAAGATGGCATATTGAGTTATGTGGTACCGATACGCTGCTCAAGGGTTTTATTAAATCCATTGGCTTTGTTTCTGCAGCCACAATCCAGCGCCTCGCTGATCAATGTGAGTTTAAAAGAACAAGACATAGCCAAGCTATCCGTGATAATAGTGGAGCATAAGAAAATGTATGCATAGCCAGTGCAGTTTTATTGCACTTGTTCATTTGTGTTGCAGACTGTGTTGTATTGTCAAAGTCCATGACAAAACGCCTCCTAGCACCGGCTTAAGAACACTCAATGAGAAAGGTCACACAAAAAGGCAAAATGTGCATAACTGTCAAAATTATAGTTGTGCCCAACGTCCAACAAGCATCGGGAAAATAATAACATCAATTATCAAACGCATGGGGAAACTTTCTACGGCTGCACTGAGCTTCGCTGATGTGAGCTTAAAACTACGAAGCACAGACAAAACGACCCATGATAATCGGCGAGCACGTCTACCAGAAAGGTGTACATTGCAAGTGCAGTTTTGTTGAACGTGTACATTTGTGCTACGGACTGTGCTGTATTGTCACAGTACATGCCACAAAAGCCAACTTTAAAAGCGAAACTCAATGCAAAAATGGCACAACACCAAACGTAGGTAAATGTGCTTATAATTATATTAATTAATGTGACTTTCCTGCTTCAGTTTTTCAATTTG